>JACCEG010000680.1:0-45603 GCA_014065205.1 Tuber brumale | reverse complement strand
AGAGTCTCTCCCACCTTATCGTAGGCAACGGCCTAAGAACTATCGTCGTGAGAGAAAGAGAGAAGTATCGTCCACCCGTTGCTGAGAACTGATACCGGTTAGGGATCGTAACATTATGAGACGCAACTCGTGTAATCTCTCTAATGACGTACAGGCCCCATAAGGGCGCCAGAGGGGCGTCCTGGTACTCCTGTAAATTCAGGGTCCGTGCGCAGTTACCCTAATATGGGTCTGGACACTTGTCTCAGTTTTCCATATGCCTAACAGTTAAGCAAATTCGTCAAGATGTATTTTAGCAATATCTATATTCCACCTCATTTGCATATGAATATAGCACCTGATAATCCCTTTCAGAAGAAGGTATAACATGCCTCCATCAGCACCTCCAAGAGAACCCATTAGCACTATTTTGTTGCTCTTAAATGTTGCGATGAGTAATATAGACATTGTGAGACAAATTGATCCCCTATATTTTACCGATATCAAACCACCACAACCTGTAACATGATAAAGAGAACTGAGAAGACCTTGTAAAAAGCCCAGGTAGCCAAATCAGGAGCAACAAGGAAAACTAAATATGGTTTGGCATCCTATGTTTAATAGCATCACCACCACTTGTCCCACTACCCAAATGCCACTCTATCCTGTTCTAACTTTAAGTGAAAGACCAAAATCCTTATTTAAGAGCGCCGCCTTGAGATTGTGACCTAGTGCGTATCTGACAACTTTGGTGTGGCACACCCACTGCGAAGCCAGTGCTCACCATATTGTTCAGGACAACCTCTTCCCCGATTGCCCACCACATGGTCATTACCATTCCGATAAGTACTATAACCTACACGTTTCTTGTAACCTTTTCTATCATCGGCGTCAAAACTGTCATTCCTCTCCTCATTGCCAGCTGTGGATATCTCGTGGGCCAACTGAGAGTTGATTACAGGCACGAGATTTAATGAGGTTATACTTATCCGCACTATCACCGAGGTTGTTGTTATGGTGAGGTAAAGCCTGTAATCTCTCATGCTGTTACTGCTCCTTTAGTATTTACTAAGTTTACTTTCTTGACATGGAGTTCATAAAACCGGCAAGAAATCTATAGTGAGTGAGTATAACCGTCCTGCAATAAGAGCATAAAAAAATCTCAGTTGCGAGTTATAAGGAATTGATGAATTACAGGACTTGATTAGTATAGGAACTTGCTTCTGATAATGATTACGTCATACTCCTCCTGTTGTTGTCTCACACATTGAGCTCATGGTGGGCACTCGCTGCTGTTCTTGTTGCATAGAGGGGTTCACAGCCATATTCTCTGAGAAATACTTGAATGAATTCCCAGTAACCTGGTAACATATTTCACAGTAACCAGCACATATCTCCAATTACAACACATCTTGATCTGTATTGGACTGTTGCGTACACCACATGGATAAACCTGCCCACTATATTTTTTACACGGCCCGTTTTTAGAACTCGTGATTATCGACAATCTTTGTGCCTTATATATATCCCTCCACTTACTGCTATCCTGCAGCAGGTATTGCTGAATGCGTTTATTCTTACACGAATAAAAAGCTTATGTGATTCACGTACCTTAGCATTTTGCCTACCAAAGAGGGTTGCTATCACAAGGGGCACTGGAATCTCTGAGAAAGAGAACTTGTAATTATGAGTACTGATAGTTTGGCACTTGTGGTTGTTCGATGACTGGCCAATGAGCCAGTACTGGTTCTTGGACTTTTTCCAAATTTCGGTACATCTATTCACATGGATGCCAACGCTTTGTAAATAAAAGGTATGGGCTGTTTACTTTTCACGGCACAGAAGTTGATCAGAAGAGTCCAGGTCATACAGTATAATATGTTAGAACTAAGTAAATAGTAGTGAGTATCACATCAGCTCAACCATTCTGCACATCCACGGAAAATGTCTGCAGCTTTCTCATATACGAATATTGTTCCCATTTGCATTGGATAGTAACCAGGTAGAGTTGAGGTAGCTACCGTAAAGTATTCCATTGTTAGCCAAATTGGACATTCGTAAAGATAGTGAATAACTGTAACTCCATACTGCTTGAAGCCCAATTGCAGTTCACAATTGGATCACATTTGATGTACACATGATTGGAGGTGTACATATACTATTCCACTGTAGCATGAAGTAATCCTGTTCAATTAGTAAGTGATGTCCGTAGGCAGGTTGCTTTTTTGTTCCAAGAGTGATTCATATCAAATCCAAAAGTCCGGTTATTAAGCCATTTACCAAGTACGCAGAGGAAGGGTTTAATCTGCAAAAAAGTACAAAGCAGTATAGATGTGGAGCTATTCATCACTTGGAGATTATGCACCTGACCGCCCAACCAGACAATGTTTTCAGGTTTTATTCTTGTTCTACAATTCTTTCCTTTTAAATGCAATAAAAAGCAGTACTATTACTCTCATTTCAGATCCTCAACACCCATACAGCCTATCAGTTTACCATATTGTGTGTTGAACTGAATCTCCCACTTTAGAGAAATATGTAAAGGAAGAATATCAAAAGAAAACCACAGAGACCTTGGCGCAGTCAGAAGTAGCACACTTCGGGCTTCCCACCCCACTATGGCCTGGCGCCGTCCTAGGTGATCCCATACCTTGAGACTCTTCTTCCCTACTCGGTCAGCTCCTGTCTATATTACGTCTAAAGTGACTCGGAGTCAATCGGCATTGGTACTACAAACTATAAGTTTGTCCTAATTTGTCTCTTTTCTCCTGCAATTCCTACTCAGAAGGTTATACCCACCAACCAACAAGCATGAATTCGTATGCACAACGCAGATATACACGGTAACTTGGAGAAATGGAATCATAGGGCGTAATGCCGTCATCATAGAGGTGGAAACAATTTGTAGTTGACACTTTGGGTAACTCACTGAATTCCGCAATAGTTTGCCTCATAGAGTACCATACAAATGTAACCTTCTTGAAACCTGCCTTCCAATATGCCAGTGTAAACTAAGGGTAACGGCAAATGCAACACCTCAACACTTCGCAAAGTTAATGGACTCCTTTGCGCTTTTCGCAGTTGTCCAAGCCAGGGCAGAACAAGCGATAAGTGAGTATGAGGTTGCAATCTGGCTTATTTTGAATAGGCAAATGGCCTGATGGTTACCAGGCGGCAACTACCTCAACACTTCCTTAGTCTTTCATACCAGTCACATATTGGGTTCAATTACATCATACTAAACAAAGATTGCTGGTGCTTGGAGCCTATTCACTCAAAACAGTTCGATTAAACTCAGTTATTGAATTTCCCTCTGTCAAGTTCTTTTCATATATTAGAACAAGCATATCATTCATGTTCTCACTTGTGGTAGTTCAGGCGACCTTTGCCGCAGGCCGCAGTAGAGAAGGATGTCAAACATTTCACAACTAGAGCGAATTCGGACTGCAAACTCATTCCTGTGGTTATTTTCAATCCTGTTGGTATAATGTGTACCAGGGTATAGTAACAGAAAGCTTGGACAAGAATCCCTAGAGAGATTTATACCAGAATTACGGTTCAAATTGTTTCCCGAGATCACCAATAGTAATTCATTACTCCAGTACTTTCCTGGAACCTTTATGTGTAGGCTCTAGTGCATATTTTGCCGAGTCATGTTCGCTAGATGATTTCAGTATGTGGAAAGCCGTAGCGATTTACTATTCCCTGACGGCATTGGAGCCGGAATGGACAGTGTAGTCTGGTAGGATTATGTTCATTGGCGCATCTAAATGGTCCCATGAACACCTGGGATACCAGCCAGTGCAAGCCTGAGTGTTTGTCCAAGTAACGGATACTGCATGGTTTCGCTTGTCCTACACATTTGCAATATATGTCAAATATTCTCATATCAGTCGGTGCGCTTGAGTATTTCACTTATAACGCCACGGAAAGGCTGACACTCGCATATACCACTGGTCATTTTCCGAGAGAGGTCCGCTGCTTTCTAGTCAGGCGTGTTTACACCTCAGACCCAAGTCTCGAGATATTAAGTATTGTACCCACGGATATCTCTGGTCTTTACTAGAACAGCATAAGCATCGATTACATATTTCTTCTGGTTGCCCACTTTTACTGCCGGTTTTTTATGCTTCATCACCTCTTTAAACACATCCCTTGGTTATTTCATCAGCAGTAGGCATGTCTCGTCTCTTCTAGTGGTTTAAAATGTCAAATTCAATTACCATCTTAATAGAAGCATGTAGCAAATAGAAAAGCAAAATACTTATAAACAATAGTTTTTCCCTGCAGCGAATGAAGCCCTTGTACCAAAATCCCCCTTACAACGGAAAAGATAAAAGAACCTAAACACGAGGAACTAGTCCCTGGTGTAGGGTCCAATGTTTAAAGATACTCAAAAAGGGCCCCGGCGACCGGCTACACCAGTACCCCCCGGCTCCCAGTAATGAGAGAAAGAGTGAAAAAGGAACAACGACTATTACCCCCTCTCTCTTTTCTTCCTACTAGCCACTGGAGGCCCGGCCACCAACTGGTAATAATGTATATTGCATCTTTCAAAGTGTCTTCTGGTCCGAACCTAGATTTTGAGTCAGTTAGTACACAGTGGTATGTCGTGACTGGCAAGGATATCAAGTATCCGGACATCTTGGCACCATTGATGCTCGACTTGGGATCATTGTGTCGGGATACTCCACAAACGTGCTAGCAGCTGTACATGTGGCAGGGGGGCGGGGTCAAACTTACATCCCCAAGGGTTCGTATGCATGCACCACAGATAGGACAGTAGTATCTACCCTCCCGCTGGTGATTTCTTCTGCCGTCGTCGCCTATGCGGTCACCCGCTGCGCGGAGTTCCGCTGTGGTTGGGCTTGCACCACCGCCTTCACCCTCATCTTCACCATCGTCTCCGCCCTCATCTTCACCCTCGTCTTCACCTTCTCCTCCCTGCACCGCCTCCTCCTCCTCCACCTCTTCCGCGTCTTGGGGTGTAGCTTGGCCACTGACTTGGTCTACTGCGTGGTCTGCGTCGTCGTCTGAAGCTTCCCCGCCCCGAAATACTCTACCCAACTCGGGGGCCTCATCCTGGCTGGCGGCCTTTCGGGACCTTGCCAACGCGCTGGTCTCCGCTCCCACGGCTTCTGCTACAGTACCCGCTGCCCGGCTACCCTCCCCCGGCGGACCCACTACGTCTGTAACCACAAAAAGTATAGTCTGAGCCCAGCGCGCATCTTCTCTCGCTGCGACAACACGAGCCTCCGCAGCCTCTGCTCTAGCGTTGGCCAATCTTGTCTCTCCAGCCCTCGCCACTGCTTCCCTGTGCCCCACCGGCCCACGCTGTTCGTCCGTCGCCACAAAGAGTCTAGCCTGTGCCGCGCGGGCATCAGCTCTCGCCTCCCCAACCCTAGCCTCAGCTGCCCGAAGCTCTGCTCTAGCGTCCGCCGCTCTCGACTCTGCTGCCCTCGCAGCTTCTGGGCTGCCCTGCATCCCCGCATGCATGTCGCTTGGAGACACAAACCGTCTAGCCTGAGCCACACGAGCATCTGCTCCTGCCTCCACAAGCCTAGCCTCCAATTCCCTAGCCTCCGCTGCCCTAGCCTCTGCTCTGGCATCGGCCGCTCTGGACTCGGCAGCCGTCGCCGCTATTGCCCTAGCTTCGGCCGCCCTACCCACTACGTCCATAGCTGCGAAGTTCCTAGCCTGAGCAGCCCGAGTCTCTGCTCTCGCCTCCACAAGCCTAGCCTCCAATTCCCTGGCCTCCGCTGCCCTAGCCTCCACTCTAGCATTCGCCGCTCTTGACTCTGCTGCCTTTGCCGCTACTGCCCTGGCATCCGCCGCCCTGCTTAGTTCACTAGGGAACGCATCGAATCGAGCCTGAGCCACACGAGCCTCTTCCCTTGCCTTCACAACCCTAGCCTCCGATTGCCTAGCCTCTGCGGCCCTAGGGTCTGCTGCTATTCCCTCGGCTCCCGTTGCCTCGACTGCCCTTGTCGCCGCGGCTCTAGCCTCCGCTGCTCTACCCTCTGCTTCTATTCTCTCCGCTGCCATAGCCTCGGCTGCCCTTTCCGCCGCTGCCCTAACCTTTGCTGCCCTAGCCTCCGCTGCCCTAGCCTCCGCTGCCCTAGCCTCCGCTGCCCTCGCCTCTGTTGCCGTTGCCTCCGCTACCCTTGTCTCCGCTGCCCTAGCTTCAGCTGCCCTTATCTCAGCTGCCCTAGCCTCAGCTGCCCTAGCCTGCACTATCCTGGCCTGCATTGCCCTTGCCTCCGCGTCCCTAGCCTCCGCTGCCCTGGCCTCCACTGCCCTAGCCTCCGCTGCCGTTGCCATGGCTCCCCTCGCCTCCGCTGCCCTGGCCTCCGCTGCCCTGGCCTCTGTGGCCATAGCCTCCGCTGCCCTAGCATTCGCTGCCCAAGCGTCCGCTGTCCAAGTCTCCGCTGCCCTCGCCACCGCGGCCCTAGCCTCCGCTGCCCTTGCCACCGCTATGCCCACCTGCGCCGCCCAAAGCTCCGCTGCCCTAGCCTCTGCTGCCCTAGCTCCCGCTGCCGCCGCCTCCGCTGCCCTAGCCTGTTCTGCCCTAATCTCCGCGTACCTGGCCTCCACTGCCATAGCCTCCGCTGCCCTAGCCTCCGCTGTCCTAGCATCCGCTGCCTCAGCCTCCGCTGCCCTAGTCGCCGATGCCCAAACCTCCGCTGCCCAACCCTCCTCCGCCCGAGCTTGCGCTGCCATAGCCTCCAATACCCTAGCCTGCGTTGCCCTAGCCACCACTGCCCGAGCCTCCGTCGCCATAGTCTCCAATCCCCTAGCCTCCCTTGCTCTAGCCTCCGTTGCCCTAGCCTCCGCTGCCCTAGCCTCCGCTGCCCTAGCCTCCGCTGCCCTAGCCTCCGCTCTCCTAGGCTCTGCTGCCCTAGCCTCCGTTTCCGTAGCCGCTGCTGACCCAGCCTCCTCGCTCCTGCACTGCGCTGCCTTAGACCCCGCTTCCGTAGCCCCTTTACCCCCATTGGCCGCCCAAGCCTCCCCTATAGCCTCCGCCGCTCTAGAGTCCGGCGCCCTACCCGATACTCCAATCCCCTCCACCAGTCTATCCAGTGCTGCGCTAGCCTCCACTGCCCTATCCCCCACTTCCCTAGCAACCACTGCCCTCGAATCACCGTCTCTAGCCCTGGCACTTGCATCAATTAGTTTCTCTGCGTCTGTTGCTCTTCTGTTCGCAGATTCTAGGCCCCTAATTCTGGTGACCTTTGCCATTTCATTACGTCTTCTCAGAGCGCCAAGTAGTGCCCTCAGCTGGTGTCTAAGCTCATCAAGCCTTCTCTGGCGTGGTTGGATCGACGTTGGACCACCAGTGGCATGCGCCACTGATATCTCGTCTTCTTGAGCAGTAATCCGAGCTATCAGCCCGATGATTTCGTCCACAGTCACGGGTTCCTGGGCTACTGTCAGTTTCTTCTGTAGGATACGAATTATCCTGGTTACTGACCCTAATTACCAACGATAGTTGTCGCTCCCCGTCTGGGAGTCTATTAACCTCATCGATCATGGACTGGAAAGAATCCTGACTATCCACAGCAGCCGGGTTCACGGTAGGAGATTGTGGAAGGACGTAGGTTAATGAAGCCGACGTGCCGAGCCAGTGGGTAACAAGAGTCGCAAGGAAGTTCCAGTTCATATAGTGCATGGCGATTGCCACAACTGCAGTTATCGGGCCGGCGACGGCACGAGCACCATCGCCATCATATCTGGTTGCCGTTATCCGGACAGTGTTGCTTGTATCCTGTGGCGCATTCGGCAATATCGCGTTAGCCAATAATAAATTATTCCCTGATGAGATGGAGGGGTGCGATATACCCGATCTGTGCTGTCGACTTCGAGGGTTCGGCGGATAACCACACGAATCGCGGGAAATGCATTTTGGGCTGCTGAGTAANAGCAGCCGGGTTCACGGTAGGAGATTGTGGAAGGACGTAGGTTAATGAAGCCGACGTGCCGAGCCAGTGGGTAACAAGAGTCGCAAGGAAGTTCCAGTTCATATAGTGCATGGCGATTGCCACAACTGCAGTTATCGGGCCGGCGACGGCACGAGCACCATCGCCATCATATCTGGTTGCCGTTATCCGGACAGTGTTGCTTGTATCCTGTGGCGCATTCGGCAATATCGCGTTAGCCAATAATAAATTATTCCCTGATGAGATGGAGGGGTGCGATATACCCGATCTGTGCTGTCGACTTCGAGGGTTCGGCGGATAACCACACGAATCGCGGGAAATGCATTTTGGGCTGCTGAGTAAAAAAGTCTTTCGAAGTCCCGACGGGTTTGAAGGATCACCGGAGGCCCGGGGGAGAACGTAGCCCCGCCGATATTCTCATAACCGGTGAACACTTGGTCAGCAACGAAAGGCCCAGCGCCCTGTATGAATGTGGTCCAATCGCGGGTAGGCTCCTGGGGTCGCTCGTATTCGAAGCTCCCGGTGCTGAATTGAATAACTGTCGTCCAGGTCATGGGCTGATTGATTGCAATATGCCCTCGTCTTTGGTCGACCTGTAGAGCATGCATTCGGGAACGAAATACCAAGTAATCGCTTTGGTTCGAGAGAGGTGTTGGATCGACGCCCACCGTCGAGTAACTGAGAGTAGAGGCCGCGAAGACCTCTCGCTCACTCTCTAGATAGCGTCGGATAGCGAGGTAGCTAAAATTATGCTCCGTAGGTAACTGAAACGTCCTCCCAAGCATCCCACAAGTGCTGAGAGTGAAGGTTGGATCGCCTCGGCTCAGGTCCATCTGATGTAACTGATCAGGAATTTGCATTGTCACAGTGTCACCAGAGGGCCTTATTAAATGCCTCACCCGTGGTATGTGTTCTCTAGAACCCTGGTCCCCGGTTGGCCCAAACGGAGTGCCGGTTCGGGCGTTCATTCGGGCTTCACCTTTTAGTGGTCTTTTCCGTTCGTCTCGATCGAGAAAGCCCCCCTCGTCTTCCTCGGTGGATGAGTAGTTGTAGGATCGCTTCTGCCTGCGAGGTCTAACCCTATAGGTGTCTTCACTGTGCGAGTATCTGCGTTTCATCCCCGCCGACCCAGAACTGAAAGCATCCGCCCGCGAGGCCAGATCAGTCGGGTTACGGTCAATGGCTGGCGTCTCCACCCCTTCGCTGCTGATATCCGGCATAGGTGGCACGTGGGGTACCGGTGTGGGAGAGCCGGGTCCCGATGATCTTAGGGAGGCTCCCGGGGTGCGCCATGGTTCTGCAGCTCGCTGACTGCGAGCTCTTGCGATCCAAATCCAGACTTGGTCGTTTATCCTTATATATGACACTCCAGGTAATCTGATTGTATCACCTCCATACGTTTTCGAATTTGTTTCCATAATTTGAATGATTTTGTCGGTATTGTCGGCAGGAAGGAAGCCTGCCCGGGCAAACCCCTGGGGGGGGCTTCCGACACGTTCAATTCGGTTCCCCACTAATACCTGGGCGGTATCTGCAGCTAGGATCAAATATTTATCGCGAAGCTCTTCCCTCTCCAGATCACTAAGTCGGTTGTTGCCATTCAATCTTGTCACTACAGTAATTAAGTGAGTTGTGAAACAATGAAGAAACGACTGTACTCACAAGCGTTGTGGTAGGCCGGCAAAGAGGGCCGTAGGACAGGGAGGTGTTGAACTCTGATCCACGATCCCCCCGAGAGTATAGAGTCGCTAGTGGATGTCAGTTCCTGAACGATGGGGGTACGGTGTGTGAGGGCTTACCTCATAAGCACAACCTTATAGCCATGTGGGACGGGCACTACGGAGAACCCACACCCGTTATCCTGATTCTGACATAGACATCCAACAGGTAAAGTGCCGACTGGCAGGGAGCTCATTTGAAGAAGGATTCCACCGGCATTATCAAGGTGCCACATTGCCCGCTCCACGTCATGGTGGTGATTAGCATCCGATAGCGCAGTCAGAACATTGTTCAGCAGGTTAGGGGTAGTGGAAGTACCGGCTCCCAGCGGAGGCCGTGCCTAGAACCCACTCGCTATTAACTTTGCGGCGACCCAACTGCTGTGAAAATAAGGGCTTACCGGAAATGAATGGCGAAGAACCCCGCGGTATTCTGTCGCGGACCAATTTTCTGGGATGTATGATCGCGCAGCTTGACTTTCCTCGTCTCTTGGGATGGGTCCCTTAATTTCGGAGAGCCCCTCTAGGAACCCGGTTATCATTCTCACGGAGTAAACGCCGCAATCATACCCATTCTTTTGTTGCGGCACATTCACAGCCGTGTTCACCGGGCGAGCCAACATTGGAGCTGATCCAGCGATATTTTGGACTCTGGGTGATTCAAAAATGGGCCTCAAGACAGCGAAAAGGATGCCAGGATCGCCAACATCTCTAAGGCTGTTGTGACTGAAAAACTGCCCTTTAACCCGGTCAACTATTGAGATCCAAAAGTGGTTACCGGACTGATCTGCCTGGGCATTTGATTGTATGAAGATCCAAAACCTGGCACCCAATCGGCGTTGCTCCAGGTGTGAACCATCACCGGTGACCGCTAATAAGGTTGTAATCGAGACGGAAAATATTTCAGCATCTGGATGGAATTGGTTATAGCGAGTTGTGACAGCGTCCATTATATCGCTTGTCAACCATCCCGCCGGATCCAAACCTCGTGGGTCTGGGAGTGTTTGTGTTCGCTGAAACCTTTCTTCGCGGTCAAATGGATACATTGTGTAATTCTCAAGTGTCCATGGTCCAAACCGCGTCGCGCGTGCATCTACCATTGCAGGGACAAAGTTTAAATCGTTACCTAGGAGCTGAGAAATGCGGATGATTGCCATGTTACCATGGTGTGATGATTCGATAGCCTCAGTACAAAGCGGCTCTTGAATCATCCATGGGGTTGGACCGTAGAAGTTATGTTTGTTTCTGTTAGTAATTTGGTCTTCCTGCTCTGGCCCAGCCCTGGGCCTCTGAAACCAGAATATTGGAGGCTGATTATCAATTTCCAAATAAGCAAAACTCGGAAGCCTGGCAGAGGAGGGACCGGTACGGAGAATATTGGTGGAATTGACAAGGGTCGACATAAAAGCAGGATATTGTGGCATCTCCAAGCCTTTGATGAAACCCTGGCCTCTTTCGTCCAAAACTACAATTGTTTTATTGACACCGTGATTCCGATGTTGCTCTGTCACCCCCTGGTTGGCCGCGATCTGCTCCGCACTACCTATCCGTGTGTTAATAGTCACACATTGCGAGGAAATATGACCTGCGAGGATCACCTCTCTGTTGTTGAGTATGCATTTGCTTTTGGAACCGCTCCGCGGGGCCCTCGGGAACTATATCTGCCATTTTGACTGCGGGTATGGTTCGGCTGGAAGTTCGCCTTAGCCCATAGTTACAACAACAATATTCTGGATTCGCAAATATGGGGGAGGATTAAGTTTACCCTGAAAAGATCTGCTTTTGAGATCGGCGAAGGGCCGTCACTTCGATTGGACATAACCCGCCGCTTGCAGTACTGCATTCGTCATCCACCGTGTTCGGGATACCACTGAATAAGATCGCTTCGGCACCATTATCAATCTCCCATTTGGCAAACTCGATCGTTTTAACATGACGGGTGAGAGATATGAGGACCTGTAGAACGCCCTGTGGCATAACTACCGCAGCTGGCTCTTGTAGTTTCTCTGTGGGGTCTTCAGGATGCTCATTTTGTTGCTACACCGTAAGTATTAGTATCAGTAGGGCATATTGGATATCCAACTTACCTGGCACAGGATATCTGGGAGACTGCCAATGAACCCTGGTATATCCCAACTTGTGGAATCAATGAGGGTCGCTGGCCTAGGCCAAAATTCATTCGGGTTACTGGCTTCGTGCCATAGGGTCATGGCCCTTAAGACATATTGCCAAGAACGGTCAACGAGATGAGGAGTAGTAGATATGTTGTAACCCAGGGTAAGATCTATTCTGCAGGCAGGATCCCTAGTTGCCACTCGTAAGCATTGCTCAAGGCCTCCATGGGCTGATAAGATATCGGGTACCCCAGCTGCACTAGCGGGCCAGGGAGCGAGAATGTGTAACATGAGGGTGTGGAAATTCAAATCCCCGAACAAGTACTCGTGGAGGTTGCTCCGCAAAATGAATAAGAGGTTTGAGCATTGAGGGAGTCTCTGGCTGATTTCGGGAGTTAAAAACGTCGTTGGTAAATTGTCCAGTGAAATGGGGCTGGGGATTATTAGAGGAGATCGGTTTGGGTATCTTGTGGAAAGTGATTCGCAATAGACGTGCCACAGAGAATCAGACGGGCGATCGTCATCGATGCCCCAAGAAGCGGGGCCGTCAAATTCATATTCGTTCTCCAAATCTGTTATCAGTGGTTCCCGCCAGGCTCCCAGAGCGTCCACGCGTTCCGCTACCCTTCCTGCAGTGAAGGCATCGTCGCTGAAGAGACCAAGGAATGTGTTCAATGCAGGGGGAGCGGGACTGACTTGGGGTAGCCTGATCAGGGGCCTCAGCTTGTCACCACCAAGTCTCAACACCGTCGGAATAAGTGGTCGGACCATTGTTGACGAGACACTGTCGATTACCGGGTATGAAAGGTGTAGGCAATCATGAGACGAGGCATTTTAGAATGAAGTATTCTTGCTTCATTCACCTGCACTTGGTCATGAGCATGGAACATATATTTCAACATCCATTGCCAGGGCTTTGTGAAGTGGGGGAAGAGATTTTCGCCACTCGCAATTTTGACTTTTGTCACGTTCCGAGAAGACAAAGAATCAAAGGACGAGCATTAAAGTTCGGAAAGAAAGGAACAAAAGGAATTTGAATAGGAAACAAAGCAATTTGCAATTATTGGTGGAAAGGGGAAACAGTGCTGGTTCTTCCAGCAACGTACGCGAGCACGTTTTTACTATATTGTATTTATTACGGTGTCTCGAAGACAGGACCCAGTGAGCTAAAAAAGTCCGTGAATTCAGACGGCAATGCCCAGTTGAACAATACTGAAATTTCTGGCCACAGTATTGTAGTTACCCAGCCTTAACCGTTCGATTTTCCGTTCACCAGATCAGTATATTTCACTAAACATGGTAATTATACCGAGTATGCACAACAGGCCAGCCTGCTGTAAGGCAGGCCACTCCGGACAATAGGCTAGGGCGGTAGAGGCCAAATTCCATAACCCTACGAACTCCGATCAGGCCTAGCGAGCACTGATCTGCCGGAACCTTAGCATTGAAACTGGTTGTGATTGCGGCAGTTGGGTCTGATTTCATGATATCATTTTTATTTCGTTCGCTCCTGCATTTGATTTCCTTAGAATTCAGTGCTTTTTCAAAGGGATTCGGTGACAGGTGTCGATTTGTTGCACCCACGAGAATGTGTATGCCTACCGGTAGTTTGCCATATTTTTCAACTTGTCTTTCCACAAGTGATAACGGATTTGAAATCAGAGCTACTCGGTGACCAAGTAATAGCAAAGGGAGAGAATTCAAATTAGAGATCCAATCTTGGTTGAACAAAAGTCACATTGAACGGGAGTAAGGGACAAACAGGATGAAAGATGTGGATAACTGAGGTCCAAAATGGGCAAAGGTCGAAGGCTATATTGCCTCTGGAGAGGCTGGCATTGGACTGGACCCTGTGCCTCGTGGCCTAGAGGTTGTTGCCATGCAATACGTTGATTAATATCAGTAAGCCAGGCTCGGCTTGCATCAGGCCATACCTAGTTGGCCGGTTGCGAACGCGATTATGGTACAAAGGTTGGTTACCCAGTTTGCAGGACGGTGTAAAGATTTCTTGATTTTCAATCGTATGAGAATAAGTGCTCTGAATATATAGCATTGTAGTGTAATTTCATCTGCAGATGATGATAAAGAGGAGGTGTGTAACGAAAAACTCTTCTTTGTCTTATTAAGGTAAATAGCTGGATGTTAGTGTTGCCTACTCCGAACATTCGTCATAGTGGTTATCTTCACAACTTGTTCCATTACTACCCAGTTGGGTATTTCCTTGCTTTAATGTTACTACTTGATTAGTATAATGGTGGCAATCACAAGTTTTGTCTGATGTAGATGAGATTGCTTGTTTTGTTAGTCATATCCACTCGCTTGGATTCCTCTGCTTCAGGATCTTCCACTCTTCATATTTCCCTTCTGCGCGAGCATTGTTGTATTATTTCGTTGTGACAGGTATTATCATTATATGTCCGAGTTATCATATTGGGTATTTGGAAATCCTGCCATACATTAATAATTTGGGTTGGGAACTCATATACGACTTCTGTTCTGAATAGACCAACTGTTGAATTGTGACGTTGTCTTTCCGCAAGGTTGGCCTTTCGCGAAGTATACCTACTGGCCCCGCTGACCCCGGCATAATGGCAGGCTGAGATCTGCGCAAGATTCAATTGAGCGGTAGAAGTAGGTTAACCTTTTAGATGCTCACTTAAGAACAACTTTGATGCTGAGCAAAATACTTATGCAGTCTCTCCTATGCAACAACAAACAAACATTGCATACGACCATTCTCGCCTGTTTTGAAGAATCTCTTCTCTATCTTGTAGGGAGACTAGCTTTAGCAACCAAGATTCCCATATACTGTAACGTATGTTTGACCAAGAGTCCTACAACCTGAAGGTCCAGAACACCTAAACCACTAAGGGAGACATTTGCAGGTCTAACAACTGACTCAGCACTTTACTGGATTTCATCACAATAGCAATAGAATGACAGGTAATCTGTGCAGGCGGTTTAGATGAACACTGAGAAAGGTGGTGAGGAAAACACGCAAGTTTTGACCATATCAGTGGAGTAAGTTCAAGAAGAAGAAGTAGTAGTTAAGGTGATGGAGGCTCTAGTGGACATCATTAGATGTAAGAGCTTCAATGATGGGAGGATAATATCAAGCAGCTGTTGCGCTGGTCAGCCCAGATTGACAAACAAGTGTGAACCTTAGAGATTGAAACAATGAGAGGGCACCAACAAATTTTGCCAATCAAGCACCTGCAAGTGATACTGCAAAGCTCCAGTCTATTACACTAGTGTCTATAGATAATATGTGGATAGCTTCTGCCTGATGTGACTATGGAAAACTGCCAGGAGGCTCCAGGTGGAAACCAGTTACGAAGAATTGTTTTAGCAAGCAAACGGATTCACCCAGCTCATCATTATAAGTAATTGCTACGTCATGTGTGGGCCATGGCATTATTCGGTGGAGCTAGGCGGTACGCATGTAACTACTACAGTCACATTATGTAGCTGTGATCTCCGAGGATTTGTTATATGTCACACAAGTCCTCGCAATGAGGTCATGGATCTCATGCAGATGAGCACTCTGGTCACATAGCTCAGGTATGATGTTTGAACGATTCGTTATGTTCTGCAAATGAGCAAGCTGAGAGGTCATTAATTTAGAGTATCGGACAAATTTCCTCCTAAGACTGCACGATGTGTGGTTTTATGGGCCTCTCCATGGTGAGTCACTTGTGTCACTTACTGAGTGATGAGAGTCATGCAATATGAAGAGTGACAGTATAACAATAGCTACTAGGATACCAGGAATCAACATCATCTGACTGCACTATTTTCTCTGGTTTGCAGATCAACCCTCCACGCAGGTCTTTGAGTACTCCCTACGAGCCTGGCCTTCCATGCTAGCTACAGCGTAGGAGTAGTGGCCACCAAGCACCTCTCCGTATTGAATTTGTATGTAGCAGCACAATCTTAATAGGTTGAGTACAAGGATGTAGAATGGTATTAAAAATATACTGTGGGGACACTTGGACGATGAGGATAGCACTAGGAAGGTAGTTTGGTAGCAGTTCTTTTCTTTAATTCTTTGTAACACTTGGAGTGGTAGCCAGCTATAAATATAAGTGGGCATACTAAAGCAAAGAAAAGAAAGATGCATGAAAATCTTGTAAAAACATAAGTATTATCAGGTTTGACCAGGAAAAACTGCTCAGAATATTACAAATACAATATATACGAAACATAATAGTGTAAGAAATTTTAAGCAGGAAATAAGTATGCAGTGCACCTTCTGAAAAGGTGGCAGTACCTGGATGAAAATGACTGAAAGAACTCATACACACAATGAGAAAATCTTTATCTAATTATCCCATCATTTTCATGAAATACAGGTGAAATACCTGTTGTATACACTCTAGCGGTAGTAAGGTTCGTGATCTATAGGTAAGCTAGAAAATATAACCAAGAAGGGCAATACAGGTTATTTAAAAGAAGTATACTTAAGAAACGAATAGTAGGAAATTTCAACACTCTTCACGGCCTTTTTCGCATTCTACGCATTAAGGATTCCCTTCTCGGGGGTTCAAATGCTGTTTTTCACTCTACCTGTCATCACTATGTCTTAGTCAGGAATAGCTACCATATAACTCATAGTTATGAGTTGTACATATGTTATATTTCGCAAATGATATCAAGTGGAGGTCATGGGTTTGGCTCATATGACCATCCAGGTCGTATGGTGTGATCAGATGATGCTTTCACTTGACTCGTAGTTACAAGTCATAGGTGCATTGTGTTTCACATATCACCATACTTTTGAGGTCATTAGTTTGACGCATGAGATCAGTTTGGTCATATTACATGTTTTTGTTCTAATAAATGTAGCAAGAAGAGAGACAATAAAAGGAGATTACTAAGACTAAAGAGATCTGAATCCTGCATCTGCCTTGTTTGCCTCACCCTGCAAATCAATACTCAAGGTGGGAATCTCGCAATAATCCCCCGCCCCCCACTTCTCCTATGATGGCTTTGTGTCACGATTCTAGACTGACTTAGCAAGGCAGACGGCAAGGCAGATGGGTTTCGCAATATGACTCATGATTACGAGTCATAGGGTTTCCTTGTTTTAGGATTGTTATATTGTGATTGATTTACTTACACGCACATGACCTATGTGAGAGGTCATGGGGGCAGCGCACAAGACCAAGGGGCTGTGCAGGAAGATATGTATCTCATGCACATGACCTATTTAGAGGTCATGTGGTTTTCGCACATGACCTTACTTGAAGGTCATGGGTTTTGCTCATATGACCACTAGGTCATATAACTACTTTGAGTGACGAGAGGTATGAGTCACGAAGGGCGGTGAAGAGGACTATAAAAGGAGGACGATGGGACATTGTAGTTAGCTCTTCACGCAATCACTTAAGTAACTCAGCTACGCTTAAGGGGATGGGCCCTCGGGCCTAAGACCATCCTACTCTCTTACACGAGGAAAAGCGTCACAATACGATCGAACCAAGAAGGCGACTATTACAGCAAAGAGGATCCTGTTCACTATACGAAACACCACGACATACGGACAACAACCTGTCATTCCCCATTCAGAGGATCCAGCGGCTGAACATTACACTTGATCGTGTCAACCACGAATGGCCAATGACAGAAAGAACGACAATAATCTGGAACCCCAGAACAGGTACGGCCAGACACCAAGCGAGAATTCTTTTTTTCCCAAGAACGAAGGAGGACCAAGAGGGTTCGCCAGAGGGACCTGGCTGGAGAAGAGAGGAGCTAAGAGGGACAGCGATAAAGCACAGTTAACAAGCGATATCTATACTTGAGCGCAGTTATCAAGCGAAATCGACTCTCCCTTTATAGGTTGATCAAAGGATGAACGAGCGAAGCGAAGAGAATCCTTTGAGAAACCTATCCAATACTCCCCAATTGTTTTTTCTAGGGCTCTGCTGGAGGGACCAAGGAGAACGGAGGGGGGAGCAGAAAAACAAAGCGACATAAGACGACATCGATACCGAATTACCAGCGTTCAAAGGAACTTAAGCAACGGCTTAAGAATGGTATTGCGAAGGAAGACAAGGCGCCAAAGAAGAAGAACGACAACAGATGACATCGATACCGAATTATCAGCGTTCAAAGGAACGTAAGCGACGGCTTAAGAATGGTATTCGAAGGAAGACAAGACGACAAAAAAGAAGAACAACAACAGACGACATCCATACCGAATTACCAGCATTCAAAGGAACGCAAGGAATGGCTTAAGAATGGTATTCGAAGGAAGCCAAGACGACAAAAAAGAAGAAGAATGACAACAGATGACAGCGATACCGAATTACCAGCGTTCAAAGGAAGGTAAGCAATGGCTTAAGAATGGTATTTGAAGGAAGACAAGGCGACAAAAAAGAAGAACGACAACAGAGGACATCGATACAGAATTACCAGCGTTCAATGGAACGTAAGCAAAGGCTCAAGAATGGTATTCAAAGAGCGATGATGAAGAAGCAAAGGAGGAACCTGAAGAGGCGGGAGAAAGAGAGGAGCTACTAAGACGTTGCGGCTGGTGTTTCAGATATTCATCGACAAGACGCGTGGGTGGTACTTCCCATATGTACTGCGGCAACAGGAGCCATGCACGATAACGACAGATTTGCACGGTCGGCAAATGCATCACGAGACGATAGAAGTTCATCCATATAAGCTATGCACGATAACTAATGATTTGTACGGTCAGCAAATGCATCACTAGACGAAGATAGTTCATCCATATGAATTATGCACGATAACGAAAGATTTGCACGGTCGGCAAATCCATCACAAGACAAAAAGAGTTCATCCAAAGGAACTATGCACGATAAGGAATGATACGAATGATCAGCAACAAAGACCAAAAGGACAACAGAATCTCATACGACCGAGAACGCAAGAAACATACGAGGATAACCGAAGAAGGAGATGGCAATTCTAGAGGAAAGGAGAGATAAGGAAAGAAGTAGGCCACGGAAGAAGTTATAAGAAGGATGTAACGGACGGGTTAAACCCACTTCATCACCACATAACCTCTACAAACCAAACCTACTTCACTACCTACCTTTTCCGAGAAGATGAAGCATCCACAGTCAACCACCACGACCACCACACAGACGAAGAAGAACAAGCGAGCGGTCTGTTTTGCGGACCAAGATCACCTCCCAAACGAAGACTGGGCTGCAGACATGGCGTTCGCAGACGAATGGAAGAACGACCGCTGGGGCATTAGCTCCAGTGACGGGTACGAGGCCCAGCAGAGGACCAAGGACTATACCCGCCATGAGGAACTCTCATGGACGGTATGTTACGATGAGGACTGTGCCACTCATCGGGGTGTAAAGTACGGGGCTGGCTGGTACCCAAGCCAGCCAACAACAGCAAAAAGGGCGAAAAAAGATGCGCGCGACCACTGTGTGGATCTTCGAGACTATCAAGGAATGGTACTCCGCCATGACGAAGGAATGAATTGGAGGATGTGCTTCCAAGACGACTGCGCGTGGCATCGCGCGAAAAAAGACGAACACCAGAGACTACCTCAGCAGAACAGGGTATGGAAACGGTTCTGGTCCCCAACCGGAAAGAAAGAAAAGCATCCGGGGTACGCCCGGAAGGTACGAAAGATCCGAGAAGGGATCGAGGAGGTTGAACGGCAACTCAAGGAGTTGCGCGCTCAGATGAAAGAGCTGGAAGATGAGGCCTGAAGGGACTCAGGCCTGGGAAAGAGAGGAGCTAATGTCACGATTCTAGACTGACTTAGCAAGGCAGACTGCAAGGCAGATGGGTTTCGTACTATGAGTCATGATTACGAGTCCCAGGGTTTCCTTGTTTTATGATTGTTATATTGCGTTTGATTTACTTTCACGCACATGACCTATTTGAGAGGTCATGGGGGCAGTGCACAGGACCAAGGGGCTGTGCAGGAAGATATGTATCCCACGCATATGACCTATTTAGAGGTCATGTGGTTTTCGCACATGACCTTACTTGAAGGTCATGGGTTTCGCTCATATGACCACTAGGTCATATGACTACTTCGAGGGACGAGAGGTATGAGTCACGAAGGGCGGTGAAGAGGACTATATAAGGAGGACGAGGGGACATTGTAGTTAGCTCTTCACGCAATCACTTAAGTAACTCAGCTACACTTAAGGAAATGGGCCCTCGGGCCTAAGACCACCCTGCTCTATTACACGAGGAAAGACGTCATGATACGATCGAACCAAGAAGGCGACTATTACAACAAAGAGGATCCTGTTCACTATACGAAATACGACGACATACGGATAACAACCTGTCATTCTCCATTCAGAGGATCCAACGGCTGAACATTACACTTTGGCCTAGGGGTGATGGCCATCTCCCCTCCTCTTCTCACTCTCCGCTTTTGCTTCACTTGGCAGTGCAGCTTTGCCTCCCATGGTTCCGGGACTACTTCTGGTACCCATTCCTGCCTCGCACCTTGCTTAGCGAGGTGGCCATCACCGTTGGCGACTGTGCACTTCCTATGTAACTGATGGGTATGAGCACAATTTGCGGTAAGTGAGACCACCCAACTGGCTCTTCTGCCGATCTTGCCCCTCCACTGGGTTGGCATGCCATTGTATCCCAACCACTTACTGACACTATCTCTCCTACAACAAGGCACTACATGAGAGACGTTGTAAAGCCTCTTGCCTACTGCTCGGGGTCCGCCTAATCAGACATGAAAACAATTTCCAAGTGTTGACACTTTGACGTTCAGTTTTTACACCTTTCTTGGAGTCACATTGCTTGGCATCCTACTGCTAGAGACTATCCTTACTTCAAGTCCTTTGGGCATAACCTCTGGAGCTCATCACCTGAATTAAATTGGTCTCTGTTGGCTTGCCAGTGATCCTTTTTCCCTACCACTTGGGCTTTCTTTTCAGTCTCCAACTACCTTGACAGGCTATATCCTGGTTGCCGATATACACATTTATCGCAGATGGCGTGGAGCTTCGGCTGTATAGATGGGGTCTAGGTTGTTAGGGCGGGGTTTTCGCCTCCAGCAGTGGCCACGGTTGGAGTACGGAGTTTCCTTTGTCTTCTTCAATGGCGGGGGCTTTTTATTTACTGTCTTTACTATTCGCATATACTACAAGTTTGCTGGCCGCACTAGTTTCCTCGGCTTCATCGGGTGTTGGAGTTAGTAACTCTAGATGAGACCTTTCTGCGTTTAAGCGTTAGGGCCTAAGGACTGAGCACCTGGTTACTGAGGTTGATAGGCTTTGCGATGGTTTTTCTTCTGGGTACTCATGGGCTGCCGTAGAAGAGCAGTTGCGTACGTTAGCCACCACGTATGCTGCATGTGGATGTCGTACCTTAAACACAGAATAAAATTAAAGATAATGAAAGGAAAAAAACAAATGGAAAGATCAAAGAGATGACCTATTCTCCATATCTTTTAATTTCCACGTACTTGAAATCAACCCTTCATGTGGAAATCTCACTATAATTGCCCTGCCTCCCGCTCCCCCTATGACAGCCTCAGACTTGTAGTGATGGCAATTCCAATCCTTGTCTTACTGTCTTTCTTCGCTTTTCAATGGATTGAGGCTTGCCCTCTCCTCGGTTCTGGTACTACACCTGCTGCCCATGGCCTCCTCACGCCTCGCATAGCAAAATCACCCTCATAGTCAGCAACAGCTCGCCCCTGGTCTAACTGATGGGTGAGAACACAATTTGCAGTAGGCCAGAACCCCTTACAGGCTCTCCAGTTGATCTCGCCCCTCCCCCTCAGTCGGCATGCCCTGGTATCCCATATACTAAGTGACACTATCTCTCGCAGAACAAGGGACTAGATCTGTGATGCAGTAAAATGTCTTGTTTTCCTTTCCTCATCAGCCTAGTCGGACACAAATACGTTTTCTGAAAGTTGTCACTGTCGAATTCTGCTTTCACATATTTCTTGTCAAAGGATCCTCTGGTATACTACTGCTATGCGCTATCCTTACTTGGCATACTTTGGGCTTCGCCTCCGTGTCTCTTTGCCTGTATTGCATTAGTCTCGCTTGCATTGCCTCAGGTCCTTTTACCTTCCACTTGCCAGTAGATATTTTCATTGGTCTCCCGCTACCTTTGCCGGGTATATAACCATTGGCCGTAGATATATTTATTACCGGCGACTTATGGCCTCGGCTTCATAGTTGGGCTTGAGATTGTCTGAGGGGGCTTTTCGTCGCGACAGCTGGCTACTATCTGAGTGCAGGATTTCCTCTACTTGGATAGGTTGTGGGGGCTTCTTATTTACTGTCTCCACCATTCATGTATACTACAAGTTTACTCAGCAGGGCATTCTCTTTGACTGCATAGGGTGTTGGAGTTGGAGGCTCTAGGCAAGACCCTTCACAATTCCAGAGCTGGAGTCTTAGAACTGGACACCTAGTTGCTAGTGTTGATAAGTTTCGTGATGGTTTTTCTTCTGGCTGCTTGGGGGCTGGTATAGGGGTGGAGATGAATGCGTCGGCCATAGCTTGTACTGCATGTAGATGGTATACCTTAACCACAGAACAAAATTAAACATAAAAATAAAAAAATAAAAGTAAAAAAAAATGTATAAAAGGCCAAAGAGAGGAGCATCATCCATCTTCTCTGTTTTCCCCCTGATTTAAATCAACCCTCAATACAGTATTCCCACAATCGTCTACCCTGCCCCTCCTTCTCTTATAGCTCCAGCCTAGGTGTGATGGCCACCCTCATCCTCTTCCCACTGGCCTCTTTTGCTCCCTGTATGCGTTTAGACTTACCACCTTTTGAGTCTCGGTACTGGTATTTGTTGCCCATTCTGTCTCCCTCATACTACTTAGTAAGGTGCTCGGCATAGTTTGCGACCAGTGGCTTCCTATGCTTGAAAACGCTGGGAATAGGGTTTGCAGTACGGGAGATTCTTTTAACAGGCCAACAGGTTGATCTTGCCCCTCCCTACGGTCTGTTTCAGTTGTGGTATCCTATCCACTAAGTAACGCTATCTCTCTGACAACAACGGACTACATGAGAGATATGGTAAAATCCCTTCCCTTCCACTAAGAACTACCTAGTAAGGCACCAACATAAGTACCCAGTGTTGACAGAGTTACATTCCGTTTCCTTCCAGCTCCGACAGTTTGATCAGCTTGCACACCACTGCTACATTTTTTGCTTGGCTCCCACGCCAGTGCTGACATCCTTTACTGCTGTTGACCATGGATAGCTCCTTACCTGGGACAGTGCACGGTCCTGGGAGTCTACCTCCAAATTCTTGTTTCGCATTTCTCCCTTGATTGTTGTAGCGCTTGGTGCGGTTTTTCTTTTACTTTTTTTACGACATGTTCTGCGTGGTTTCACTGTATGTTCTGATGCTGGTCTTTAGCTTTAGGGGTGAAATGTGCGGTTAGGCCCACACCAGAGGGTCTTGGGAATACAGTTCATTGGAGGCAAGGAAGGAATAGGAATTGTTTTATGGGATTGCGGGCGTTGCATGCAGATTCTTGTCTCATAATACATATAAAGATAAAAGGAAATGAAAATATGGAAAAAGAAGATCCGGTCTTCTCTATTCCGGTGGTACCGGATAATGTCCACCATTACCAACCTGGGCTCCAAGTATTGTGCCGGCTCCGAGATACTATGGCAAACCCTCCTAGTTCTCACTGGTCCTAATAAGTAGTTTGGGAGTTCCCAATTGCCCCTCCTCTTGGAGCCCAATATACATGCCTCCTGTTATGCTTAACATCTAACAGTGATTACCGGAAGATATTCTTTTATGATATCAAAGAGTTGGGTGTTTGTCTTTGTCGCACCGGTTGGGGAGTACGCAAAAAAGGCTGTTGTCGTAAGCAGTCCAACATTTAGGAATTGTATGTGCTGGTGACTATTGGTATTGGTAGTTTGGTATGACAACGTAGACTTACTAGTGAATTTATACACACCACCTATGGCACATTTTTCAAATTTTAGCCTCTGGATCAGTAGACATCTAATAGTTTCCCTTTTGAAGGAGCAGTGGTATTCGTGTCCACTGCGAGAAAGAGGTTTATCAGAACCACCAAGGGTAGAAAGCACAATAATTGACATCCACATCATTATTATTTGCTATTGCATTAACCCTACTTTTAAACCCACCATCATATCATATTAAGTCCATTGCTTTAGCCCACAGTTGACAAGATTTATGACAGCTAGCTAATATGTATGGATCACCTTGATACCATTAAAAAAAGTGCCAATCACAATATCTCTTGCATTGTACCTTGGTTAAGATTGTATATCTCTGTAGCTAAATATCTCTTGAACCATGATTTCCAGCGCACACAGCCTTGGAAATGATATACACCACATGGTATATGTACACATATATCTGTGCTCAGGTATGAAGCGGTACAGTAGAATTAGCAAAAACTGTGCGTAGCGAGCCATATTTTTTATTTCGAGTCTGCTTGAATAGGAAACCAAGACCTAGCGTGATTAATTGATCTTCTTGATATAAAGGAGAAGTCTTGAATTGTGGTGATCGTCTGTGGAGATATGGGTATGGGTTGGCTGATAGTCTCCGTTTTTCACCTTGCACATGTAAATAGGTTTTTTTCCAAGTTAGTTGCCTGTTGCGATCTGCTGTCAATTTTAATTTATGGCCAACTAGCACTTTTATATTCTGTTCACATGCAACACAAATTCGCAGTACAAGTTCACCCTACCTTCTTTGGACTTATATCCTTGCATATACAATAACAACAGCGACTATACCTAAAAGTACCACCCAAGTGCTTCTACCTTTGTACCATACTACAGCTGCCTCACTACTCGCCTCCACCACTATCTAGCTACCCGTCTAAATCCCTACGCCCATTAACCACTCTGCACTGGCATGGCCCATGCCAAGCCACTCGCAGTCAACTCGCTTTTGTATCTTTATACCTACAAGTCATGCACAACAATTCAGGAATACCAATTCATACTCATAATTCTTGTACAAAAGCTAACTTGAAGAAATAGCATGAATACGAGCAACACCTTCTGCTTGAGAGGAGAAACCTATTGTGTCCTGGGGTAGGAGTCATTTACTGAGTGCTGAAACCATCTATCAGAGTCAGTACAAGATATACCTTATGCCACTCAAAACAACCCTTGAAGCTGCTTGCACAAACAGTGGGAATTATCTAAAGGAAGAGCCTTAATTGGCAAGTAAAGATTCTGATTAACTTGGACTCTTGGCTGCAGCGAAAGGCCTAGTGAACCCAGTAATAATGGTGGAAGAGAATGAGATCTTGGACAAGTAATGTCAGACAATACTAGCTCATTGGCAGTAAGACTATTCCAGCATTCATGACGTGAATGGTTTTATTCCTTACCAATCTTGCAATCCTAATAAACGTTCTTATATCATATGGTACTAGTATTGTTGTAACTCTTGCACCCAACATAAATCCATCCATACGAATGAGATACCTCCTCGCGGGTATATCCAATAGACTAAAATGCGCTGAACTACCTTGTCCTCTGGCACTAGCGTGACCTCTACCAAAATCTTGTCTGAAACTTTCCCTTCCTAGCATCCCGAATGGCACTACCACCTTTCAACCTTACCATCTTACTCCACATACTACCCACAATGGTAAGGCTAGCAACTCCACTGGTGGGACTTCAATAATAAAGGAATTAGTGTGGAGGAAGAGCAGGAGAGTAGATCAGGCTGAAGTGGTAGTGGAAGCTCAAACGTCTTGAGTGATGCTGATTTCTTGAGATGTCCATGTTGTAAGTGCCAGCGTTCAAGTAGGGCCTTGCGCTTTGAATGTTGTACCAGTATTGAACTGTCTACCTAGCCATAGGTGTAACTGGTACTAGTTACTGGTTTAGGATTTCATGTATCAGTTGATACTGTTGGAGTTTGGAATTTAGTTAAGGATACGAGGTGTGCCTCTAGCCTAATAGTATAGGGTTTGATACTCAATATGTTTTATGTTTGGTTTCGAGTATTGGTTTGATACTCTATATGTTTTATGTTTGGTTTCGAGTATCGGTTTGATATTCTATATGTTTTATGTTTTGTTTCAAGGCTGCCGTTTTGGAGTCCTATATGTTATGAGCACAAGGCTCTCGGTAGCCTAAGAAGTGTATTTAAAAACTGCGATTCTTCACGCTAGAAGAGGCAGACTTCGGCAGAGAGAGTTTTCAATATACTTGGTTGAACAGTTTGTCTCTTCAGTTCCCTTCAAGAATCTTTAGTTTGAGACCTACCAAGAATCTCGGAAGACTTCAGTAATTGCGATATAGTAAGAAGTCGATTCAACCACCTCCACTAAAACCTCCAGCCATTTGTTCCCTAGTTACCAGCTTGGTACAGAAGAAAGCCTGGTAACCCGGTGATTACCGCATCTCCCTAGAGGCGGTTACACTTTCTTTAACTTCAACCAGTTATCAAGATACGAGGCGTTACAAGACCTACAAAGGGCAAGGCCCTTAAGAAAGGTTTTAAACAGTGCACAGGGGATTCCAAAAGACAGTCTACAAAGACTCCAGCTTTGGAGCAAGCAGCAAGCGACGCAGCTGCTAGGCAGTTAGCCAGAGACGCTGCTGAACTGTCAACAGGAGAATCATCACAACAACCACTGGAACCGCCAACAACCACCCCCGGAGGGTACCCAGAATCCCAGAGAAAGCCTACAGGTACACAGGTACCTGAAGTACCACCAAGCAATGATCCAGATAGCTCCAATAGCGATAACGGATCAGACACTATGGCTGCAGAAGCAGGACCCTTGGGGTCCGGAGCCGCAGCACCAAAGTTCCCAAGACCGCTGACATCCAGGCCTAACCCAGTGGGCATGGCTAAACTCAGTATCAGAGCACCTACACCTAGCAAGTTTACTGGTGAAGGAGACAATCTCAAACCAGAAGCGTTCGATAGATGGTATAATTCAGTCCAATTATACCTACGTATCAATGGACAACGGACTAGCGAAGCCAGAGGAGGAAACTATTGGATCCTCTATACTAAAGGACGAGCTCCAGAAGCAGCTTTCCAAGCAGCTGAGTATTTCGGTGAAGACATGACCAGAGAAGACCTTGTTAGATTCCTGAGAGAAACATTCCAATCTTCAAAACAGAGAGATCATGCGTATCGCAAGTTCAATGAAATCACGCATGTGTATAATGGCAAGATACAGAGAATATCAACTATAGCAACCGACATGCTAATGTTTCGATCACGCCTACCTGCAAACACCATAAGTGACTATGCCTTCATTCAACAGTTCTTCAAGAGCATGCATCCCAGACTACAACAAGAAGTGGAACTACAGCATGCTAAAACAGACACTGTTATGGAAGTCATACAAAATGCGGAAAGTATAGATGTTACCCTAAAAAGTACTAGCGCTTATGGGAAAGAAAGGTTCGCGAAACCAGCAAAAGAATTCACTTCCAGACCAGAAGGACGAAAAGACAATCGAAAGACAAACATCAAGTCCCACAACAAGCCTAAGGAACGAATAGAAAAAGGTCTTTACTTTCCCTGCGGAGGTAAAGGACATCTGGCAAGAGACTGTCCCAGCAAAAAAGATGAGAGTAAAGGTAAGGGTAAAGCGAAGGTGAAGAAGGAAGTTACCTCCAACAGAATGGAACAGGAAAACCCAATGGAAGAAGTGTTTATCAATGGCATGGAAATAGAAGAAAAAGAAAAAGATATCCTTATAATGGCAGCTAGACCAACAAATGTCAAACATCATGACGCTCGTGAAGGAACGATGCACATCAATGGCAAAGAAGCTAGAGTCCTGTTTGATATCAGATCAATAGAAGCAAGCCTGATTAGTGCTACCTTTGTGACCACGCATAGAATTCCTTGTCAGGAATTGAAGACTGGCATCAGAATACACCTGGCTATGAAAGGATCACGATCCGAAGGTCACAAAGAATGTTCAGTCAACATATCAGCAGGAAAGCTGACTGTACCAGGAACCAGGATGTTGGTCGGCAACCTAGCAAACTATGATGCACTAATAGGAATACCTTTTCTGGAACAACACCAAGCTCAAATCGAATGTGGCAAATTAGCTATCCTGTTTCCCAAATAGAATGTTCGAATTATTTGTACACCCACAAGTGGCATGATCCGAGCAGCAGTGATTAGCACTGAAGATGTCATGGACCAACACGCGGAAGTGTTTTCCGATGAAATACCGGAAGATTTACCATGTTTAAGGAAGATCAATCATGAGATAAACCTTCAACCTGGAAAGGAGCAGCGCTCGCTCCCTATGTACTGAATACCGGAATGATGGGCAACAGATATGAGCATATGGCTGAGAGGAAAGGAGGAAGCCAGAATCATCAAGAGACAAGCAGTTTCATCGGCAGCACCCATGTTTGCAGAAGAGAAAAAGGATAAGAAACAAATGAGGCCATTAGTGGACCTCACAGCAAGGAATGAGATTATACTTAAAGATGTTGTAATAATTCCAAACCAAATGATGATCCTGAATACCCACGCAAGGGCCAGATACTGAAGCAAAATCGACCTGAGTGATGCCTGCTTCCAAACAAGAGGGAAGCCAGAGCACTTGAGCAAGAACGCCTTAGAGACTCCATTTGGATGTTTCATCAGCAAGGTTATACTACAAGGAGATATGAATGCTCCCAGGGCTTTCATGCGTATAATGTCCGGTTTATTTGCCAACTACTTGGGATGGTTCATGTGTGTGTATATTGATGATATACTCATTTTTTCCGATACAGAGCTTGAACACTTGAAACACATATCCTTGATTTGCCACAATCTCAAGGAAGCTACATTCTATGCACGCAGGAAGACATCAGAATTCTGCCCTACCAGTATAGAAGTGTTAGGCCATGTTATCAATGGCGAAGGACTTTCACCAGCACTGGAAAATATAGCGAAGATCGAAGAATGGACTACGCCATAGACCAAGAAACAACTACCGGAATTTCTAGGAATGGTCAACTACATCAGTCAGTTTTTGCCACATATTGCAACCATTACATCACGCCTGACGGAACTCACGGAAGTTGCAGAATTTGTGTGGACTGCCACTCAAGATCAAGCCATGGAAAATGTTACGTGTGTTGTTTCAAAATATGAGGTTATGAAACCCTTGCAATATCATTCGCCACTTCCGATATGGCTAATAACTGATGCATCCTACACAGGGGTAGGAGCATGGGTAGGACAAGGAGAAACCTCCGGGAATGCTAGCCCAGCTTCACTTCATGGCAGAAAATTGTCTAATGCCTAAATGAATTATGGGATAACCGACAAGCAAGTGCTAGCAATAGTCGATGCATTGACGGCATTTCATCACATACTTGCAGGAAGCAAGTTTACTATCATCACTGATCATCTACCTCTGACGTACCTCAAGACAAGCAGACGACCCACCAAGAAACCACTGCTATGGAGAGGGTTCATTCGCAAATACGATACCGAAATAGTATATAGACCAGCAAAATGGAACAATTTCGCTGATGCATTATCCCATCTTTATGTGGAGAATGATGATTATCCTCATACTGCAAATGATCACACACAAGGAGACGATTCACCCACTTCATCACCTATTTCATCTTTCATTTCCTGCGAAGAAGCTACTACCGCATACAAAATGTCTCAATTTGAAGCCCGCACAGTTGAGCGCAGTGGTGCTCATTCAGAATGCGGAAGCAACTGCAGCCAGGAGCAAGCATAGCTAGACGCAAATGATTACCGGAATAGTGAACCTCTAAACGATTGGGGAGACTATCGAAGTTATATGAGTGGAAGGAGACAGGAGGAACTTGAACATGCATCAATGCATCGCGCATTCTGCAACATACCCTTCTGCCCTGACCACGAGGAATTGAAACCTAAGACTAAGATCTATACCGGCTCCCCCTATAGCAGTCTACCAGTTATCAAAACTTGACCTAATACCGACAATGATGACGATGATAGAGATACCCATTCACCACACCCCCGCCTCGATATCCCAGTCATTAAAGAGCGTGTCAAGAAACCTTCAAGCTATAGCACACCCCCTACCGAATGTCATAACTCTGAGTACTGTGATCACTACCAAAACGAACCCCTCGATGGAGGGCCCCTCGCATACCTAAACGAAGTTCCAGTAGTGGAACCACCCTCCCTACCTCACGAGAAATGTGAACTCTACAAAGTCTACGAATTACTAGAAGAGGAGTAAGAGGTAACTGTATTAGACAGGGTGGTGGACGAAAGGGATATCATCCAAGGAGTCGATGATATGAAGAACATTTGGAGGCAACAGATAGTGAAAGGATATAGAGATGACCCTATCTATCATCTAGCGAAGGATTCCAGCCTCACTTCATGAAACGGAATGATGTAACATTACCGAATACGCAATGGTCTACTCTACGCCACTACTAGATGAGGAGAAGATTGCCTTTTTATTCCGCAGGGTCATGGAGTGAATGGAGAAACACTAAGAGAACTGATGATAGGAGAAATACATAATAAAGAACACCATAGGGCTGATCGAAACCTGCGGTATGCAACGGAATTTATCTACTGGCTGGTGACCAGGAAGGACTTCAAAGACTATGTCCAGCAATGTAACCTATGTCAACTGAATCGGGAAAGGACTACATTACCTACCAGCAACACCCTTTCGCTTCGCGTTCCCCTCTGAGATGTTTTCAAGGTACGCTATCGCTTTCATGGGTCCGTGCACTAAACTGAGAGGATATGATTCAGTATTAGTGGTAATGGATAGCGCGGTTGCGTAAAGCTGGCTGATACCGACATCCGTGAATACTACTGTGATTTCGACGATGGAATTACTCGGGCACCATGTCTTTACGCCTCATGGAAAACCTACATTGATTGTTAGCGATGCTGATCCTCGATTTACTTCACAGTTTTGGAAACAAACATTGCTGTCGATGGGAGTTGAACACATTATGGCTATGCCAGGCCATCGCCAAACCAAGGGACAAGCGGAAAAGAAGATCAGGGAGCTTAAAACCGTATTGAGGAATGTTGTTAATGCTCGCCAAACGAACTAGCTAACCTCCCTTCCTGCAGTGACGGCTTACGCTAATGCAGGCCACTCTGATACTATCGGTATGTCTCCATACAAGGCTGTGTATGGAAGAGAATATCAGCACCTCGATACCTATAGAGTCAACTCTACTACTGTACCCGCATTCGATGATTACTACAATCAACATCAAGAAATCAGAAATGCGGCATACCAAGCGTTACGGTTGGCCAGGGCAAGATCGAACGTAGTACCTGGTAAGAGGAGGAATTCACACAAACCTGTCGAGATTGGGGAAAGGATTAGGGTTTTTGGAAACCAGTTTGCTATGGAATCAGGCAGATCTTGGAAATTACAACCACATTGGTGAGGCCCTTTTACAGTTCTCGAATTTGACCAACACACTCAGAACTATACGGTTAGCATGGATGCAAGAATGTACAGAAGGAAGAAAGGAGTATTGCACTGTGTGGTAGTCAAACCTTACTACCCCAACAATGATTCTCGATTTCCAGGGTGAGCATTCACGAAACTAGCATCCATTCTTATCAACGAAGAACAGGAATGGGAAGTTCAATCAGTCATCGATTACAGGGAACGATATGGAAAAGGACAGTTCTTGGTTAGTTGGAAAGGATATCCAGCAAGCGAGAATCGTTAGGAACCGGTGGAAGGGTTGGAATATGCGACGGATTTAGATCAGGCATGATGGACAAATAACATGCCCGGAGATAAGTTTCCCGCAGTATTTTCTGGGTTTGTTCCTATGTGTTATTCTCCTACCAAGGATGGCTTTGAGAGCTATCTGGATGTACCCCTGGTTGATAAAGGTTTTTGGGATCCGTATTTGAATTCTGATTAGAATAGCAAGGATTAGGGATTTCTTGTGTTATATTTTGAAATAAGGGTTTTATTTTGTTTTTGGGATGCAACCGGTACTGGTTACTGGTTTAGGATTTCATGTATCAGTCGATACTGTTTGAGTTTTGAATTTGGTTTTGGAAACGAGGTGTGCCTCTAGCCTGATAGTATAGGGTTTGATACTCTATATATTTTATGTTTAGTTTCGAGTATCGGCTTGATACACTATATGTTTTATGTTTTCTTTCAAGGCTACTGTTTTGGAGTCTTATATGTTATGAGAACAAGGCTCTCTGTAGCCTAAGAAGTGTATTTAAGAACTGCTATTCTTCTTGTTGGAAGACGCCGACTTTCGCAGACAGAGTTTTCAATATACTTGGTTGAACAGTTACTCTCTTCAGTTCGCTTCAAGAATCTTTAGTTTGAGACCTACCAAACATCTCCAAAGACTTCAGTAATTGCGCTATAGTGAGAAGTCTATTCAACAACCTCCGCTAAAGCCTCCGGACCTTTATTCACTAGTTATTACCTTGGTACAGAACAAGGCCCGTTAACTCTACGATTACCACATCTCCCGAGAGGCGGTTACAATAGGAGGATGTCTGAAGTCTACTTGTAGCAATTATCTGTGGAAGTCCATTCATTATACTGCGTTCTTTGGCTGGCTTCTGAAGTTGAAACATGTAAAGTCCATCCTGTTCTGAAAGGTATAATCAGGAAGAGTGGTCTTCAGTACTGGTAATTGGGTATCGATTTTCGCTGAGGCCAATAAGGCAGTCATGGGTCCATCTGTCGATTGAAAGGAGTGAGAAGCGAAGTTGAGGTGCAAATAGGGCTTCTACAACACTGTTGAAACTTTGGATAGAAACCCTGATCTTTTCTTTGAAGTGACATAAAACTTTGATGGAATTTCCAAGCAGAATCCTACTAGATATTGAAAGTTATTTCAGGGTGCTTGGTATGAGGTCAACATTTTAATTCTCCAAGTAGTCCGATGCTCCAGAGTCCAGAACCCACGTTGTATGATTCAAGTAAGAATAGCTATAAAACATAAAAGCTTAGAAAGTAGTTGCAATAGAAGCATGACTTGATAGATTCCTAAGGTGTTAATTGTGGAAATCATGACAGGCTTAGACTGCCTTCTTTTTCAAGTTGAAGTGTTCTATGCAATGTCTACTTATAGTGCAATAATCGCAGGTAAACTTCTCTGGATGAATCTTTCCTCTATGATGAGACCCTGGCTGTTGGTAGTTCTTAGTCTTCTCGCATCATGGATGATACTCTTGGTGAGGTCTGAATGCCATGGTGGACTTTACTGTTGTAATAAGGGCATTACTAGTATAGAGAGTACTACTGGTATTAGAACTGGTACCTACTTGTTGCTTCCGAGATTCCATTGACCGGTCGGTTTCCAAGATGGTAGCAATAACATGGTTAACTGACCTTGAATCTTTTGACTTATCATATGTAACGATGTTAATAATGCTGTCAAATGATGGTGGTCGTCTTTTCAGGATGTGGATGACGAATTCTGCATATGAAATTTCACACTCTGGGTTCTGTAACTCACTACAGTATTCAATCAGCTTATGGCGGTAATCGGTCAAGCTCCGAGTTACACCAAGTGTGTTTAACTGGTATTTGATCATAAGGTGTCATGACTGTGTATTGACTCTGTCCAGTTTTTCAGTAAGGACATTCCAAATTTCTTTGTGATATTTTTTTTCTTTAATTAATACTTTAACTGAGTAATGACAGGCAGCATTGATCATCACAGCTACTTTTCCAAATTGCTTGCAGTAACTTGATAGGTCCTAGCTGTCCATTCCTGGCTTCTTCTCCAATGTTAAAAGAATATCAAAGCTTGTACTGCCTGAAGGAAGAATTCCCTATTTCTGCTACATTGATGCCGATTGCTTGTCGTAAACTTGAGAATTTCTGCATATTTACATCCATAAATATTTCTATTTACAGCTGATTGGATAGTAAGATCACTCCTATCTTTATGAAAAAGGGTACGAGGATAGATGAATATAGGTGAAAGGATGGATGATAAACTTGGAATAGGAAGCTGAAGTAATAGGCCGCAGGTAGATGCTGGGAGTTGAAGCTGCAGGTGGAAGCTAAGGGAAGGCTGAAGGTGAAGGCCTGTGGTGGAATGCTGAAGCTCTAAGTAGTAGAGAATTGGAAGTAGGATTTTGAAGTAAAAAATAGGAAGAAAAGGTAAAAGAAAAGGGTGAGAACTAGGTAGTTGAGAAAGATAGTTATAGTAGGCGAAGCTCGGCTTGTAACCTTTTTGGATTCATGATTGAAGTTGTACTTCTTGCTTGATTAAACCTATCCTGACAGGGTACAGGACCCTATTTATGCTACAGGAAGGTGTACTAAAACTCTACATAACATATCACATATGTAAGATAAAAGGAAAAGTCAATGACCACTGTACTATGTTATAAAACAATAACAGGAAGGAAAAGCGAGTGAGATAACTAAACTAGTACTATGATAGAGTTTCCAATGAAAGATTGTCGCAATCAATGACATTACTGAAGCATATTCGGAAGTCATATTACAACACTTTCATATACGTATAATTCCTTTATATTCCACTTATTACTACTATACTATCTAACAATATGTTCCCTACAGTACTGCATAGTAGTCCAAGTTGCTATCAAAGTTCTCTCACTATTGGAGTGAATTGGGTTCTGTCTTCCACAAGTATAATAAATCTAATCCAGTAAAAATATGTGTACATATGTTGCTGGAAGATCCCGGACTGTATCCGGTTTCAACAAACCAATATAATGCTGTTTTGTAATTTATGGATAACATGAAAGAGTTCAATTGGCGACAAACAGGTAACAAACCTTATACAGAAATCACTGTCTGAGAAAAGAGAAGGCCATGATAGTTGACGATAATGTTAAGCATCCTGAGATAGTCACTAACAATTAAACTGCAAGTTACTACCAGCCACTAAGAAGCACAATTATTGCCGAGAATTTGTTTCTTCATCGACTCTTAATAAACAGAATATGTGAATCCTTCATCCCTACCATGCACCCCTTAGTACGCATATTGACTATATTGCCCTGCTATTCCTGACTTGTGTGACCTCCAATATTACTGCGTACTTTATATTGGAGTATTTCTGTGATTGTGATGTGGTGAATGTGTAGGTAGATGGTACAAATACCTATCACGAGGAGAAATAAGTAGGAATTGGCAGTTTAGAAGGAGCTGCTCCTAGAGTAGGTAGCCTGTCAGCAAACAAAATAGCCTGAGTCTACTACTACTCACTCTAGTGCTGCCCACGGAAAAAGGTTACAGCAAGTGAGGTCAGTATGCTTTTGGCCCTTTGAAGATCGATGGGAGTAAGTACAAGGTAAGGAGCCATGAAGATTTCAATGGTAGAGGAGCAAGAGGTGTATTTGCTCATAAGCCTGGAATCCTTTAGTCAAATCTAGCCATTCCTGCATATCTCGACCAGGAAGGTACCATTCCCTGTCCGAGAATGGTTTCACATGCGAGAGCTACAGAATGGGATGATTCGGTTTCAATGTCTGTGGTACTACTTTTCTGAATTAAACATTACCCACTATGAGCAGAGGGTGAGCTTTGACCACCACAGTCACTATTCCTATTGCACAGCCAGCCAGCCCATTACTGAGTACCATAAAGTATTCGCATTATGTCAAGTAGGCTATACCTTTAATTGAATATTTGCCTCTTATGTAGATACTATGTGCGGAGTGGATTTGCAGACAGACTTTACCATTTCAGCCTGAACAGTTTTTCAGCTGGCTCGCAGCTAGCCCAATACCTCCAGGCACTTTGATATGTACATGGACCACTATTTCCACTCCTAGCCACTATTGGCTGCACCCTGGAACTTAGGACTAGATCGCTGTTGTATAGTAAGAGTTAGTAAATGTGGCTTTCCACCTGAGTTCAATGATATGTGGACATCCTTTCAATTGAAAGAGGTTTCTCGTGGGACCCCAGATTTACCAGGAAATGTGTTTCCTCTCCAGTGGCAAGATAATAGTGCCATGGACGTTTTAAGCACCATATATAGTTAGGAAGCAATGGTAATCATAGTGTGTAACAAGCCATAAGATACTAGAAGCAATATTCCTGCTCTATATTGTGTATTTAGTTTCCATGAGGAAGTCAAGGTCCAATTCTCACCATTACTGATGTCCACATTCAGTTCCCAGTTGTAGTGGATCTAGAAGATCAGTATAGCAGCTACTGTTTCAGAGAGTTAAAATCCCTCTACAACTCGCCTCCAATCTTCTATTGGCTTCTTGATACTATAGTTAATAATTCCTATCTCTTGATATTCTGCCTGCATACCTCCACACTAACCTCACCATGATCCTCATCGGGCTCCTCACGAACCTCTTCCCTTGGACAATCCTGTAACCTAATATCATCTCTAGTGTTTCCTAAAATACTGTCTGAATCAATTATCACAATAGAGGGAAAGAGGCTGCCTGAGCTCCGATCCTGGAAGTCATTCTATGTACAGAAAAGATCATTTCCCCACTATAGTAAACTTCAACACCACATATCTCTGCAGTCTCCCCAGGGGCCAAAGGAGGACCATATGCTTTCCAACATTTCAGACAGCTGCTCTAGACTGGAGTGTACTCAGTGTCGATTCACTCTACATAGAATCAGGCAGACAAGTGTATAGGCACCAAGAACTATCTGTGGCTGTTTAGCCCCCAGATGTGGCTTTTCCCTTTCTGTAAACTGTTTTATTATCAGGCACAAATTCTTTTTCAGTAAACAGAGCAACGAATATTTGGTTTCTCTATTGTATATACAGGTTGAATCTACTTGTTGTTTGCTTGCTCGCTTCATTGCGACTCTAGTCATTTGATATTACTAGCAATATTCGTAAGCGCCAAGGGCACCTTTGTGGACTAGTACCCTGTGGTGCGAATTTTACTATTTCACACCGCCCAAGGCATAGTAGCAAATTCCTTTGTCTCCTATTCAAATTTCCATTTATCCTTTGTCTCCAGAGCATAATCTCATGAAATCAACTATCTCCGGCCTGACCGCACTCTAACTTGAGATGGAATAGCGGCAACCGTATAGGGTATAGTGGGATCTGGCAAACCTTGCCAAGTGGTGTAAGGCTGTGCTTAACCCGATAAGCAATGCTGTATAAGGTTTAGCTCATACCGGAGATGGTCGATTTCACCTGCTAACACGGTGCTCACGTCCTTGGATCCTTTGGCTGCTCCGAAAGTGACAAAAGTCAAAATTCACAATAACCAAAGTCTCTTCCTCCGCTTCACACAGCCCCGGCAATGGAGATTTAGATATATGTTCTATGTTCAGGAGGATGTCCAGCTGACCGATGTGCGCATCCTTCCTCCTGAAATTCCCCGTCTAGTAATTACCTAGACCCTTCATAGCCGTTAATCGACAGTCTCTCGTCAACAATGGTCCGACAACTTATTCCGACTGTATTGAGATGTGGTGGTGACCAACCAAGGCGCCTGATCCAGCTACGACATATCAGTCCCGTTCCTCCTGAATTGAATACATTCTGGGGTCTCTTCAGCGACGATAGCTTCACGGCGGCAAGGGTAGCTGAACGCGTGGACGTTCTGGGAGCCTGGCGGGCACCACTGATTCGAAATTTGGATAACGAACATCAATTTGAGGCGCCCGCTTCTTGGGGCATCAACGACGATCGCCCGTCTGATTCTCTGTGGCACGTCTATTGCGAATCACTTTCCACAAGATACCCAAACCGATCTCCTCTAATAATCCCCAGCCCCATTTCACTGGACAATTTACCAACGACGTTTTTAACTCCCGAAATCAGCCAGAGACTCCCTCAATGCTCAAACCTCTTATTCATTTTGCGGAGCAACCTCCACGAGTACTTGTTCGGGGATTTGAATTTCCACACCCTCATGTTACACATTCTCGCTCCCTGGCCCGCTAGTGCAGCTGGGGTACCCGATATCTTATCAGCCCATGGAGGCCTTGAGCAATGCTTACGAGTGGCAACTAGGGATCCTGCCTGCAGAATAGATCTTACCCTGGGTTACAACATATCTACTACTCCTCATCTCGTTGACCGTTCTTGGCAATATGTCTTAAGGGCCATGACCCTATGGCACGAAGCCAGTAACCCGAATGAATTTTGGCCTAGGCCAGCGACCCTCATTGATTCCACAAGTTGGGATATACCAGGGTTCATTGGCAGTCTCCCAGATATCCTGTGCCAGGTAAGTTGGATATCCAATATGCCCTACTGATACTAATACTTACGGTGTAGCAACAAAATGAGCATCCTGAAGACCCCACAGAGAAACTACAAGAGCCAGCTGCGGTAGTTATGCCACAGGGCGTTCTACAGGTCCTCATATCTCTCACCCGTCATGTTAAAACGATCGAGTTTGCCAAATGGGAGATTGATAATGGTGCCGAAGCGATCTTATTCAGTGGTATCCCAAACACGGTGGATGACGAATGCGGTACTGCAAGCGGTAGGTTATGTCCAGTCGAAGTGACAGCCCTCCGCCGTTCTCAAAAGCAGATCTTTTTAGGGTAAACTTGCCCCTCCCCCAGATTGTCAGAATCACAAATATTGTTGTTGTAACTACCCGCTAAGCGGAACCTCCAGCCGATCCATGCCAGCTGTCAAGATGGCAGGAATAGTTCCAGCGGGCGGCGCGGAGCGGTTCCAAAAGCAAATGGATACTCATCCCCACGATGGTAATCCCCGCAGGTCATATTCGCTCCCAATGGGTGACTACTAACGAACGGATAGCTAGTACGGAGCAGATCGCGGCCAGCCAGCGATTGCCTGAACTAGATTGCAACCACGGTGTCAATGAAACAATGGTAGGTTTGGATGAAAACGGCCAGGGTTTCATCAAAAGCTTGGAGATGCCACAATATCTGCCCTTTATGTCGACCCTTGTCAATTCTACTAATATTCTCCGTACCGGTCCCTCCTGCGCCATACTTCCGTATTTCGCTTATTTGGAGATTGACAATCAGCCTCCAATATTCTGGTTCCAGAGGGGCAGGCCTGGGCTAGAGCCGGAGGGCCCAATTCGGAGCACAAGCAAACATAACTTCTATGGTCCAACCCCATGGATGATTCAAGAGCCGCTTTGTACTGAGGGTATCGAATCATCACACCATGGTAACATGGCAATCATCCGCATTTCTCAGCTCCTAGGTAACGACTCAAACTTTGTCCCTGCAATGGTAGCTGCCCGGGCCACCAGGTTTGGACAATGGTCACTTGAGAATTACACAATGGATCCATTTGACCGCGAGGAAAGATTTCAGCGAACACAAACACTCCCAGACCCACGAGGTTTGGATCCCAGGAGATGGTTGACAAGTGATATAATGGACGCTGTCACAACTCGCTATAATCAATTCCATCCAGATGCTGAAATATTCTCGGTCTCGATTACAACCTTATTAGCGGTCACCGGTGATGGTTCACACCTGGAGCAACGCCGATTGGGTGCCAGGTTTTGGATCTTCATACAATCAAATGTCCAGGCATATCAGTCCGGTAACCACTTTTGGATCTCAATAGTTGACCGGGTTAAAGGGCAGTTTTTCAGTCACAACAGCCTTAGAGATGTTGGCGATCCTAGCATTCTTTTCGCTGTCTTGAGGACTGTTTTTGAATCACCCAGAGTCCAGAATATTGCTGGATCAGCGCCAACGTTGACTCGCCCGGCGAACACGGTGGTGGATATGCCGCAACAACAGAACTGGTATGATTGCGGCGTTTACGCCGTTCGAGCGATGACCGGGTTCCTAGAGGGGCTCTCCGAAATTCAGGGACCCATCCCAACAGACGGGGAAAGTCAAGCGGCGCGATCATACATCCCAGAAAATTGGTCCGCTACAGAATACCGCGGGGTTCTTCGCCATTCCTTTCCGGTAAGTCCTTATTTTCACAGCAGTTGGGTCTCCGCAAGGTTAATAGTGAGTGGGTTCTAGACTCGGCCTCCGCGGGAAGGCGGTACTTCCACTACCCCTGACCTACTGAACAATGTCCTGACTGCGCTATCGGATGCCAATCACAAGCATGATGTGGAGCGGGCAATGTGGCACCTTGATAATGCCGGTGGAATCCTTCTTCAAATGAGCTGCCTGCCAGTCGGCAATTTACCTGTTGGATGTCTATGTCAGAATCATGATAACGGGTGCGGGTTCTCCGTAGTCCCAGTCCCACCTGGCTATAAGGTTGTGCTTATGAGGTAAGCCCTCACACACCGTACCCCCATCGTTCAGGAACTGACATCCACTAGCGACTCTATACTCTCGGGGGGATCGTGGACGAGAGCTCAACACCTCCCTGTCCTACGACCCCATTTGCCGGCCTATCAAAACGCTTGTGAGTACCTTCGTTTCTTCCCCATTTCACAACTAACGTAATTATGCTAGTGATAAGATTGAATCGGAACAACCGACTTAGTGATCTGGACAGGGAACAGCTTCGAGATAAATATTTGATCCTAGCTGCAGATAGCGCTCAGGTATTAGTGGGGAACAGAATAGAACATGTCGGAAGCCCCCCTCAGGGGTTTGCTCGGGCAGGTTTCCTTCCTGTCGACTGTACCGACAAAATCATTCAAATTCTGGAAACAAATTCCAAAATTTATGATACTATCAGGTTACCAGGCGTGTCATATATAAGGATAAACGACCAAGTCTGGATTTGGATAGCCAGGGCTCTCAGCCAGCGAGCTGCAGAACGATGGCCCACCCCGGGAGCCTCCCTAACATCACCGCGAGCGGTCTTTCCAATTCCTGTACCCCAGGTGCCACTTATGCCCAATATCTGGAGCGAAGGGTTGGGCGCGCCAACCGTTACAGGTAACCCGACTGATCTGGCCTCGGGGGTGGATACTGCCAGTTCTGGGGGGGCGGGGAAGGAGCGCAGATATCAGTGCACCACAAGCCAACGGCCCGACGATATCCCGTACCCGGATAGTCAAGACACCTATGGTGTTAGAACTCGCTGGAAGAAGCGACCCCACAACCACCCATCCTCTGGAGAAGACGAGGGGGGCTCGATCAATCGAGACGGACGCAAAATACCCCTAAAACGTATAGCTCGAATGAACGCCCAAACTGGCACTCCGTTTCGGCCAACCGGGGACAGGGTTTCAACAGAACTCATACCACCGGTCAGGCATTTAATAAGCCCCTCTGGTGGCACAGGGATCATGCAAATTCCTGATGAGACACCTCGGATGGACGGGAGCCGAGGCAATCCAACTTTCAGCATTACCACTTTTGGGATGCTTGGTAGGGCATTTCTGTTACCTACGGAGCATAATCTCAGCTACCTCGCCATCCGAAGCTATCTGGAGAGTCGGGGAGAGCTTTTCTCGGCCTCTACTCTCAGTTACACCACGATAGGCCTCGATCCACAACCTCTCGGTGACCAAAGCGATTACCTGGCATTTCATTCGCAGATGTATGCTCTACCGGTCGACCAACGACGGGGGCACATTACGATCCATCAGCCCATGGCCTGGACGACGGTTATTCAATTCAACGAAGGGAGCTTCATATACGAGCGACCCCAGGATCCAACTCGCGATTGGACCACTTTCATACACCGCGCTGAGCGTTTCGTGGCTGACCAAGTGTTCGCAGGTCATGAAAACATCGGAGGTGCTACGTTCTCCCCTGGGCCGGCGGTGATCCTTCAAAGCCGTGCGGACTTCACCAGACTTTTTTACTCAGCAGCCGAAAACCCATTCCCCGCAACCGGTGTGGTTATCCGCCGAACCCTCGAAGTCGACAGCACGGATCGGGTATATCGCACCCCTCCGTGATATCTGGAAATAATGTATTATTGGCTAATGAGATATTGCCCAATGGGCCACAGGATACAACCAACACTGTTAGGATAACTGCAACCAGATACGATGGCGATGGTGAGAGTCCCCTCGCCGGCCCGGTCATTGTAGTTGTGGCAAGCGCGATGGACTATATGAATTGGAACTTTCTCGCGACTCTTGTTAGCCACTGGCTCGGTACGTCGGCTTCGTTAACCTACGTCCTTCCACAATCTTCTACCGTGGACCCGGCTGCTGTGGATAGTCGGGACTCTTTCCAGTCCATGATCGACGAAGTCAATAAACTCCCAGACGGGGAGCGACAACTATCGTTGGTAATTAGGGTCAGTAACGAGGACACTACCTATCCTACGAAGAAACTAACAGTAGTCTAGGAACCCGTAACAATGAACGAAATCATCGCGATAACAGCTAGGATTACTGCCCAAGAAGCCGAGATATCAGTGGTGCAGGCCACCGGTGATCCACCGGTGATCCAACGTCGCCAGACAAGGCTTGATGAGCTTAGACAGCTACTGAGGGGACAACTTGGCGCTCTGAGAAGGCGTAACAAAATGGCAAAGGTGACAAGAATCAGAGACCTAGAATTGGCGAACAGAATAGCAACCGACGCGGGAGAACTTATGGATGCAAATACCAGGGCGAGAGAGGGTGAGGCTAAAGCAGCGGGGGCTAGAGTGATGGAGGAGACAGCAGCGGCGTCGAGGGCTCCAGAGTCCAGGACTGGGGACGCTAGAACAGAGGCTCGGGCAGCGGAGGTTAGGGAATTGGAAACTAGAGTTCTGGAGGCGAGCGCAGAGGCGAGCGCGGCACAGAGTAGACGCTTGGTGGCTAGGGGCGGAGTGGGAAGGGCGACGAAGGATAGGGTAGTAGTGGCGTGGGCAGCAGAGGTCCACGCGGCGGAGGCTAGAGAAGAGGCTCGGACGGCGAAAGCTACGGAATTGGAGGCTAGAGTTCTGGCGGAGAGCGCAGAGGCTCGCGCGGCACACACTAAACGCTTGGCGGCTAGGGGCGGAGTGGGCAGGCCGGCCGAGGATAGGGCAGTAGCGGCGTCCGCAGCAGAGGCCCAAGCATCGGACGCTAGAGCACAGGCTCGGGCAGCGGGCGCTAGAGCAGAGGCTCGGGCAGCGGGCGCTAGAGCAGTGGCTCGGGCAGCGGGCGCTAGAGCAGCGGCTCGGGCAGCGGCCGCTAGAGCAGCGGCCGCTAGAGCAGAGGCTCGGGCAGTGGACACTAGAGCGGAGGTTCCGGTCGGGGAGGCCATGGAATTGGAGGCTAGAGTTCATGAGGCGACAGCAGAGGCTGGCGCGGCTCACTCTAAACTGTTGCCGTCTACGGGCGGAGTGGGTTCGACCGCGAAGGATCGGGCAGTAGCGGCGGGGGCTACACAGTCCAGAGGAGGGGACGCTAGAGCAGAGACTAGGGCAGCAGAGGCTATCGCGTTGATAAGGTGGCGCACAGCCGCCAGCCCGGATGAGGCCCGAGAGTCGGATCCCGTGTTATGGGGCCAGAAAGCTTCAGACCACGACGCAGACCAAGCATCAGACCAAGCAAGGAGCCCAGATAGAGGCCAAGACGTCGAAGAAGTGGAGGATGTGGAGCAGGTGCATGAAGATGAGGGTGCAGATGGGGGTGAAGATGGTGGCGAAGCGGAGGAGGAAGATGAGATCGAAGAGGAGGGTGCAAGCCCAACTACAGCGGAACTCCGCGCAGCGGGTGACCGCCTAGGCGAAGACGGTAGAAGAAACCACCAGCGGGATGGCAGATATTCCTGTCCTGTCTGTGGTGCATCCATACGAACTCTTGGGCACGTAAGTTTTGACCCCGCTCCTCTACCAGATATATAGCGGCTACCCCGTTTATGAGGTATCAGGACACAATGGCGACGACCCGAGAATCGGGGGTGCTAAGATGCCCAGACACCTGCTATCCTGGCCAGTCGTGACATCTCACTGTGTACTAACTGACTCAAAATCTAGGCTCGGACAATAAGACACTTTGAAAGATGCAACATACATTATTATCAGTTGGTAGACAAACCTCTAGTCCCGGGTGGAAAGAAAAGAAAGAGGGAGGAATAGTCTTTGTTTACGCTTCGTTCGCTCTTTCATTCATCAGTTGTGGCCCGGGGGTACTGGTGTGGTGGCCCCCGAGGCACCCTGTGAGTATTTTCACCATTGTACACTTTTCGGGGGACTAGTTCCTCAGGTTTAGGCTCTTTCCTGCTTTTATTTGTAACGTGGATTTTTGTACTAGTAGTGCGTTCGCTTAAGGACAAAAAACAGTATTCGGGATAATTATGGTGGTTTTTATCTGCTACTCGCTTCTATTAGGATGGTAATTGAATTTGACATTGTAAATCGCTAGAAGGGGCGAGATCGGCACACAGCTGATGCGATAACAAAGCGATTTGTTTAAAGAGGCGATGAAGCACAGAAGGCAATAAAATCGGGCAAGCGGAAGAAATATGTAAGCGATGATTATCCACTTCTAGTAAGGACAAGCGATATCCGCGGGGACGCTACTTTATATATCGCGAGACATGGGTCTCTTGTGTACACAACCCTCATGACAAAAGACGGGACCTCGACTTGAAGAATCCTAGTAGTATATGAGAGTCTTGGCCTTTGCGTAGGCTTGGTAGTAGGGTACTCAAGCGCAGCGACGGATACTAGGATATTTGACTTACGTTTCAAAGTTGTGTGACCAGTGAAACTGTGCAGTATCCGTTGGTTGGACAAACACGCAGAATTGAACTAGTTGGTTTATTAGGCCCATATGGGACCATTTATGGGTGCACATGGGCATAATCCTCCACCCAACTCCACTGTCGGCCATGCCGGCCTCAGTCCCTTCAAGGAATCCAAAATCACAAGGGCTTTCGCTCATCCTGTAATCATCTATTAAGCACCTCTAGTCAAGCAAGGAACTATACAGCATACATAAAGATTCCCAGGAACTCTTGGCATACAGAATCATTATTACTAATCTAGGAAACAACTTTGAAGGTAATTGCTGCATGAATCTACAAAACATGCCTGGTCCAACGTTGTAATAACTATTACCCAATTGGTATTATACTGACATGTAGCAAATAACAACCCGAATGAGATTCCAGTCCGAAGTTGATAAATTGATGTTGCACGGGAAATCATTCTCAGAACCAATGGGCCGTGAATCTTTCAGGCAGGACTTCAAGTGAGAACAAGAATTATAGGTTTGTTCCGATTCATTCAGATGATTTTACAGGATGAAATTGAATAATGAATGTTGTTGTAATTTTGGATCAGGATCCTGGATGTAGAATATAGTATTTTCATACACGATATAATATTTGCCAATATCTGACTGGATTGAACCTGTCACGGTCCCGTGGCAGATAGTGCAAGAAGACGTTTGTGGCAGGTAGTGGAAGGAGACGTTTCACCATGACGAGGATATTCATCATGAGGTTTTATGAATTATATGTTGTTTCACGCACATGGTCTATTAAGAGGTCATGGGGGCAGCACGCGAGGCCAAGGGGGCAGCGCAGTTTGTTTTACTCGCACGCACATGACCGATTAAGAGGTCATGGGGGCAGCGCACGAGGCCAATGGGGGCTGCGCAGTTTGGGTTACTTTCACGCACATGACCTATTGAAAGGTCAGGTGGTTTACGCACATGACGAATGATGCGGTCATATGATGTTTGTCATGAGTCACAATTATGACTCATGGTTGTTTTCATGTATAAGCGGGTTGAGTGAAGGACTATAAAAGGAGGCCGGTAGAGCCTGTTAGTTAGTTCTTCACGGAACCACCGATTATACTTTCTTACCTATACTATCAAGAATACAATCTATTCTACCACTTCGAAAGTTCTACCACTATACGATTTGATTATTAGCGTTCAAATGAGTAACGTAGACAGCGGTCTAAGAATAATAATCAAAGTCTTGGTTATTGAATTTGTATGTAGCGGCACAATCTTAATAGCTTGAGTACGAGAATACTGTAACCGGTACTGGTTACTGGTTTAGGATTTTCATATACCAGTTGATATTGTTTGAGTTTTGAATATGTTTCAGGAAACGAGGTGTGCCTCTAGCCTGATAGTAT
>JACCEG010000068.1:295415-517869 GCA_014065205.1 Tuber brumale | reverse complement strand
GGGTGTTGGCACTCCGGTAAATATGAGGGTCTGTGCGCAGTTACCCTACCGTGGGTCTGTGCACATGTCTCGGATTTCCATATGCCTAACACTATACACCAAGATCGTGGAAGGATGTTACGATGCAAAGGTTGCAGGACATTTCAGACAAGAAAAAACCTTGCAGATCATTATGCAGGACTTCTACTAAAAAGAACTTGCGGAATGGGTCAATGACTATGTATGATTTTGCAATGAATGCCAACATAACAAATCACCTAGACATGCTAAGTATGGATTATTGCAACCACTGCAAATACCCTACATAGTATGGGCATCCATCTCAGTGGCCTTTATCACACAACTAGTAGAGTTGCAAGGATGCACTCAGATAATAGTAGTAGTGGACCGATTCGCAAAAATGGCACATTTTATTGTACTATGGACATCAGCTATGGTGAAAGATATTGTAACCAGTACTGGTTACTGGTTTATCATTTTTATGTATCAGTTGATACTGTTCGAGTTTTGAATTTGTTTCAGGAAATGAGGTTTGCCTCTAGCCTGAGAGTATAGGTTTGATACTCTATATATTTTATGTTTGGTTTCGAGTATTGGTTTGATACTCTATATGTTTTATGTTTGGTTTCGAGTATTGGTTTGATACTTTATATGTTTTATGTTTGGTTTCAAGGGTACCGTTTTGGAGTCTTATATGTTATGAGAACAAGGCTTCCGGTAGCCTAGGAAGTGTATTTAAGAACTGCTATTCTTCTCATTAGAAGGAGCAGACTTCGGCAGACAGAGTTTTTCAATATACTTGGTTGAACAGTTACTCTCTTCAGTTCGCTTCAAGAATCTTTAGTTTGAGACCTACCAAACATCTCGGAGACTTCAGTAGTTGCGATACAGTAAGAAGTCTATTCAACAACCTTGGCTAAAGCCTTCAGACTTTGATTCGCTAGCTACCACCACGGTACAGAACAAAGCCTGTTAACCCTACGATTACCGCACCTCCCAAGAGGCGGTTATATTTTTTTAACTACAGCAAGTTATCAAGATAGAGGGCGATTCAGGACCAAGTAAGGGCAAGGCCCCTGAGAAAGGTTCTCAACAGTGCACCAGGGATTTCAAAAAACGGTTCACAAAGACTCTAGCTCTGGAACAGGCAGTAAGCGAAGCAGCTACTAGGCAGTTAGCCAGAGACGCTGCTGAATAATCAACCGGAAAATCATCACAACAATCACTGGAACCGCCAACCACTACCCACGGAGGGTACCCAGAATCCCCAAGAAAGCCTACAGGTACACAAGTACCTCCAGTACCACCAAGTAACAATCCAGATAGCTCCGATAGCGACAAAGGATCAGACGACATGGCTTCAGAAGCAGGACCCTCAGGGTCCGGAGCCCCAGCACTAGAGGTCTCAAGACCACTGACACCTAGGCCTAACCCAGCTGTTACAGCTAAACTCAGTATCAAAGAACCTTCGCCCAGTAAGTTTACTGATGAAGGAGATAACCTCAAACCAGAAGCGTTCGATAGATGGTATAATTCAGTCCAGCTATACCTACGGATTAATGGACTACAGACTAGCGAGGCCGGAGGAGGAAACTATTTGATCCTCTATACTGAAGGACGAGCTCAAGAAGCAGCTTTCCAAGCAGCAGAGTATTTTGGTGAAGACATGACTAGAGAAGACATTGTTGGATTCCTACTAGAAAGATTCCAGTCTTCGGAACAGAAAGATGATACCTATCGCAAGTTCCATGAAATCATGCAAGTGTATAATAGCAAGATACAGAGAATATCAACTATAGCAACCGACATGCTAATGCTTCGATCATGCCTACCTGCAAATACCATAAGCGACTATGCTTTCATTTCACAGTTCTTCAAGAGCATGCACCCTAGACTACGGCAAGAAGCGGAATTACAGCATGCTGAAACTGACACTGTTATGGAAGTTATACAAAATACGGAGAGCATAGATGCTACCCTAAAAAGCACTGGTACTTATGGGAAGGAAAGGTTCGAAAAACCAGCAAAAGAATTCATTTTCAAACAAGAAAGACGGAAGGACAAGCGGAAAACTAGCAACAAGCCCCTCTCCAAACCTAAGGAACGGAAAGAAAAAGGACTTTACTATACCTGCGGAGGTAAAGGACATCTAGCAAGAGACTGTCCTAACAAAGATGATAAGGGCAAAGGCAAGGGCAAGCCTAAGGTGAAGAAAGAAGTTACCTCTAACAGAATAGAACAACAACAACTAGCGGAAGAGGTGTTTATCAATGGTATAGAGATAGAGGAAGAAGAGGAAAACATTATCACAATGGCCGCTAGACCAACAAACATCAAACCCCATGACGCTCGCGAAGGAACGATGCACATCAATGGCAAAGAAGGCAGAGTTCTGTTTGATATCGGATCAATAGGAGCAAACCTAATTAGCGCTACCTTTGTGACCAGGCATGGAATTCCTTGTTAGGAATTGAAAACACTGATCTGAATACACCTAGCTATGAAAGGATCAGGATCCGAAGGTCATAAAGAATGTTCAGTCAACATATCAGCAGGAAAGCTGAGCATACCAGGGACTAGGATGTTGGTCGGAAACCTGGCGAAATACGATGCACTAATAGGAATGCCTTTCCTAGAACAACACCAAGCTCAAATTGAATGTGGCAAATTAGCTATCCTGTTTCCCAAACAGAATATTCGAATTGTTTACACACCTACTAGTGGCATGATCCAAGCAGCAGTGATCAGCACTGAAGATGTCATGAGCCAACACCTGGAAGTATTTCCTGATGAAATACCGGAAGACTTACCACCCCTAAGGAAGATCAAGCATAAAATAGATCTGCAACCAGGAAAAGAGCAGCGCTGTTTACCCACTTACTCGATACCGGAACAATGGGCAACCGACATGAGCATATGGCTAAGAGAAAAGGAGAAAGCCGGAATTATCAAGAGACAAGCAGTTTCATCAGCAGCACCCATGTTTGCGCAAGATAAAAAGTACAAGAAACTAATGAGGTCATTAGTTGATCTCACAGCTAGTAATGAGATTACAATCAATGATGTTGATACCATTCCAGACCAAAAGATGTTCCTGAATGCCCTAGCTAGGTCATGATACCACAGTAAAATCGATCTTAGCGATGCCTACTTTCAAACAAGAGTGGAACCAGAGGATGTGAGCAAAAACGCTTTTAAAACACCATTTGGATGTTTCATTAGCAAAGTAATGCTACAAGGAGATATGAACACTGCAGGAACATTCATGCGCATAATGTCCGATCTATTCACCGACTACCTAGGGCGATTCATGTGGGTATATATTGATGATATACATATTTTTTCCAATATAGAGTCTGAACATTTGAAACACATATCTCTGATTTGCGACAAGCTCAAGGAGGCATGATTCTATGCAAGCAAGAAGAAATCAGAATTCTTCGCCACAAGCATAGAAGTGTTGGGCCATGTCATCCATGATGAAGGACTCTCACCAGCACCAAAAAAGATAGCGAAGATCGAAGAATGGAATACACCACAAACTAAGAAACAGTTACAGGAATTTCTAGGAACAGTCAACTACATGAGCCAGTTTTTGCCACATATTGCAACCATTACATTACCCCTAACGGAACTCACCGGAGTTGCAGAATTTATGTGGACCACCACCCAAGACCAAGCTATGGATAATGTTAAGCGACTTGTTTCAAAATACGAGGTTAGGAAACCACTACAATATGATTCGTCACTTCCAATATAGTTGATAACCGACGCATCCAACACAGGCGTGGGAGCATGGGTAGGACAGGAAGAAACACCAGAAAATGCCAGACCTGCTTCACTTCATAGCAGGAAATTCTCTAATGCCCAAATGAATTATGGCACAACTGACAAGGAAGCACTAGCGATAGTCGATGCACTGACGGCATTTCATCACATACTTGCAGGAAGCAAGTTTACTATCGTCACAGATCACCTACCTCTGACGTACCTCAAGACAAGCAGAACACCTACCAAAAAACAGTTACGATGGCGAGGGTTTATTGGGAAGTACGATACTGAAATAGTATACAGACCAGGAAAATGGCACCATTTAGCAGATGCTTTATCCCGCCTTTATGAGGAGAACGATGATTACCTACATACCGCAAACGATCCTACATCAGAAGACGATTTACCTAGTTCCTCACCTATTTCATCACTTCTTTCTTACGAAGAACCTACTATTGAACACGAAATATCTCGATTCGAAGCCCTCACAGTTGAGCACATCGGTGCTCATTCAGAATGCGGAAGCAACTGCAGCCTTGAGCAAGTATATCTAGATGCAGACGATTACTGAAATAGCGAACCCCTAAATGATTGGGGAGACCATCGAAGTAATACCAGTGGTAGGAGTGAGGAGGAACCTGAACATGCATCAATGCATTGGGTGTTCTGCAACATACCCTTCTGCCCTGACCACGAGGAATTGAAACCTAAGACTAAGATCTATGCCGGCTCCCCCTGCAGTAGCCCACTAGTTATCGAAACTCCACCTAACACTAATGATGATCACAATGGTAGAGAAACCCATTTACCATAACCCCGCCTCGATATTCGAGCCATCAAAGAACGTGTCAAGAAAGCTCTAGGCTGTGGCATGCCCTCTACCAAAAGTCAGACCTCCGAGTACCCTGAACACCACCACAACACACGCCTCTATGGAGGGCCCCTCGCATACCTGAATGAGGTTCCGGTAGTGGAAGCACCCTCCCTACCTCATGAGAAACATGAGCTCTATAAAGTGTATGAAACACCTGAAGAGGAGGAGGAGGTAACGGTATTAGAAAGAGTGGTGGACGAAATGGATATCATCTAAGTAGTGTATGATATGAAGAACTTTTGGAGGGAACAGATTGTTAAAGGATATAGAAACGACCCTATCTATCAGTTAGCAAAGGATTCCAACCTCACTTCATGAAATGGAACGATGCAATATTACCAAATATACAACGGGCTACTCTACGCTACTACAAGAGGAGGAGACGATTGCCTTTACATTCCGAAGGGTCATGGAGTGAATGGAGAAACACCAAGAGAACTGATGATAGGGGAGATACGTAATAAAGGACCCCATAGAGCTGATCGTAACCTCCGGTACGCAACAGAATACATCTACTGGCCGGAAATGAGGAAGGACTTCAAGGACCATGTCCAGCAATGTGACATATGTCAACTGAATCAGGAAAGGACTACATTACCTACTGGCAACACCCTCTGACTTCCTTTTCCCACTGAAATATTCTCAAGCTATGCTATCGACTTCATGGATCCTTTTACAAAGCTGAAAGGTTATGATTCAGTATTGGTAGTAGTAGATAGAGCAGTTGGGTTCAGCTGGCTGATGCCAACATCAGTAAACGCTACAGCGATTTCGACTATGGAGTTACTCTGTCACCATATTTTCACCTCTCATGGAATACCTACATCGATTGTTAGCAATGCTGACCCTCAGTTCACCTCCCGGTTTTGGAAACAAACATTGAAGATCATAGGAGTTGAACACATTATGGCTACGCCTGGCCACCACCGGACCAATGGACAAGCAGAAAGGAAGATTCGAGAACTGAAAACACCATTCAGGAATGTTGTGAATGCCCACCAGACCAACTAGCTTACCTCCCTCCCTGAAGTGACAGCTTACTCCAATGCAGGTCACTCCGACACTATTGGAATGTCCCCATACAAGGCTGTGTATGGACGAGAATACGAACTGCTCAATACCTATAAAGTCAATGCTACAACAGTACCCACATCCGATGATTACTACAATCGACACCAGGAAATCAGAAATGTGGCATATTAGGCGTTACGATTGGCTAGAGTAAAGTCAAACAGAGTGGCAATTAAGAGGAGGAACTCACACAAACCTGTCGAGATTGGGGAAAGAATTATAGTTTTTGGAGACCAGTTTGCAATGGAGTCTGGCAGATCTTGGAAATTGCAGCCACACTGGCAAGGCCCTTTTACAGTACTCGAGTTTGACGAACACACCCAGAACTATACAGTTAGCATGGATGCTAGAATGTACCAAAGGAAGAAAGGAGTTTTCCACTGCTCAGTAGTCAAACCTTGCCACCCTAACGACGATTTCTGATTTCCAGGATGAGTATTTGCAAAGCCGGCACCCATCCTCATCAATGAAGGACAGGAATGGGAAGATCAATCAGTCATCGATTACAGGGAACGATATGGAAAGGTACAGTTTTTGGTTAGTTGGAAAGGATACCCAGCAAGTGAGAATAGTTGGAAACCGGTGGAAGGATTAGAACATGCAATGGATTTGGTTCAGGCATGGTGGACAAATAACATGCCAGGAGATGAGTTTTCTACGGTGTTTTCTGGGTTTATTCCTATGTGTTATTCTCCTACTAAGGATAGCTTTGAGAGCTATCAAAATATACCCACGGTTGATAGAGGTTTTTGGGATCTTTATTTGAATTCTGATTATAATAGCGAGGATTAGGAATTTTCTTGTTATGTTTTGAAATAAGGTTTTTATTTTGTTTTCGGGGTGTAACCGGTACTGGTTACTGGTTTAGGATTTTTATGTATCAGTTGATACTGTTTGAGTTTTGAATTTGTTTCAGGAAATGAGGTGTGCCTCTAGCCTGAGAGTATTGGTTTGATACTCTATATATTATATATTTGGTTTCGAGTATTGGTTTGATACTCTATATGTTTTATATTTGGTTTCGAGTATTGGTTTGATACTCCATATGTTTTATATTTGGTTTCGAGTATTGGTTTGATACTTTATATGCCTTATGTTTGGTTTCAAGGCTACAGTTTTGGAGTCTTATATGTTATGAGAACAAGGCTTCTGGTAGCCTAGGAAGTGTATTTAAGAACTGCTATTCTCCTCGTTAGAAGGAGCAGACTTCAGCAGATAGAGTTTTTCAATATACTTAGTTGAACAGTAACTCTCTTCAGTTCGCTTCAAGAATTTTTAGTTTGAGACCTACCAAACATCTCGGAGACTTCAGTAGTTGCGATACAGTAAGAAGTCTATTCAACAACTTTGGCTCAATGTTAGGCGGACGCTAAACTCAAGTATATAACTGAGGGACGTAGGCCGGAAATATTTGATTGGAGAATCTGTCGAGGAAGGCACGTCTTGATAAAGTAAGGTAAGGTAAAGATTTAAAGTGTGAAACAATATTATATTAATAAGATCTCTTCTCCGTTGCTTGATGATGTCTGTAAAGCTTGGGAGGCACTTCAATATTTATATCGCACGTTTGAGTGTTCGCGGACTACTTCTAACTACTATGCTTGCGAAGTACCACTCTAACTTTAATACGCAAACGTCCAGAATCTTATGAGTGCAAACACCGTTTGACCCTGAAACTTATCACACCCTTTCGCAGACACGGAATAGTATTCCTCCGTTGAGATAACTGCGCTATTTGTAATACCAAAGAGCAGCCTCTAACTTAGATGTCCGCATAGACTATTATATTACTTTAGTCTTGTTGACTATCGTTCTAGTAGTCTCTTCGGTCATGAAGTGATCAAGTTCATGCCGGTTCACCTAGTGCCAATCGCAAGTTCGAGCCCGACGTATCAACCTCTTAAGGGTCTCCGACTTATCTAGGTCTTCATTTCTGAGCCTGCTTCACGTTGCTCCGCCGGCCTCCGTAGAGGGGTCTTATTACTAGGACCAACCAACCTACCACTGATCTCAGAAGGGTATGGGTAGATTCGGTATACCTTTAGTAGCTTCCACTACTAGGATATCCTCTGGGAGTATTTTGCGGAAAACGTCCCGTCACTTTCGGCCTATAGTTAGCAAGCCTAACCTTGATGCCTACTATCTCAATGCGCCACTCACGGATTTCTTCCGTTCCACTTCCCCGACGTCGCCAAAGGTCCCTTCCCGTATATCCTGCGAACAGCATGCGGTCGGACGGACGGCGGCGACATATATGGTGTTATGAAGTGGGCTTCATTGATGTATCATTTTAGTTATGAGACGCAACTCTCGAAATCTCGCTAATGACGTGCGGGCCCCATAAGGGGGGCGGAGGGCGGTGTTGGCTCCGGTAAATTGAGGGTCTGTGCGCAGTTCCCCTACCGTGGGTCTGTGTACATGTCTCAGATTTCCATTTGCCTAACACTAAAGCCTCCAGACTTTGATTCGCTAGCTACTACCTCGGTACAGAACAAAGCCCATTAACCCTACGATTACCGCATCTCCCAAGAGGCGGTTACCGATATCGCAAACGTATTTCTAAAGGAAGTTTGGAGGCTGTATAGCCTGCCAACCGAAATTGTCAGGGATATGGACTCAAAGTTCGCAGGAGAATTCTGGGAATCCCTTTACAAGGCGAGGGAAATTAAGGGAAGAATGTCAATGGCATATCACCCGCAAACTGATGGACCGATGGAATGTACCAACTAAGTACTGGAAAGATACCTTTGAAGTTTTGTCAACTATAATCAGGATGACTGGTATCAGCTACTACCACTAGCTGAACATACCTATAACAACTCCACAACTAATGCACATGGGATGTCGCCATTCTATGCGAACTATAGATTCCATCCACAAACAGAGTAGATGAAGGCGTGAGAAGCTCAAACTCCAGGAGCAACACTCTATGCGAACTAGATCAAGACAATATATGAACAAGCATGAGAGTTACTAGAAAAGACAAGGGATGGAATGTCAAAATATGATGACCGGAAAGCACGACAACAGCTGGACTTCAAGATCAGGGGCAAAGTAATATTAAATGCAAAAACCATTCACACTGGATGGAAATCAAAGATACTAAGTCCTAAGCTTTACAGTCCTTTCCAAATCTTGGAGAAGTGCAGATCTCAAGTATTCAAGCTCAACATATTCAATCGATGGAACATAAATTCTGTATTTCATGTGGCACTACAAGTACCCTATGGCGAGTCAGTTCATGACTATTGTCCGCAACCTTCTAGAGAACCAGAGGACATTGACAGTGATCTACGATGGGAAGTTGAAAGATTAGTAAGAAGCGAGATTCACTCTTACAGGAAATGGATACATGGTTGCTATCAAGAATAGTGGGAACTGTGGTACTTCGTCAAATGGCAAGGGTATTCAGAAGATGAGAATATATGGGAGCTAGCTACCAGTATGGAAAATGCAAAGGACGTTGTGGAAAATTTTCATAATGAAAATCCAGACATGTCAGAAAGGGCAAAAGTAAGATAGTGAGGAAAAGATTTTCCTACTGTGGCTATGTAAACATAGAAGGCTTTTTACCCTGACCATACTGAGTCTTAAAGTATATTTAAAAAATTTATAAAGGTTATAAAGGCATTTTAGGCGAAGCCTGGTAGGAGGGAGCTCATGTTAGGCATATGGAAATCTGTGACGAGAGGTTCATAGACCTCATTGTAGGGTAACTGCGCACAGACCCTCGATTTTCCGGAGAGCTAATACTCCCTCGGGTACCATTATGGGCCCCGTATGTCATTAATGAGATTGCGAGATTTGTGTCCTATACCTAAAGTATCACATCAATGAAGCCCACTTCAAAACAACATATACATCGCTGCCATCCTCCCGACCACATGCTGTTCACAGGATATATGAGGGGGGACCTTTGGCGATATCTGGGAACTGGAACAGAGGAAATCCATTGGAGGTGCATTGAGATAGTAGGCTTCAAAGTTAGGCTTCCTAAACTATGGGCCGAAAGTAACTGGAGGTTTTCGGCAAAAGACTCCAAGAGGATGACCCAGTAGTGGAGACTATGAAAGACATGCTAAATTCCCCCATGCCCTTCTGAGATCAGCTATATATTAGTTGGTCCTAGTAATAGGACTTCTCTACAGAGGCCAGTGGACCAAGGGGAGGCACACTCAGAAAGGAAGACCTAGATAAGTCGGGGACCCATAAGGTGTTGACACATTGAGCTCAGACTGGCAATTGGCACTAGGTAGTCTGGCATGAACCTGATCACTTCATAACTGAGGAGACTACTGGAACGATAGTCAATAAGACTAAAGTAATATAATAGTCTATGCAGATATCTAAGTTGAAGGCCGCTGTTTGGTATATCAAATAGTACAGGCATCTCAACAGAGGAATACTATTCTGTAACTGTGAAAGGGTATGATAAGTTTCAGGGTCAAATGGTGCTCGCACTTATAAGATTCTGAACATTTACGTATTAAAACTAGAGTTGTACTTTAGAGGCATAGTAGTTAGAAGCAGTCTGCGAATACTCAGATGTGGGATATAAATATTGAAGTGCCTCTTAAGCTTTACAGACATCATCAAGCAATGAAGAAGAGATCTTATCAATATAAAATCGTTTACACATATAAATCTTTACTTTACCTATTATATCAAGATAAGCCTTCCTCGACGGATTCTCCGATCAAAGATTTGGCCTACATTCCTCAGTTATACTAGTGTTTGGCATCTATCTGCCTAACAGTAATTTATGCTTCTGAAGCCTGTTAAATGGCAAAAAGCCAAGAAGATGCGGAGTTAGAAATGGCAGAGAAACAGCTGCAGTGAGCAAAGAATGCAAAGAAAATATTGTAGCATGCAGAGAACAAGCCTCTGCTAGATGAGATGAAATCATATTCAAAAAAGAGGCGGAATATACAAGCCTATAAAAAGAAAGTGTCCAGGCTTATAGTGATGGGTATTAAAAGGGAAGTGAGGTTGGGAAAAATAAATGTAAACTAGAATGTTTTGTAAGGTTGACTCATAATGTAATATTGAGCCACAATGTTGAGCCACAAAAGCGCTGTTGAGCCACAAAATATTGCGTCAAGCCACAACCGTGGCACGATTAGCCCACCGTAGCATCGCAATACCACCAAATTCCATCTCGTGTGATACCCAAGTTTTTCATACCGGGTAACTGTCAATTCCCCCCCATGGGACCCAAGACCAAGCTCGCTATGTAATCGGTGAGTGTAACCTCAATGGTGCCGATCCCCCCTAACCCCGGTTCCCCGGCCGAGCGGTCCCCTTGTCTTCCCTCTCGGCCCTTTCTTCTCCCCTCCCAAGTCTTCTCGTGTGTTTCTGATGTCTATTACCGGTCAGACCACAGGCTTCTGGTAAGATTACGGTAAGTGACAGTACAGTACGGCACCGTACCGTATAATACTGCTGCAGGGGCTTCGGGGATCACGTGGAGGTTACCTTGGGAATTATAGGCAGCTGTATATGTTCGGGCTAATGATGTACTAAAGGGTTTGCTAAAAAGGTCTATTACGTCCTCGTCGCATACATCTCGTATTCTTGGTTTAATTATATTGCGGGTTCGTAATTACGACGATGTCATGAGAGGGTAGAAAGGGAGCTTCTCTATTTTAACAGTTTGTTAAATGGTCTGGTCTCTCTCTTGCTTGGTTTTGGTTTTGGCTCGAATGAACAAGACGGGAGACGGGAAGCTGGGACATCATAGGACGAGAGGAAGAGCGGGAAAGAATATTATTGGGAAAAAAATTGCCAGCGGAAGGTACTGGATCCTTTAGAAACGGTGTACAGTCTGGGATAGTTAATTGTATTGTTCAATGCTCTTGGGAATTCCTTTTCGTTACACTTTTCACTTGCTCTCTTCTCACCTTGGAGGCGCCGGTTGGGAGGGAATCCTACCCAGGGCAACCACACTCCATAATAAACACTTGCATTATCGGATTACACCGGGGCTATAGATACCAAAGACCCATTCCCACCCACACCACATACCCTCTAGAGCTATATCAGTACGCTATGTAACCAAGAGTCTGAGCCCGACATCATCCGAGTGACCAGCGATGACGGCAGAACTCCAATAAAATTGCATCTAGGGCACCATGCTACATAAAGTACTAGGACAAAAAGATTCGCCCGATGCCCTTTTTACACCAAAAGTGCCCATCATCACAACCCTCTCATTGCGCAATGTCTATGAGAATCTGTGCAAATTTGTCCATGCATTAGCAAACCTGTAGATAACATGAGGGATATTACAGAATCCCTAAATATTATAAAGTGATGGAGAAAAGATTGCTTAAGTATCTGGTATCGGTTGCCATGTACTTTTTTGTATGGAGCCTCATACAAAAATTTAGGTCACTTTCACACTGGTTCACGCAATCATGAACAATGTAGACAGCTTTGATTCCTTACACGTCTGCTTGTAGAAGTTAGAATAGATAGTAATTCCTTAGCTGATGAAACGATTTGAAGTGTTTCCACATGGGCAGCATCGAGAATCGCCCGTTCGAAAACGCCCACCCCCGGTGCAAAAAGGGCACCTGACGAACCTCCCCCCCCCGTACCGCAGCTCAACCAACAAGAATTGCTCCAAATGCTCATCCTCAAAAATAGGTCCAGAGTTTTTCAGACACATGATCCCAGTATTATGGCAATGGAGATGTTGACAATCAGAGTAGAGAGGAGGAGCTTTATCAAAAGCCCTTATGCCCGCGGGCGAACGTGCGAAACCATTGTACGGTTCATACCATCCAAAACGTACACCAGGTTGCAAATTTTCAATCGATTATATCTCGCTATTGCGACCTTTAATCACTTCAAAAAAAAAAAAGAGAAAAAACCTCTACTTTATCCTCCTTAGCACTCCCAGTAATTTAGATTCTTTTTTTGAATCAATATTTTAACTTGACGGAGATGTATGATCATTTGAAAATGCTAACTCCTTGTGCACTTTTTGGATGGAAGGAACCATACTTGCAGATAAATGGTCACCCCATGGGCGGGGAAAAGCGCGAAGCATGCCCTTAGGCAACCTAGCGCAGAACCTGCTCATTGTAGCACAAACACTTCTATTTTGTTTGTTCTCCGCCAGCTTTTCTAGGGCCGTCACACTACCCGTCGCCGATCCCCCCGATCCACGCATATAGAGTTGGACAATCCTCAGGCTGGGGATGGGCTCCCAGAATCACTTTAGAAGCACTCGCTATCGGAACATTCTTAGTATGGGGACTGTGTTGAAACAAGGGAGAATCTGCATAAACTACCGCAGTTCGGTGTAGTAGGTTCCGAAATTCCCGTACTGTCTCCAAGAGCTTTTACAGCCACTACTGTAAGAACCAGAATAATTGAGGATAACACTAGAGTGTCCAGAATCTCCTCCTTGCATTGAGGAGAAAACACAGCGAGGAAATGCTCCTCTTCCGGCCCTCTGGTGAGACAAATAAAAAGAAACATATAACTGACCTCACCAGGAGGGGTAATTCCAACTTTCCAGACAGATTCTCGATTATTTCAGTTTTTGCAGTGGTTGTGTCGTTGAGTAGATCCCCCATCATCCGTATGTTATCGCATACTACTGCGCGGCCTGCAGTAAAAAAAAAAAAACGAATACCCGGGGTTAGAAACACGGTTGCGTAATTGGATCGGACCACCGAATGCTCCAATCAAAACCCCAGAACCTCTCTCCACATTTTCCGATTCTTATTGCGCAAGACTGTACACGGGGTATAACATAGGAATTGGACATGAAACTCTGAAATTCTGTGCTCCACCCAAAATATGTCATAATGAGCCCGTCCCGTGCCTTAGGGTTTTGTTTGCAAAAAAAGCTATTTTCGCCGAATATATATGCAGTGATCCCAGTGGTCTGGGGTCCCTGCGGGGCCGGGAGGGGGACTACCAAGAGCCCAGGCCGGGCATCTTTGGGTGGGGCGGTAAGCCCCACAGGGCGTGCTCACAGGTATGGGCAGGACGGCAGGGGGCCCCATGAACAATACATTGCGAGTCCAATTCTCCAATAAGAGAACAAACAAGTGGGATCAACCCACTAATGTAGAAAACCCCAAGGTTTAAATTGCCAATACCCCTTCTTCTCAGAAACTAACCTTCTAGTCATACAACCTGGGAGAGCACTACGGGTAGCTAGGGTTGAACGTTATCTCATGTTAGAATTTGGATTTCCAACCTGCTACGTTTGCAGCTTCATTGTCCGTTTGGATCTTCCCACTGCATGGTGTTGAGTATACCTGTCGCAAGGCGTGCACTAGTGCATTGCGGAGTACCCTACTCGGGTATGGTATGGTATAAACTCGAAAAAGTCGGACTGGTGCTAAGGACCAGAGTGTGGCTTAGTTGTGACTCCGCCAACCTTAAATCTCAAGTGAGTGTAAATTTTATGTGATCAGCGTGACTCGGAAACCACTAAGTTACATAGCACCATACCTGCATGTTTCCCTGAAACCCCACCGACAAGCTCAGCTATCTCAATAAATAAATCTATATTCCGCCTCAGGTTATTAGGAAGAATCCGAGCCGCCAGGCAGTTCCAGAACTAGTTGAAGTAGCAAAAATAAAAAAATGGAAAGATCAAATCATTGGCTAAAACAAAAGCAAGTAGGAGACTCAAGCGAAATTTGCCCACCCCCCCCCGGCCCCGGTTCAACTCCATCGTAAACAAAGCGTTAAGCAGCATACTTAAATATGAGCTAGACTTACTTTTAGATTCCACTGGTGAATAAGTGCCCCAGACTTCAGATGACGCTACCGATTCTGCTATTGGGGGGAAAGTATAATTCTGATCATGGTAGCGGGGACCGCGTGGGAAAAGGTATGTTACTGTGATTGTCCTTTCTTGCTCACTGAATTTGCTACTTTCTTTCCACCCAATCGTCAAGGCTGACCTGACTTCACGAAAGTTTTGTTTCTAGAAGAAGAAAAACACTGAGTGTTTTTAAGAGCGCTCGAAATATGGGAACATCATCACTTATCGATGTTAGCGCTGATCACGAGCCCAATGCCAAGGGCGCTGCAAACATGAGTGTTGGGAATCGAAAGCAGCTTGGCCCTGCGGTGGAAGTTAGAGGTAGGCTCAGGAAGAGAATAAATGGAATATAACATCTCCCCAGCCAGTGTGGAAACACTTGGGATGGAAATGGATCTGCAAGGGGAAGATTATGTGGGGCTCGTATTGACCATGAAATTTAGTGTAATTTTGTCCATTTTATCTTACAACAAAAATATTCTATTATACTTTGCGTTGTTAAAGCAGACAATGAATGGCTGGTCATACACTCATGACATATGATTCGTTGCCCAATTGTCACACCCCAGCCACACAACTAGTCTCTGTTGGAAAAGATGATTACGTGTTCCCTTCACAGTATTATTATATTCCTCTCATTGCGCCCCTGGCTTTCCCCAATTGCTTGGTTACTAAGGTTCTCTTCTTTTCTTCTTGAGCTCGCTCTTCTTCTCCCTTAGAAATACAATCATCAATCAAGAACGTCTTCTCATCTGATTCCTCATCTCCTGTGATAGTTCCAACAGTCTCTAGCCTCAAATTAGTGCCGGTCCGAATTTCGGGAGTATAGGGCACTTATACATTCCTGTGCACAGATGCTTGGCCACGTGGGGACCCGCAGTCACTGTTAGCCTCGTTAAATAGGGTGTGGTTATTCCTTCCTCCCCCTTCTTTACATTATGATATTACATTCTGCTTCCCCCAAACTAATCACCAAATCATCTTTTCAACTTGTCGTGTCCTCGCAACGCAGATCATAACACCCCTAATCCTGTAAGATGGCGAGTTAATTACCAAGAGAAGGGAGTTATGCGGAGCCCAAATCAAATAGCGTTAAAACAAGGGGGGCTTAGGGACGCTGTCTGATTGAGGCGAGTTTATCATACCTCTTTGCACGGACTCGGGGCCATCGTCCTTCCAGCCCCTCGCCCGTTAGGCGCAAAGTGTTTAGGCACCCAAAAATAGCCCCGCCGTCGCCCATGGTCCGCCTGTCACAATTTCAAGACTGACTGACTGGACCATTTGGAGCACTTCCAGTGACATGAACACCCGAACAAATTTTACGGGATTTATGTTTGCTCTGCTACGTAAATGAAATATGCACTCGCGTTACTTTTGGGACCCAGTTATTGATTTGTGTCCTAGGCTCTAATCATCCTTAAAGGTGATAAATACGAGTTGGCTCTCCACATATCTTCCCCACCAACTTTCATTCAAATTCCTCATTATTGCCCGGCAACCTCTTCCCCTTTTATCCATTGCTGCCATTCTCGTTCTCCCACCTTACTCTACTATCCTTTAACTCTCGCTTTATCTAGATCATGGCACATCACTCGTTATTCTGCCGTGAAGCCAGCAGTGTTTGAATTGAGTCAGAGTTGAACAAGATATTATACTTGGAATACAACACCTGCATACCTGTCTAAAAATGGATATGCTCAAGCATGATCTGATCGAGAGGACCCCATGCTCGAGTGTAGTCAATTATGATCGGTTTTTCTCCACGAGGGTCGCTTTCATATGCCAAATGCGATAGAGAATTTATGCACTTTGTTTAACTCGATTTCCAGCATCCAATACTTTAGGTAATAGAGCCACTAACACAATTACTCCAGGACCTGTGAGCCGGAGCCATTGGCGCTATTCCATTTAGTTGGAGTGTCGGATTCCATTTCTTTCACTTGCTGGGATGATGAAATTGAGATCATTCTTAGACGTAAATTTCGAGGGGAAGGGTGTCAAGGAATTAGGTCCAGTTCGAGTAGAGAATTGGTAAGGTTCAGCCGTTCCATCCGGTGGTCCCATTCGTGAAGGAGGTTGGACGCCAGGTTAACAGGCTTCCGTCCGTCAAAATAGGGTGAGAACGGCCAAAAGTGAAAAGGTCCTCAGGTGGTTCTTTTCATCTGCTTTTGGTCTTTCTCGACAACCATTCCTCGACTCCAAGGTCCATAAAACCGTGTTGAACGGTCGTCTTAACCAAGCAGCTTTCAAAGGAGACGAGATCTCGAGCAACCATTCATAGTGGCTAAATGGAAGCTTCCGGAATGGAGAATGAACTGTCCATTGTTAACCGAACGAAGCCTTAACAATAGAGAATCTCGTTGAGAATAAGTTATCAAGTGTGCAGGGTAGACAGTTTTCATACCAATAGATGATATCACATGATTACCGAGATATACATAGCTGTATATAGAGAGAATGATCGATCATGATCGCGCATACTCTAGCATGATCAAGTATACCAAGCACGATCGTGCATGCTCTAGTATAATCAAGCAGAGCATGAGGGTCATGCCCGAGTGTGATTTAATCGTTCCCACCACTACTTGACAAGGGTTTGAAGCTCTTGAGATAGTTCTCCCGTTCGAGCCAGGACGACCTTATTTTAAGGCCGATTTATTTATTTGCTTTGAAGCTCCCCCGTTCTCTCCTCGAGTAGAGCTTCAGTGGACTCGTCAGACTCAATGACTGGAGGTAGCCTGTTGGTATTTTGAGGCTAGCCCAGTCAGGATGCAATGGGTAGATTCGGTGGTGCCTCTTTCCATCATACCTTTAGGGAGAGGCGAAGGGATATTAAAAAAGTTACTGAATAAAAGAAAATCAAAAAAAAATTAGAACCTAAAAATATTTAGCACCTGGACTTAGATATTTATTTGTTTTAATTCCCAATCCCCCAGTATTAATTATTGAAAGTAGTAGCAGTACTTTGGTAGTAATATTTTCCGGGCTGTGTAGGGGTTGGTTTTGTAAAACAGGCATGACCTATTTTTTGGACACCTTCATTTTGCCTCCGTCATTGCGATTAACCTTTGACTACTGCTATTGTCAACCAGACACGACACTTTCTGTCAAAATAATTTTTTCACTCAAAACTCTAAAACCAGGGCCATTAGAGAGTTTGCGCACGAGGACCTAAGTGGCAGTTAACTGGAGATAGACCTGGGTGTGATAATTGGTTTGCACAACAGGTGTGGGTCAATTGGCGGTCAGGTCACAGGGGAGGAAGTGAGATGCTAGATCACATAGAATACCTACTCGGGTATGGTATGATACATTAAAAACAAAAGATAAAAAGAGCCACGAAACGACTCCCGGCAAATGGCTCCCGGATGCTATGCTTGCCGTGCATTTTTACACAAGTGAAAAGCTCAATGACCCTAGCGCTTTGCAAAAGTCGTGGACTCTGGTTTCTCAAGGGAACATTCAAAGATGGGGAGCATCAGGGGGGTAAGATCGAATAGACCGCCTTATCTAACTACCTAGCGGCCTTAGCAAGGTATCCTTCGGACTCGGTACGCAAAGGCACAATTGGACTGTGTGAAGTATACAAGGCAAGCTTCGGAATGCCGCTGCTCGCGTCTATTAAGGACAACAAAGGGAGGGACGAAAGGATGGATAGTTCAGCTCTTTTATTGCTGGCCGACTCGACCTACGCTGGATAGAGGTTGATATCGTTTAACTAATGATGAATGCGTAGATAGATATGAGATGATTGTGTGGGGAGAAAGGAAAAACACCAGGATGGTTTTGCACAGGTTGCCAGCAAAGGAAAGAAAACACGTAAAGCATAAGAAAAACACGATAAAACCTAAAGGATCAGCTATGAATATTTCCCCGGCAACTTCTAACAGCTCTAATGCGAATCTAGTGTCCCTAACTTGAACATGCTACCAACCCGTCCCATCTACTATGCTCCATATCTACACTATCCACAATTAGCAGGCATACGAGAGTGCGGTACAACGAAGCATCGCGGTGAAAAGGCCAAAGTACTAGCAGCAGCAGTATCGTAGCACGTTTCAACAGGTTGCCCCCGCCCCAGATAAGAGCAGCGCCTAACCCCGGATCTTAGGTCACGATGCTTTCTCCAGCAGTGTATACCTAGGAGCCCAGCCTTGAGCGATCGGCATAGTGACTCCTTCCTCATTGTGGTTCGTGGGTTGGCAGGGGGGAAGGGAAGAAGACCAGTTGTCGATGTTCGGGTCGAGGGGATACTAGGGACTATGGGGGAAGCAGCTGTCGGTTTGGTCGGTAGCGTATCCGGCCGCTCGGGTAGGCGAGTCCCTTTGGTAGGCGAATGAGGCGGGACTGTAGTTGGCACCAGTCAATCGGTTGAGGAAGCACTGGTGACATACGGTGCGGGGACTTGGTCAGGGTATTTCGAGGCGCTATCAGATCAAGAGGGTGGTAGATGATTAGCTCACTATTATGAACGCAAGTGTTTGGGAAGAGACGGGAGATAGGAGATTGTGCGCTTACTTGTTGTTCTGGGTAAGTCCGGGACCGATGTTGGCTAAATTCGTGGAGCTTAGTTGGGAGTAGCTAGTATTGCTACTATTATACAAGCGCATAATGTTGTGCCTTCCGGAGCTACTGAACGAGCTGTAGTCACCGGACGGGATGTTCTGCGCTATTGTTCTGATTTTTTGAGTGAAAGTCGTGTTTCCTACCTGTGGTAGCTAAAACTGGCGGGGTACCTGGACCACCTGGCGAGAGTGTTATCTTACTCCATTCCACTGCATGTCGATGCTTAATCTCCGCTTGGTCGTACTTTTCTTCCCAATAGAAAATGCCATATAGGTCACCAACATTCAACATGGGATCCGGATAGTCTCTCCTAGAAGTCTCCTCTCTATCGGCTAACAAGGGATCCGGAGAGTCTCGTAAAAGCCCCCTCGATTTGGGCTGACAAGTGATCCGGTGAGTCTCTCGTAAAAGCCCCCTCGATTTGGGCTGACAAGTGATCCGGAGAGTCTCTCGTAAAAGCCCCCTCGATTTGGGCTGACAAGTGATCCGGAGAGTCTCTCGTAAAAGCATCCCCTCTATCGGCTAACGTGTGTCGATGCACAACCTTCAACTCGTCATACCTCCCCCACCGAACGGGCACCAAATCCACTGGCAGCTTACCGACACCCAGCAAGGTATCCTGACGGTCTCCCCCAGGCGCACTCTCTCCACCCGCCAATGCACGTTGGCGCGTAACCTCAGCTTCGAGGTGCTTTCCCTGATGATGCAGCGCTGCACCTAGATTATTGGCACTCAACAAGGTATCTGGATGGTCTCTCCCAAGAGCCTTCTCTCTACCCGACAATGCGCGTCGATGCGTGATCTCTGCTTCATTGTACTTTCCTTGGGAATGTAGTGCCACGCCTAAACTACTGATACTCCATAAGGTATCCGGATGGTCTCTCCCAAGAGCCTTCTCTCTACCTGCCGATGCACGTTGATGCAAAATCTCTGCTTCATCGTACTTTCTCTGGAAATGCAGCGCCGCACCCAGATTACTGACACTCAACAAAGTATCCAGATGGTCGCTCCCAAGAGCATTCTCTCTACCCGCCAATGCACGTCGATGCATAGCCTCCGCTTCATCGTACTTTCTCTGGCAATGCAGCGCCGCACCCAGATTATTGACACTCAACAAAGTATCCAGATGGTATCTCCCAAGAGCCTTCTCTCTACCTGCCGATGCACGTCGATGCAAAATCTCTGCTTCATCGTACTTTCTCTGGAAATGCAGCGCCGCACCTAGATTATTGACACTTGACAAGGTATCCAGATGGTCTCGGCCAAGAATCTTCTCTCTACCCGCCAACGCACGTCGATGCATAATCTCTGCTTCATCGTGCTTTCCCTGCTGATCCAGTGCCAAACCTAGTTCATTGACACCCAGTAAGGTATCTAGATGGTCTTCCCCAAACACGCTCTCTCTACCTGCCAATGCACGCCGATGAAAAATCTCCGCTTCGCCGTGCTTTCCCTGTAATTGCAGTGCCACTCCTAGATTATTGACGCTCCATAAGGTATCTGGATGGTCTCTCCCAAGAGCCTTCTCCCTACCAGCCAATGCACGTCGATGCGTAATCTCTGCTTCGCCGTACTTTCCCTGCTGATGCAGTGCCAAACCTAGTTCATTGATACGATGTAAGGCACCTGGATGGTCTCTCCCAAGAGCCTTCTCTCCATCCGTCAATGCACGCTGATGCATAACCTCCGCTTCGCCGTGAGTTCCCTGCCGTGGCGAAACCACAAATCCTGGGCAGGAACCGGAATCTCGCGAGACCGATGCCCGGTGTCGGGGGGGCGCGTCGGGGCCCAGCGCGGCGGAGGTGTCCGTGTTGTCTGCGGGGGCCGGCGCAGGGGAGGAATGCAAGGGTTCATTATCTATTTGGGAACTCCCAGAGCTGGACTGGCGACAGGGCAACCGCATGCCCTCCTGAAAGAGGAAGTCTGCATAGGGATGTTGGACCCTTCCTTGGCCATCTCGCCTGTGTTGTGTATCGGGATTCACATCTCCCCATCCTAGTAGCAGGTTCACCACTCCCTCGTGCCCATTCCCTTTAGCCCACGAGAGCGCTGTTCGGCCGTCGCCCCTACCCGGTATGCTGGGGTCGACATCTTCCTGCCCCAGGAGTAGCTTGACGACATCTTGATGCCCATACATAGCTGCCCATATCAGCGGTGTAACACCCACACAATCCCTTTGGTTGATACCACAACCCTTCATCCCCATCAAAGTATCCACAATCTCCGCAATTCCAAAAAAGGATGCACAGTGTAGTCCAGTAAACGTGGAACTAGGATCGCGCTTAACGCAATCTGAACTCCATACCTGCTCTAAAAGTAGCCTAGCAGATACATGGTCATGGTACTGGTCGAATAGCTGCAGCGCAAGTGATTTCGCGTTTTTCGAGAGTTCCATTTTTGCGTGGGTTCCCCAATACCTACTAGCGTAGTTGAGAAAGGGTGTGTCATGGACATCAGGAGATGGAGTAGCCGAAAGGTCCTTGACCTGTTGAGAATTTAGATATGTTAAGCAGGTTTCCGCAATGGTCGAGTGAGCGTTAACAAAATAGTCTGGGTGAGTGCGAAGATAATCCCGGAGCGTGGAGTGGATCAAGCGGGCGGTTGAAGATTCCCTATCCATGATGACAAGACCTTGGCAGCAGCCTAATAATGTCCCTTTTGAAGGAACATTGCCGGATCCGAGATCTGCATTCCCAATCTCAATAGCGAGAGCGTGGCAGAGTTCGTCCATGTGTAAGGGCCGTTCCGAATGACAGACCCACATCAGAACGGCCATCCCAAGCCTCGATCTCGCTCTATCCTGTGCTCTTATCCGCTCCAGCGATACACCATACGTATCTCCCAAAGTTAAGGCACCCGTCATCGCGCTAAGTCTCCGTCGTCTGCGAAGGATGGTTGTTTCTCTTAGGATTCCATTAATATTGAGGGAAGCCATCAAGAATCTAGGTATACGTCTGTCTGTCAGTAGATAACCCAAGTTGGGCTTCCCACTGCCATCGATCATACATACATCGTAGACAATGTCCCTGAGATTCTATGCACAATATCTGCCTCCAACCCACTGTTCATCGCGTCGGGAGCTGGATCCTCATCCAGTCTGGAGCGAAGATATCTAATGATATCGCCTTTGCCGGTAGTTATGGATACAATGGTCACTACCCCACCAAGTTGCTCCTCAATCTCACTCCGGATATGGGATCTTCCAGTCAGGAACAGTCGAGTCCTTGGCGACCCCCGGAGAATGTGTCCCAGTGAGCTAAGAAGCTTAAGTCGATCCCCTAACGAACATTCGTCGAGAGCGTCGATACATATAATGGTGTTTTGTAAGGTTGAGACAGTCTGAAAAAGCTTAACAACGTCAGCGAGTTGCGGTGTTTGGCTACCAACACCCATCTCCGAGTCCCGAAAAGCATGAACTACTTGCTCGGGAACCTTATCTAATCCACGGACAAGCTGTTTCAACAAGGAACCCAGCATATTAGTCGGCGACTGCTCCCGAGCGGCAAAGTCGACGTAGAAACAGGCAACAGCAGCATTTTGTCTTCTTGCCTGTTCGCATAATGTATCTATTACAAGGGAACTAGCATCACGACTCGTAAGCACCACCTCTCGTTCATCCCCCACTCTTTCTTCTTGAGCATGACCCCACTTACGTAGTGTAGGTTTTGCCAACGCCGGGATCGCCATGGCAGAATAGAGTCGCGTTGCCAGATTCATCTTGGCAGGTACCGTAGCACCAGCTTCGAAATTGCTCGGTTTGCAGGAGGTAGTCCCCGACATGCTCAACACGCTGGGCTTGAAGGTCCTGATGCCGTATTCGGGGGTCTAAGGGAGATAACCAGGCTAGGATTTCCGACCGTTCATTGGCAGGCGTGGGGTTATTTGTACGATCAAGAGAGCTGATGTTTTTACCGAGATGTTGAGACATCTTCTGTGGTTCGCGGCGTAGAATAGTATCGAGGAAGCTCCAGAGAAGAGGTACGATGCTCGAATGATACTAGATAGAATTCCAGGGGGTGAAGAAAGGAGGGGTTTGATCACCCGCCCAGCCTCTCAGGCGAACACGTGAAAACCACATCACACTTGGGGACACTCGGAACCATCCCACTGGTAGAAAGAAAACGAAAGTGGCGCGTCTTCAAATTAACCGATTGAAAATTCTGCGCCCACCAAGCATTCGGCATGTGGAGGCATTCCTGACAAATATATGTGAGCACTGGACTATCGGAGGGTATCCCGGGTTGGGGCGTTCACTTCCGAAGACGGCAATTTGCACTACAAGTCTCCATGACGAGCGGAGCGAACACAGGGGGTATCCTGGAGTCCGAATTTTGTATGTGCGCTCAGATACGCAGGGGTGATTGGCCATACAAATTTGGCTCCAGGATACCCCCTGTGTTCGCTCCGCTCATGATGAGGACCTGTAGAAAAATTTGATTGAAGTCCAAGACGCGATTCTCCAACCACCGGTAAGCCACAACCTTGGGCACTCTCAAGAGGGTGCCTGACAGCTCAACGCTAGATCCGGTTCAACGACACTTTTATGCCTAACCCAGACCAAAGTCCCACCACATGAAAATAAAAGTTGTAAAAGAGACGAAAGAAAATGAAAGACTTATTTTTAAAGACTTAAAACAATGTGTGAGAAAGCCGGAAGGATGTTAAAGCATCAGAGAATGCTTGGTGGTGGTTTGTGTTTCTTGAATTCACATAAAAATTGAAAGTGTCTTTGAGTCAAATCCGGCATTGAGCCTCACAACCTTGGCACGGTTAGGAGTGGAATTGATAAAGCACTCGTACAGTACTCGGGGTAGGGGTGAAGTATTGGACAATCAGGGGTAACAGAGGCCCGTGAATAGAATACCAAAAAGGATGACAACTTCACCCATTGGAGTAAATTTTGCACATATTTTCTTATTCTGGAGAGTCTTTAATAAGTGTCAGTATTCAATAGAACAAGAAAATATCTTGTTATGTCATTATACCTGAGATGTCAAATGAATCAATATATTGTTTCTTTTTGGCAGAAAAATAAATAAATAAAAAAGTAAAAACAGAAATCAGCTAAGATGAAGCCGTAGTACCGTAAAAACTCGTTAAATCAGCTATCGGGGATCAGGACTTGGCAATGGCGTATTGGGGTGTGCAGGGGGTTTGCACAATACTGCCAAGAGATTGAGTGACTGTCCATGATCCTGAAATTAGCAACTCGCACGGACTATATAAAATTGAGTGAGTCACCAGATGGATTAGAAAGTTGTTTAGAAGAAATACGAGAAGTGGTCAAAGATACCTTGTATAGTTTATGTGTCAAAGGACATGACATAAAATTTAAATTATAAGATAGAAAGTATCGTAGGATTGTGACTCAAGATATCAAAATAGTCAATAGTTAAAAAGAAAAATATAAAGAAATAAGGATAATATAAAGTAAAAAGAGAAACGTAGAGGTAACGTAAAAGGATAGGATAGAGAGGTACAGACAATCAATTGAGTGAAGATGCTACCAATTCGGAGTTTGAAGCAACAGCGAGGACCTAAAGCAAAGCCTATTAAGTACCAGAGCCTGACGGCAGCTAAGTTAGAGCCAATTCGATATCCAGAGAGAATGTATAGCCAATTTCGAAATCTCCACATCAACGAAAGGAATTACTCCACGGATGAAAAGCGCCCACGTCCAAATCTAGGACATTTGCGTCCAGACGCGCCCACTTTGCTTTTCTCATCTCATGCATCCCACTCTTCTGATTGTGAACCATTTTATTCTCTCATATTCTATGTATTCCCATGCCTCATTTCAATTCTTTCTGCCCCAGCCTGTATGCTCCAGGCTCATTATGTTCTGACACTTTCTACAATTCTGACCCAAGTCCTAGTTTTCATCTGGTATACTTATATATAAATATTGTAAATTGTACTCATCAGAAGGTAGGTCCCTCTCCCACATGTTTAGTCATACGCGAACTCAATTTATCCGCTGACACTCATTATGGGACCTTTTTCCAGGTAGTACTTGGGGTCATTGCCTGGGATTTGGCAATTGTCTGGTGCCTCTATACGGACTCTGGCCATTCCACATCCATTCTCAATCCCATCTGCTTCCCCAAATGACTAAGAAAAGAATAGCTTTTCATGAAGGGCGTGCTCATAGTCATGATATATGTGCTGAGCAATTTACCCAATTTCAGTATTTAAAAGGATGAATAGTTGATCTAGCATTTTGAGGTGCGACTTTACTATACAGAGTGTGCTACTGCTCCCTCTACGAAAGGAAAAAAAAGTAGAGCATGTTGTGGCGCACCCTGAATTTGTTTATTTGCAGCCCATTAGTGGATTGACTGGCAGTTGTCTGACAGCACAGTCTATCACTCTCCATAAATCTTATACCTCTTGATTCTGTCCAATTTTTTTCTACTGTGCCGGTTTTCTTCTATTTATTAGAACTAGTATTATTCCTGTTGCTACATCTCTTGGCTAACAGTTCAATTTTCAGGATAATTAATCAATGCGAGATCTATCATGAGTGTATTTATTGACTTTTCATTTGTATATTGAACTCTGTTTATATAGAATAATTGAATATATTTTGTTAAAGTTACACAGATCAATCCTGTAATTAACTATCTATTGTGTCTCCCCAATGGGAATCACATAAGCCTGACCAGTCACAGTCCCTATATTGACTATCTACATATTCTGGCAAGCAGGCCACTCGCGGACTTCTATATATCTGCCTCTAATATGAAATTTCCTCCTATTCATTGAATTGAGTAATTGAACTAATGCCAGCCGACTGACACCTCCAGCCTCACTCTGCTCATTTCTCATCCTGAAAAGTCCTAATAACCATGCCACTGACCTCCTACACAGATCCCCACAAGTGTCTGCTCTCCCAACCTCAATCCATACCCAATTGTTTCTGGGGGAAGCATTCATGAAATTCTTTGCTCCAGTATAGTGGGCCTGATGAATCTGAAACACATCAGGCTCTTGAAAGTCTAGGACCAGAATCTCGAGCTGGGTAAAGTACTCTACCGGAAGCAATCCCAGTTTTGTAGAGTCTGCATGTGGCTGTCCTTGATCTGTTACAGTCTGCTGAATATAATATTGCATCTCCCACATCATGTCAGAATACTGGATTTCGCAGATGGTGCAAAGTTTAACTAGTGTCTTTGTATCCTTCAAGCGGCCTCTGAGAATCCACCAAGGTACACTGTAGCCTGAGGAAGCATGTAGCTCCGACGTGACATTCCCCATCTTGACTGCATTATCAGTCTTCAAAAGTGTTAGGTATCCTACCTATCTCCAATATCAATATGTATCCTGCAATAGGCAACAGCTCTGTGTTAGTCTTCTTGTAATAGTGCGATACTTCACTTCCTTAGTGCTCCTTTTTACTTTGTTCCTTCTTCTTACCAAGACCTCGATTATTATTCTTAGACCGTTGTCTATGTTCCTTCCTTGAACGCTAATAATCAAGTCGTATCGTGGTAGAACTTCTCGAAGTGGTAGAATAGAATCTATTCTTAATAGTATAGGTAAGAAAGTATAATAGGTGGTTGCGTAAAGAACTAACTACCAGGCTCTACTGGCCTCCTTTTATAGTCCTTCACTCAACCTGCTTATAAATCATAACAACTATGAGTTATAATCGTGACTCATGAAAAACATTACATGACCGCATCATTGGTCATGTGCATAAACCACCTGACCTCTTAATAGGTCATGTGCGTGAAAGTAAATCAAACTGCGCAGCCCCCTTGGCCTCGTACGCTGCCCCCATGATCTCTTAATAGGTCATGTGCATGAAAGTAAATCAAACTTAATATAACAAATGAAACCCTATGACTCGCAACTGTGAGTCATAGTGTGAAACCAATCTGCCTTGCGTCTGCCTTGCTAAGTCAGTCTAGAATCGTGACATTAGCTCCCCCTTCCCATAACCTCAGTCCCTTGAGGTTCTGTGATGCTACTTGTCGTAGTACCTATCACACCTGATATCCCTTCGTAGGTGGTCCATATCTCCACCTATCCATACTGCTCTTTTTTCCACCTCTTTCCTCGCATAGCATTCCCTATCGAGTTCTTTTTTCAAGGCCCTCATCCTTAGGGCCATTCTTTCCATTTCTCCTTTGTATTGGCCCATGGCCAATACAGCACTCATCCATCTGATTGTCTTCCTCTTGAGCTCTTCCCTTAGCTCTTTATTCTGTTATTGTAATGCTTCCCTCATCTCGAAGGAAGTGGAATGCGTTGTCGTCCTCGATGACGACGGGTCTAGGGTGTCTTGAACCGTCTGATGGGCCCAATGGACCGTTTTTTCTTTCTTGAGCTTGGGCCAAGTATCTGATTTTTTGGCCCCCCTCCTCCTGGTTCCCGTCCCGGGAACCGTCATCGTCTCGGGTGATGGTGGTGGCGGAGGTGGTTGGTGTGTCTCCGGGGTCCAGCTCAATTCGCTGGGCGGAGATGGCGAGCGTGGGGGGGAATATGTCATTTTAGTTTTTGCTGTGGGGAACCACCCCGACTCTTCTTTGCTGCTTTGGTGCCCTAGGCACCCATCGTCACTGCATGTCGTCCATGTCATGGACCCATGGCCTGTCTCTGCCAATGGTTTCGGCAATGGTAGGTCTACGAGTTGGACCCAGTCGTCTGGTGCAATGTATTCTTCCGCTGGAGCTGCCAGCGGGCAGAGGTCTGGGCTTGTCAGGGGAAACTTATTTCCCTGGATAATGTTGGTGGAATTCTCTGATTGCATCGCGTGCATTGTTGAAATTAGTGGCTGGGTACCACTCTTGATCGTGTTCTTCTGAGTAGCCCATCCACTTGGCTCGGTACTGGAGTTTGCTGCGGTGTAGTCTTGAGTCCATGATTTTCTCAAGTTCGTATTCGTCTTCGTTCTCGTTCTCGATGGGCGGCGGAGGGAGTTTCTTTTGTGATGCGAAGGCGTTGTCTTGGTAAGGTTCAAGGAGACTGATGTGGAATGTCGGATGAGTCTTGTTCATCGAGCATGGGAGGTCGAGTTTATATGCTCTTAGTCCAATGCGTTCGATGATTCTGAATGGTCCTAATTTTTTGTTGTCTAGTTTCCTTGACGGTCATGTGGTTCGTATATTCCTTGGTATCAACCACACCTTGTCATTGACTTGGAGGTTGGGATCGGGCTTCCAGTGTCGATCGGCGTATTCCTTCTGTTTTTCTTGTGCGAGGCATATTTCTTCTCGCAATATGTCATGCAATCATTGCATGTTTTTTGTTTCGATCGACTGCGCTGGTATGTCGTATTTTGCCGGTTCGTATATTGGATTATATCCATAGTTTGCAAAGAAGGGTATTGTTTTAGTCGTTTCTTGTTTTCTGTTGTTGTATACGAACTCCGCAGTTGCTAGCATATCGGCCCAGTCGTCCTGCTGATAATTGGTGTATGCCCGTAGATATTGTTCCAATATGGCATTCGTCCTTTCTGTTTGTCCATCTGTTTGCGGGTGGAATGCTGTGCTGAGTTTCCTTTTGATGTGCCATTGTCTTGTGATCTCTTTCCAGATATTTGCCGTAAATAGTGATCCTCTGTCTGATATGATATCTTTCGGTAGTCCATGGATTCTGAACACCTGATCCTTGAAGAGGTGAAAGAATTGTTGTGTGTCAATGTCCGTTCTGCAGGGTATGAAGTGGGCCATCTTGGTCAGGGGATCAATAACGACCCATATTGCATCATAACCTTTCGATTCCGGAAGTCCTGTTATGAAATCCATAGCAATAGATTGCCACAGTCTTCCTGGTAGTTCGATAGGTTTTAGCAATCCGTATGGTGCGTGACGTACTGCCTTCGTCCTTTGGCATATCTCGTAGTTCTTGACATATCTCTTGACGTCCTCTCTTATCGTCGGCCAGTAGTATGATCTCCTGATCAGTTCCGTAGTTTTGGCGGTTCCGCCCTGTCCCGCTTGTGGCATGTCGTGGTTTCTCCTTATCGTTTCCGTTCGGAGAGGTTCGTCATCCGGAATCCTTATCTTGTTGTCTTACCAAAGATATCGCTCTTTTTCTTCGTATAGCCTGAGTGCTATCCCCTTCATTTCTTTTTGCTTTTTGTTTAAAGCTTTCCTGATTGCTTGTATTTCGGTATCCTTCTCCATCGTGCTTCGTATCCGTTCTGTGTGGTCGTCATTGGATAATATTGCTGTTTCCATCTCATTGATGGATTCGCTTCTTCCGTTTTCTTTCTCGTTTTTGAAGTATCTTTCCTTTGGTAAGAGAATCCTTTTTCTCCCTTGGATCCTTTCATCCTCTCTAGTCGGTAGGTCTTCTTGTCTCCTGGTAAGGGTGTCGGGTTGTCCTCCTTGCTTTCCAGGTCGGTACTCAATCTTGATGTGATATTGTGATAGGGTCTCACTCCATCTCATTTGTCGTTGCTTGAGTTCTTTGTTGGTGGTAAAAGCGAGGAGGTTTTTGTAGTCAGTTACCACCCTGATATTGTGTTCGTTTCTCAGCACGTATTTTCTCCATGCCTTAAGTGCCTGAACTATAGCCAATAGTTCTTTATCGTAGATGTTGTAGTTGCATTCGGCTTTGGTCATCATCTTTGATTGGAATGCCACCGGGCGCCATAGTTTGTCGTCGCCTAACTGTGATAAAATCCCCCAGCAGACGTAATTCGATGCATCCGTTTCGATCATGATTGGCAATTTCAGATTGAAGTATCTCAATATCGGTACCATGGCAAGTTTGTTCCTTAATTTATCGAATGCTGTTTGCTGCTTGTCCGCCTAGTTCCATTTAGTATCCTTTTTCATTGTCTCGTATAGTGGTTTCGCCACTCTGCTGAATCCTTTGATGAATTGGCGGTAAAAGTTACAACAGCCCAAGAAGCTTTGTACTCCTTTTACGCTATTTGGTGGTTTCCATTCGTCGATTGCTGCTGTCTTGACCGGGTCAGTTCGTATTCCATCAGGGTTGATGACAAACCCCAAATATCCGGTTTCCTGTTGATGAAATTCGCATTTCGTTGGTTTTAGTTTGATCTTTGCTTCCCTTAGAGCCTGCATAACGTTTCCGATGTCCTTTCGGTGTTGTTCCATTGTCTTTGAATAGGTGAAGATATCGTCTAAGTAGATGATATAGCATATATCCAAGAACCTGCTGAGTTTGGTATTGATCCACCTTTGGAACGTTGCCGGTGCATCGGACAGTCCAAACAGCATTACCAGGTATTCGTATAACCTGTATCGTGTGTGAAATGCCGTTTTCCATTCGTCCCATTCGAATATTCTGATGTTGTGGTAGGCATCCTTGATGTCTAGTTTCGTTTAGTATTTGGCTTTCCCCAATCTATCCAATGCTTCGTCGATCAGTGGTAGTCGATATCGGTCTCCCTTGGTGACTGCGTTCAGTCCTCGAAAATCCATGCATTGTATGAGCTTTCCGTCTCTCTTTTTAACGAATAATATCGGTGCTCCTACTGCTGATGAGGATGGCCGTATCCATCCTCTCTCCAGGTTCTGCTGGAGGTAATCTCGTAGAGCCTTCAACTCTTCTTCTCCCAAGGAGTAAAGTTTCATGAATGGTACTCTGCCCACTAGGTCGATACTGTGGTTATCTTCTCTGTGTTCTGGCAAGTCCGTCCTTTCTCCTGCTTCGAACATGTCTAAGAAGTCGTAGTATTCGCTTGGTACTCGCTGTTTTAGAGTCGCTTTCTTTTTTGTTGCTTCTTGTCATACCGATAATCTGATACTGATCGCCGAGGTCATCGCAATTGTTGTTTCCTTTTCTTCTTGACCCCATTTGAGAACACTGGTTTGTTCTCCTTTCCGATATAGCTTTCCAAAGGTCCTGGCTGATATAAAGTCGATATCGACGGGTCGTTCTTCGGTCTTTTCAAGGGAGCTTTTTCCCGTTCTTCCAAATCCACGATCTTGTCTTCCTGTTTCGTCGAGGCCGTCTACTTCTCGTAGTCCTCTATTGTCGATCTTCTCGACAATCAACTGTGCGACCCGATTACCTTTCTTGACTTTGTAGTCTTCTTCTTTCAGGTTTATCAATAGAATCTTGTCTTCTCCGTAATAGTCAGCATCTATCACCCCCACTCCTGTAGTTAGGCCATGACTGGTCGCTAATCCACTTCGTGGGGCAATTCGTCCATAGGTGCTATCCGGTAGTCTGATCGATATTTCCGTCTTTATCATCGCTTGCCCTTTGGCCGGGATGATTTCTTCTTGGATGCTGTACAGGTCGTGTCCAGCCACTCCCTTCGACCCTTTGGTCAGTATCTTTGCTTCGGGATTCAACTGTGGGATCCGAATATCCTCTTTTTCGCTTTTTGTTACGGTGATTCGCCTGTATTCGTTTTCCCATCGGGCCAGTCTGGTAGGGACTGTATTGATCCTTGGTGATTCATTTAGGCATACCCAGGTACACCTCACGCTTCCGAAATCTATCTGCCTTCGTTTCCAATCGATACTCGGGTTGTGTTTTCTTAGCCCTAGTGTTCCCAGGATAGCAGTATGTTTGACTATATTTGCTACCTGTAATATTATCGTTTTCTGATGAGATCCTGTTTCCATGGCTATTTCGGCCACGTGGGTAATGGGGCCCACCTTGCTCTTTTCCCCATTAACCACATAGACGTTTCTTGGTTTGTCGATTTTCGTGAGGGGTATCTGGTGGGTATTGCAGAATTTTCTGTCGATAAAGTCCTCCGTTGCTCCCGAATCAACCATTGCGTTGGTTTCGGTGATCCTGTTTTTTGCGAGTATTTTGATTTTTATCATCAGCTGATCCGATTCACCGTCGTTTTTATCCGTTGTGTTGATTTGCGCCTTGTAGTCCGTTGCCGTCGATATTTGTATAGTCCTAGTGGGTTTTTCGTGCTGGTCGTCCCTCAGACCACTCGTTACTAGGCACTGTTGTCGTTTAAAGCCTCTTCCATTTCTTCCGATCCCTGGCCCCCCATCTCTCGAATCTTGGCATTCTTGTCTGGGCATTCGATGGCTCGATGTCCTGCCTTTCTGCAGCGGAAGCATAAATTGCGGTCCCTGCACTTCCGAAACTCTTCCGGTGTTATCCTTGGGAGGTTCGGCCGTATTGGTCTCCAGGCTTATCCAAACATTTGTCCTGCTCTCTAGAACCGTTGGGTTGTTCCTCTTATTGCGTCAAGGTCCATTGCCTCCCCTCCCTGATTGGTCTTTAGGGCCCTTGGTGGTCCATTCTGTTGTTGGGCCGGTCTCTCCTGGTTGCTTCATCCTTGGTTCTTCCTATTTTTGAGCTCCACGAACCACGGAGCTAGTTCTTCGGTCGAGTTGAAAACTCGGTCCGAGTTGGTCCATGCTTTGTGCAGTTCTTTGTGGACCCCCCTTAAGAGTTGTCATCGCAGGATATGCGTATTGTATTTGGCATCCGGGGCTAACAGCTGTATGTTGTACCCAAATTCGATGACCGTATTCTTTTTTTGAACCATTTTCTCGATCTGGTTCCTTGCTCCTTGTCGTTTGTCTTTGTCTTCGAACTGAGCTCTTAGGTCTCTTTCGAACTCTTCCCATTCGTGCCACTCCTAGGGGGTAGTCCCTTCCACCATTGGAGTGATCCACTTCTCTGCTGTACCCCTGAGCAGAGTTTTCGCGAATCTGATCTTCTTGTCGTCGTGTTCGCTTGTCCATTCTTTGGCTTCATAGTACAGTTTAAGCTGTACTAGGAATCCTCTGAACCTGGCTGGTTATCCGTCGAAGACGTCGGGATACCTCAATTTGAGTCCTTCCGCTGTCTGTGCAGGTCTGAGTCCTGCTACCATGTATTCCAATTGTTCTCCCGTCATGCTCAGCATATTCAATGGTGCTAGTGGGGCCGGGGTCGTCCCCGTCCCTTCTCCTGCCTGTTCTGCCCCCATGTTGCTGCTGGGTGTCGCTTTTTGAGACGCAACCAAATGTTAGGTATCCTACCTATCTCCAATATCAATATGTATCCTGTAATAGGCAACAGCTCTGTGTTAGTCTTCTTGTAATAGTGCGATACTTCACTTCCTTAGTGCTCCTTTTTACTTTGTTCCTTCTTCTTACCAAGACCTCGATTATTATTCTTAGACCATTGTCTATGTTCCTTCCTTGAACGCTAATAATCAAGTCATATTGTGGTAGAACTTCTCGAAGTGGTAGAATAGAATCTATTCTTAATAGTATAGGTAAGAAAGTATAATAGGTGGTTGCGTGAAGAACTCACTACCAGGCTCTACCGGCCTCCTTTTATAGTCCTTTACTCAACCCGCTTATAAATTAAAACAACTATGAGTCATAATCGTGACTCATGAAAAACATCACATGACCGCATCATTGGTCTTGTGCATAAACCACCTGACCTCTTAATAGGTCATGTGCGTGAAAGTAAATCAAACTGCGCAGCCCCCTGGGCCTCATGCGCTGCCCCCATAACCTCTTATTAAGTCATGTGCATGAAAGTAAATCAAACTTAATATAACAAATGAAACCTTATGACTCGTAACTGTGAGTCATAGTGCGAAACTAATCTGCCTTGCATCTGCCTTGCTAAGTCAGTCTAGAATCATGACAAAAAGTGCCTCCAGTGTCTGTAGACTCATCTCCAGGGCATACCGGTAGCCATATTGTGACAAGATCAGTTGGAGTGTAGTTTCACTTTTGTTTGACCTCCGGTAGCCTTCTTTAAGCTCCACCTTATATTCCAGCTTGCCAATATCAGTAGAATACATTGAAATAGACCCAAAATGTCAGATGTGGGACTTGAAATAAGTCAGGTAGTGCATCTTGATGAAGTTAAAGTGGTTCTCCCACAGCATTAAATCTGCCTGCTGATCAATCCTTTAGAAACTCTCTTTGGTTGTAAGCCAACGCCTTTTAGCAGTGGAGATACTGGAGGCTTCAGTGGCCCGCTGACTTTACGTCTATTTCTACAGTTCCTGATCCTGACAGTTTGTCCAGGCACGGGTAGCCTTTGAGGTCCAGAACTCCAGAACTATGTCTTTCCTCGGGTGAAATGTCGGAAGATACATTTCTATGTAGGAGAGTATCTCTCTCGTATGACTGCGATACTCGGCTATCAGACCAAAATCAACCAGCGCACTGACACATCTCAAGGCATGTCTGAATAGGAGTTGCTGAGAACTGTCAGGATTGTGTAGTGTGGACACCAACACCACCAAAATACCTTAGCCCAGGTTTCACATCTCTTTTTCCTGCCATTGTATGACTTCATAATAGACTTTTTTTGGTACACTAAATTCGGAATATGGGGGGATCGCTTTCCTGGCATCATCAAATATCTGCTGCCACTTGTCCTTTTTCAAGAATCCTTCGACCCATTTCGTGATATTTTTACATAGACCAAGGTAGATATTATGTAAAAAGTCTAGCTTGTAGAAGTTCGCAGAGTCTACCCAGTAGAGCTCTATGAATACATTACAGCCTATTTTTATTCCAATCTGCTGAAGGTATTCTGTAATACTGGTCCTTCCTATATCCTCCTGCCCCAATACTGTTTTCATATACAAGGTATACTTGTGGATCTGATATATACGCCCTAGATTCCTACCAAGTTCCTGACTCGGAACCTCACACTTTGGGCATGACTTATAACTTAATCCATGCAAGGCCACATGCTCTGCATGATCCGCAATCTAGGCTGATAAAATAGGAAAACCAAGGTACATTTTGCCATCAGAACAGTCTATTATCGTGCTTTCTTGGAAAACTTACTGCAGTGGTACAAATATGAGATCAAAGACGGTCTTTAGAATGTCCACATTCATCTGCCACTGCACTTCATCAGCATGGGCTGATTCTCCAGTAAACTTTAGCGGCACTGGTAGCAATGCAAGAAGCAGGATCGGCATCTTAGTTGGGCTGTTTCTGATCTGCCAATGGAGATTGCTGATTGTGGTATATACTGGGCAGGCCTTTTTATCACCCGAGAAATTGGTAAGGTAGGTCTGGTCCAACAATCTGATAATCGGTACTAGTGTTGATCTGTGCCGCAATATTTCTAGCAAGTAAATAGAATAGACTGGTAGCACTAGATACTAACTACTGGTACCTTTGCTGACTGATATCATACCTTAGTTTTCCACTACCACTCTGCTATATGCATCTCAGAATACAATCGATCTCCTCCTGAATCCTATTCCTGAATCAGTGTGTATATCATATTAGGTCTATATATAACCTAGCAGATCAGATAGCAGACACAGTTGATGACATTCTGATAATAGAAAGTCATTGTACCCCTCCCGCCCTCCATGGTTACTTCTGTCTAAGTGAGATACTTACCAAATGGGTCTGGTACTTTGAGACGTTTTTGCAAGAAAAATGCAGATTGAAATAATCCAGCATCCTTTCCACATAAGTCTTTTGTGAAGTAATCATTTATCTGTGACTTAGCCACCTTACTCGGGACTAACCAGCTCACCAAATTGAAGTCACTTTCGGATGAAGAAGAGATTTATGAGTTATCCGTTGTGGTCTGATTGAGCTGTTCATATTCTACAACATCGCCAATTGCCCTGTCAGCACTGAGAATAGTTACCAGACTTGATGGGGTTCGCTGGACAGCGGCGGGAAAATATCCTCCATGTCAGAGACATGCTCAATATCAGTACTTACTGATTCGCTCACAGAATCGCAATCTGTAATCACAGGCCTAGGATCAGACTCGTAGTTAGAGTCACTTTCAGCACCATTTGATCCACATGTGATACTGCCTCTGAAAGCTTTGAGCCCAGGTAAAGTCTCATCTGCGGTCACGTGGGAGATAGCATGATGTCAAGATGTATTCTTTGGAGGCGCTTTTCGTACAAAGCAGCCTGTTGATAGCACCGCCTGCAATAGGGACACTTTGTAGTATTTGAGGTCATGATGCTTGTATGTAGTATTTCAGTTCCAAGCTGGCTGTCAGGATACGTGTAAGTGGATCAGGCACAAAAAAAACATGCAAATACCACCCCTCCAGTTGAAAGTTTGATTTTCTTGAGACCTCAATTAGAATGCAGCTTTAACTATTGTTTAATAGAGCGGCTAACAAATCTACTCATTTGAGTTGTCCATGCAGCAGTCTTAGCCTTTCAAGATAATTGTTAGGTTTTAAGTTTACCAGTATTTCTCAGTCCTCAGGTGTATGGCTTGGTGCGGTTTCTGGCAGGTGGGATGTGGCTTATTTGCGGCTTAAAAGTTGATGATACCCGTAATCACCTGACATTTGTAAACACAACTCCTATGGCATACTACCAAAACCTTGAGGCTCTGGTAGATTTTTTGCCTATATGTAATAGCAGTTGTATTTACAAATATCAGGCAATTTCGAGTGCAAGTATTTTCATGGTGTTTGTGTAGTGCAGGTCTTGGCAGATGGCATACAGTTCATTTGCTGCTTAAAGTTGATTTTGTGTCCATATAATCCACTTTTGTGAATTTCTTTTTTTTCATGATATTAATGTTTGTACAATGTACAGGTCATTTTGAAGACCAAAAACACCTGCAAAATGCCTTCATAAGCCAAAAATTGGCCCTCTGCTGAGATCCGGGTGGTTTGCAACTGTAGGTCTTTTAAAAAAAAACACCACAATACTTCGAGTTTCAGGCTCATTATGGTATTTGGTTTCACATGTGTCTTTGCAGATGGGAAGTGGTGGATTTGTGGCTTAAAAGTTTATTTGGTACTTACTTAATTATCTTGTGCAATGATCAATTTTCAAGATGTTAATGTTTGTACCGAGTACCAGTCATTTTCAAAATGAAAAACACTCCCAAAAAACATATATAAGCCCTGGCTTTTTACCTTCATCTGACCCCTCTCCTGACTGTTCTGACCATACAAACGCACTTTTTCAACACCCCCACTATACCTTTTATTGTGTTTCCACTCAAGAGATATTTGCAGTCCTGTACAGTCTCTTATTCACCCTCACTATATTCCCTAAATAATTATATTCTGTCTGCTTTATAATTGCTTTTGTTTGTATCGCATTCTGTTCGCTGTATGGCTAATGCAATCTTCTAGTGGACAGACTTCATCTTAAAAATGTTCACCCCCTCTCCAACCTTCACAACTCTCGCGACCCTCCTTCACTTGAGTTACCCTACCAACCTTATCCACTCTACCAACCTCACTCACTCCACTCATGTTCCTCGTATGTTCCCCTGACAATTCTATTCTTTTCTCTTCAGGATTGTTTTCTTGTATCAACCTTTGCCCGCTTCAAAGCTAATCCAGTATTCTAGTTGACTAACTTTATCTTGAAAAAGGTTCACCTCCTCTCTCCAACACTCATGATCCTTATAACTTTCCCTCACTCCAGTCACTCCACCAACTACATCTACTCCACTCCTATTCTTGGTATTTTCCCCAATCATTTCCATTCTTTTCCATTCAAGATTGTTTCCTTGTATCAAATTTTGTCTGCTCTAAGCTAACGCAATTTTCTAGTAGACAAACTTCATTTTAAAAAAAATCCATCTCTTCCTCTGACCCTCCTGATCCCACAACTTACCCCATCAACAACCATATTGCCCGGATCAAAAGTGAGCCTTATTTGTCCAAGAGCCCTCGGCTACAAATATGATGACAACATCCGGTAGTGCAAACATGTCTGTGGCTTTTCAAATACAGGCACCTTTAGTCCAGACTATCATGCCTGGTAGTATGCTGTCAAATGCCAGAAAGAGCTCAATGGGATCTAGAGCTTCTGGCACTCAAGTGTAATGGGATCGAGAGCTTCCAGCACTTGAGTGCGGGATGAGGTAGAAGGCTCAAGGCATATGCGCTCACTATTGAGCCAATCGCCAGTGATAGTCGTACACAATACTGCCAGAATAATACAGGGAAGGGCAGACATTTTGTGGAATATCTATATTACTTAAGAATGTTGCGAAAAAACATTCGCAAATGGTGAAAGCGATGATGCAGGCCATCTCTCCACCCAGTCCTATGCCTGCTACTGTTGCAGTCAATAATGACCGTAAGTTTTCTAAAATTATCCGCAGCAAGCTTATATACCATATATGCTAATATCAATGGTACAGGTTTGGCTGGCCTGTACTCTGTCTGCCTCTCACTCAATGTCCTTTGGAAGGTCCAGCCTGGCAATGCACTGGCTCCTGAGCTGGACAACATCCAATGGAAGACTTGCAGAGCGGTCTACTGGCTTGAGCTGACTGAACCTACCCTGGAGCACCTGTTTGAGGTGATCAAACAGATAATAAAACCTGTAGTCGGATTTTGCCATCTTGTGGGTGCAAACAGGTATGACAAGCTTTTGCTCCTTGACAATCCCACAGATCCATTGCCAATCTCCAATATGATCTTGATTTAGTCAAGCTAGCATGTCTGCATCTGGTAGGGTTTGAGTCTGGTGAACGAACCAATAGATCTTCTTTTCCTTTGTTATTGCAATACTGATGATGAAGCTGAAACCCCTATCCTACTGGGTCAGAGATATTACCTCTGAAATAATCAGAACAAGCATGTGGTGGAGGAGGATAAGGCAGAGGAGGATGAGGTAAAGGCGGAGGAGAAGGATGAGGAGGAGGAGGAGGAGTAGGAGGAGAAGTAGGAGGAGTTGGAGGAGGTTGGTAGTGGGCATAAGTGATTTGGGGCCAAGAGATCTGGGGCTATGCAGTTGGGAGGAGGTCGAGGTCGAAGTAGGGGCATATTTGGATTTTCTTTCTTTTTTTGCCAGATATTACTTTTTTTTCTTTTTGCCTTTGGAGTTTTGTGAATTGTTTTTTCTGGGCTATTTTCATTTGAGATCACCCTTGGTATCTTTTTCTATCCTAGAATTTTATCCTATGTCTTATTTGTTTAGCCTTAACCTTAGCCACATGCTATACCCTTTGAGATTAGTATTTCAAAATCTTACCACAACCTTTAACCATGTTTGTTATAGTCCACTCACTAGTTTATATAAACTAGATTAGTCTGCTAATTTTCACTTCAATCTCCCAAAGTGATAGATGATCCGAGTACCATTCCTCGTTATACTTTGTAACTGTGCTAGTAATAACATGCTACTGTATTTTGCATTCAAAATATATGAGAGTAATCGATCCGAAATCACGTGACACCCGGTGCATGTATGCCACTTTAAAAATGCATTCTGACCCATTCTGTCTGCTCAATACAATCTCCCTAATACTTCCTTTCTTATTGACCTATATATATTCTCCAACACTTAGGCTATATATATTCCCCAAACTACTGAATCAAATTGTTTATCTATTTACCTTATCACAATGCCACAACAGCTACGACTTAACCATGACAGACTATGTCTGTTGTACCAACTTAGGTAAAAACTGTAGGAGGTCAGCAGCAAAGGTATCAGAAAACCCAGATCCAAAAAGTCATTGGCTGCAATACCTACTATATCTGCTCTTACTTCCATTCAGTATGCAAGTCACCGAAGCTCCACATCCTGACTTCAAATACTGTAGCCTGATTACCAGCATAACAAAGATGAAAGTCTGGATATGGCAGATAATAGTATGGACTCCCATGATAGGGAATACGAAGATAATGTTAGTCAGGATTGAGACAACAAGGAGGTGGACTTAATAGAACCCGAGGATGGTGAGGACTCGGTAGCGGACCCCTGGGTGCAGAGACTGATAACTTGTCTGGAGTTAGAATCTGAAAGATCAATGATGACAATAACAGTTACCCTAACTCCCAAACTGCGGGGGATTAGTTTGATCAGACGGAAAATACCAAGGCCACTATGAATTAGCCAAAATTATTTAAAATCAGTGCCACCCTCCTGATTGGACACTAAACCAAATATACCCATAATACTAGCTATCACACCAAGTCACACATGACTGAAAACTCCCGAATTTGAAGGCACAGCACCAGTGGTGACCAGCAGCTAACGAAATACTGCTGTGGGGATTGATCTTACCATTCAGATCAAAGCCCGTGAATTAATATGAGATTGCAGACTTTTCAAGAGTCCGTTTCCAGACCCTATTACCCTAACTAAAATGTTACGCATGTGTTGCAATGATGCTCAGCACAACTTAGAGTTTTACTACTTCGCAGATGCTACAGCGGGCTCTAATTATCAGGTAGGTTTTCTTTAATCAATAATCTGTTTCTTATTTATATGCCAAAATATAATGGCTACTAGCCACTAATTGTCCAGATCCGAGTAAAGCACAGTGTGTGGAGATTTCAGTATCTCTATTATGCAAAGAAGGCTATAACAGAACTCTATGCACTTAATATGGAGAATCATATAGCATGTGCACAAAATATGGAGTACTTACTTGAAGTTGACCAGTTTAATTATGCTCCTAATAGGTATGAGGTATACTTGTACCTCTTTGTAGTGATTCTTCCAGACTGCTGTAACACTGAATCTGTCTAACAATGCCAGCCAGTACACACTCACAGATTCCTAGCCCCACATATTCCAGGTGTCATATATGTACAATTTTGTTCGGGCAAGAAAAGGAGAGGTGCAATAGATGATGGATTCTTTGGAAAGATTAACGGCACATTTCTGTGTCTGACTACAGCCATATTGTATCATGCTCTCCGGTGTTGGCAGACTGGGAACTTTGTTGATGAAGTATTTTTCACTGGTTACAGTTCTCAAGGTAGAAATAAAAAATATCTACTAGAGTCCAATGATATTCAGGCTAATAGAAAAATAGTACTATGAGAGCGTCAGTTAGAAATGTGGAGAAATATGCGGGTATCTTTTTAGACTAAAATCATCTGGTGGATAATGAGAGGATTAAAGGATAGAATCGTGAATGATCACAGAATATGTATAGAGAGAACCGATGGATAGTCAAATAACCTCGATACCTTGCACAAGGCATTTGGAATTCTTGCAAAGCAGGTTAGATCACAAGCGGACAGTATCAGTTGTGGGCATACTAACTTGCGAGAATATAGTCAGAGAAAAGCAGAACCAGTAGAAATGCAAGGTCCACCTGCGGGCTTAACTGACTGTGATCTGTCTATTGCAGCTGAAGATTCCTATCGGCGTTTGGACAAAACTGGGTCGGAAGATATGGGGAAAAATAAATTTATTGGTTTATAATTTGATATCTGTAAGGAAGAATAATAATAAAGTAGATTAAAACTATCACAGAGAAAGTAAGATTCTATGAGAGGTAAGGGACAAAACCTCGTTGAGGTCACAGTATTGAGGATATCAGAACAAGAAAACATAGAGCAAATGAATTGTGGATAGCATTGGACAAAACCTGAAATCATAAAAAGATTTTAGAATACGTCTGGCAGATTTGGTAAAATACAACGTGGGGTTGGAATGTACAGCATAATTAGTAAAGGTGCAGAAGTTGTCTGAGCCTTAAGGACGGGAAAAGAATGTAAGTGGTGAATGCAGACAAAATGTGGATGATGACTGGCTACTTAGTAAATACATTGGGTGCTCACAGAAATACAAAGTAAGATAGGAAGATAGAAACAACATGTGGGAGAATGGGAGAGAAATCATAGGTGAAGGGAGGACTATCAGATGAAAAAGGAAAATACTGGGTGGAATACAGCTGAAGTAAAGATGAAACTAGCTATCAAGGGAAAGAAAAGGGCCATCAAGAGCAGATATCGCGGGACTCCAAAAAAAGTAGATTGGTGAGAGGCACGTATTTGAAACAAGAATCGAGGGTCAGTGCATGCTGGGAGTAATGAGGCCACATTCAATAAACTAGAAGAATAGTTGCTAGGGATTGTACCCTGGGTACTGTCTGATATGTGCAGAGGAGAAAGGGATGCGTCTGGATGTATCACATCTGGCCATACCCATCCAGATTGGGAGTTTACATTTAGCTCTTCCTAAGTGTCGGATGCAGAGGAGGTATAGGAGGTGAGATAAATCTTTTGCTGATGGTGGGCCATTGTAAAGCCTAAATTAGCATACAGAATCGGTACTGTCCAGCAACCAGCCCAAACAAATAAGATCTAGGAACTGGCAGGTGAAGGAGAACTTATCTAGATCAGTTCATAGGTACCAACAGTGACAGCGTTTGAGTATTCAGTGTTATTATAGAACTTGAATCGAAATGGGAACCACCTGTAGTAGCGGTATCTTGGGTACTAACTATAGCAGAGATCGAGTAGTCCATGTACAACTATTCTAGTCGAAACACAAAAAGATCCACATAGCGCGAAGCAAGTGTCTCCTTTCAAGATCAAAGCAAGTAGGTTCTAAGTGAAGGGACTCCACAAGTGACTTATGAGCTTAAACACTAGGAATCAATATATGGAGAGCCTTGACTGAAAGAGAGGATAGTTGACATACTCACACATGACCCGAGAGCCAATAGTATGAAATTCCTCGAGTTACCTAGTGGCCGCTCACTACTCATGTCCCAGCAAATCACTTTACCATAGAAGTTGGAACATAGCAATACAAGATCTACCAGTTAACAATACTGACTAGTGAACAACTGACGTAGGCCATTCCACCTACTATACGAGGCGGAGTGATATTATATGTATATGCCATCTTGCGTTCTGGCTAGAGTGTGTGGTAGGGATGTACCCCTTTGGTGCGCAAGGCCCCTCTGAGGTAGCTGAATGGATAACGGAAATCCTAAAGTAAAAGATCAGTGATGATGGGAACCCTATACCCACAGAGTAAAATAGCTAATAAATCTATGAAAATCTGCTATGAGCATAGGTCTGGTGTATCAGAAGATGGCATCTAGTATAAAAACTGGTCATGCTCAATGGTGTATCAGTGAAATGCTGCTAAGTATGTAGACCCAGATTGTTAGAGCTAATAAGTTACTAGTTTGTCTAAGAAGAACTCTATAGTCAAAACTATGTAGGCGTAGTAACAAATATCATGTTACCTACACCTAATACCTACAATGCCTAAACAAAAGAAAAAAGAAAATCTAATCCATGCTAAGTGTGTAGAATTAGACGCTACAAAATCAAAATAATACAACTGTTAGGAGGAGGTCGCTTACCTCCATATACATGATAAGTGGTACAAAGTTAAAGTCTTGTTAGACTCAGGATCCAATGTGTTCCTTATCAATAAGTACCTAGTTGAAGACCTGCATGTTCCTATAGTTGAACACAACAATGCAGTTGGTATCTTAGGCTTTGATGGATCGTCAGCAGCCTCAGGTAGGAAGTATTATACCCTACCTATAAAAATGGAAATAGGAAAAAACTGACACATTTCTGAAGTGTCATGTGAAGTGGCTAAAGCAGGTCATTATAGAATGATAATTGCTTTTGGTTGGTAGCATTGTGAACACCCAGTGCCACATATAGAAGATGCAGAAAATTGAACTTTCACTGCAAAAGGTTGCGAAAGCTATGTGGAAGAGGATGAAGGGATAGTGGATATGTTTGAATATGACCAATCAGTCGCTTGGGACCCTAATGCTGATTGTATCAGAAGAATCAAACCAGTGCAAATACAGTGGAACTTGAATCATTACCGAAGGAATACTGGCATTACAAATATTTATTGGAGGTACTGATGATAGAAAAACTAGCCCCAAAACGAACCTTGACTACTGAGGTTAGGTTTGTTTCAAGATCATCTCCCCCTTAGGGACCGATATATCTACTATAGGAAAAACAGCTTTAGGCTTTACGAGAGTACTTAGAAACTATGATCAAACAAGAAAAGATCATCCAGAGCCCATCGCTGGCAGGAGTACAAATATTATTCGTATCCCAACCAGATAGCAGACTACACTTAGTTGTGGACTCAGGAAATTAAAATAAGATTATCATTTTTAGCAAACTCCTACTTCCATTAATATCTGAACTTCAAGATCGAGTAGCTGGAGCAAAGATCTGCACCAAGTTAGACCTTAAAGGCAGCTACCACTTGATTAGGATTAAGGAAAGAGATGAATAGAAAACAGCTTTCCATATGAGATACAGACACAATGAATATAAGATCATGCCTTTTGGATTAGTTAAAGTCCTACTAACTTTCCAAGATATGATGAACTAAGTTCTTAAGGAATCCTTGGATGGTAGAGTTGTGTGTTACCTTGATGATATTCTCATATATTTAAAAGATGAAAAAGAACACATCGAAGCTGTCAAAAAGGTTTTACAAAGTCTATCAGACTTTCAATTAGCAGTATTACTAAAAAAGGTGACCTTTGATGTCAAAGAAGTGGAATTCTTAGGCTATATTGTGGCAGTGTATGGGGTATCTATAAGTACCTATAAGGTGGAATCCATAATGGTTCGCAAACTATCTAAGTTGGTCAGAGATGTGCAAGTCTTTATGAGATTTACTTACTTCTACCAACGATATATAAAAAACTTCTCCACTATTTGTAAACCAAGAACTGAGACATTGCTAGAAAATCCAAAATATTTTAAGTGGGGAGTTGAGCAAGATATGGCTTTTGAAGAACTAAAGCACCAATTTATCACATCCTCCATACTGCGCAACCTTTTCCCTTAAAGAGATACAGTAGTAGAAACTGAGGCTAGCGATTTCGCACTTAGTTGCGTCCTTTCTCAATACTTTAAGAAAAAGCTACATACTGTAGCATTATAGTCAAGGAAATTGTACTCAGTGGAATACAATTATGAAATTCATGATAAAGAACTTCTTGCAATCCTGAAAGCATTTAAGGAATGGGGATACTACATGATCTAAATGGAAAAACTGATTACAGTCTTTACTGGCCATCAAAACCTACAATAATCCCTCACCATAAAAGTCTGGAGTGGCCATCAAATTCGATGGGCCCTGAAGTTAATGGAATACATTTTCGCATTGTATACTGATGAGGTACGAAGGGTAGAAAACCGGACGCGTTAAGCAGATAGCTGGAGTACTATCTTGAGGAGGGAGCTATGTATCGCTAACAGAAAACATTGAAAACAGAAGGTTTCTTGGTAACACTGGTAGCAAGTGTAGGCGATAAATGAGAAGCCTGAGATGGAGACAAGGATTGAGATTTGCAGCCACAAAGAGGAGGAAAGGAAGCTATAATTAGGGTTAAGAGATTGAGCAAAATGGCATACTTGCCAACAAAGGACTCAAGAATGGTGGCAGGGCATGACCTGTAGGCCATAGAGGATGACAATATCATGAAATATGGACAGGCATAAATAAGGAATGGGATAGCTATAGGGCTATCTGAAGTAACTTGTGGAAGGGTTACTCCAAGAAGCTGATTGGCGGTTTGAGGCAGAATTTCCACAGGAGCTGGAGTAATCAATGATGACTACACTGGTGAACTCAAGGTCGTGCTGTTCAACCATAAAGATATAGACTGCCAGATAAGAATATGCAATTGCAGAGCCCAACTAGTAGTAGAAAGAATCAAAACTTCAGACATGACAGAAGTAGACGACTTAGAAGAGACAGAATGCAGGACTAAAGAATTTGGAATCTCCAATATAGTGACAAGATCCTAGATTATCAAAGAATAAGAACCTAGCATCAGTTACCTGCAGGCATCGGCTAAAGACAGTGAACATTGGTATGACATTTCAGAAGTACCTAAAAGGGTTGTAATGTCAAATGCCATTATCCTACAAAAAGGTATGAAGTAGTTCAATACTGAATTCTTAAGGGAGATACAGGCAGCTATCGGGATGGATGCAACTGGGAGGCAATAGAGGGAAGAACACATTAGACTACGAGATGAAGGAAAAGACTTCTGCAAGGATTAGACCTTAACTGACGATCTATTATATTATAAGCAAAGACTATTTGTACCACATAGTCAGGCACTATACACCAAGATCGCAGAAGGATATCATGATGCAAAGGTTGCAGGACATTTCAGATAAGAGAAAACCTTGGCGATCATTATGTGGGACTTCTAATAGAAATGACTTGTGGAATGGGTCAATGACTACATATGATCATACGATGAATGCCAATATAACAAATATCTTAGACACGCTAAGTATGGCTTATTGCACCCCCTGCAAATACTCTACACAGAATGGGCATCCATCTCAGTGGACTTTATGATACAATCACTTGAGTCGCAAGGATATACTCCGATAATGGTAGTAGTAGATCAATTTACAAAGATGGCTCATTTCATCAGACTACAGATATCGGCTACTGCTAAAGATATCGCAAATGTATTTCTGAAAGATGTCAGGAGGCTACAGGGCCTTCCAAATAACCAAAATTGTCGCAGACATGGACTCAAAGTTTGCAGGATAATTCTAGGAATCGCTCCCACAGCGTAAGAAATTAAGTAAAAAATGTCAATGACATACCAATCTCAAACTGATGGACAAACAGAATGTACCAACTAAGTGCTGGAAGGATACCTGCGAAGTTTTGTCAACTATGATCAGGATGACTATTATCAGCTACTACCATTAACTGAAGATACCTATAACAACTCCGCAACCAATACTCATGGGATATCACCATACTATGTGAACTACAAATTCTATCCACAATCAGAGTGGATAAAGGAGCGATAATCTCAAAATGCGGGAGCAACTGTTAGGCAGATGCCAAATACAAGTATATAACTGAGGTATGTAGGCCAAAATCTTCGATTGGAGAATCTGTCGAGGAAGGCTCATCTCGATAAAATAGTTAAAGTAAAGATTTAAAGCATAGAACAATATTATGTTGATAAGATCTCTTCTCCATTGCTTGATGATCCCTCATCAGCTTGGAACAAGTATCTTTTATCATATTTCATGTATCAAAGTATATAAATTGTAATAATAACTTGGACCACAGAGAGAGTTGAATACTGGACCTTGTAAATCAATACAAAAGTTATACCAACTGAGCTACAGCATATGGTGTTATTAAGTGGGCTTCATTGATGTGACATTTTAGTTATGGGATGCAACTCTCGAAATTTCGCTAATGATACGTGGGCCCCATAAGGGGGCTGAAGGGGGGTATTAGCACTCTGGAAAATCGAGGGTCTGTGTGCAGTTACCCTACCATGAGGTCTGTGCACTTTGTTTGAGATTTCTAGATGCCTAATATGAGCTCCCTCCTATGAGGCTTCACTTGGAATCCCTTTATAACTTCATATAATTCTTCCAAATACATTTTAAGACTCAGTGTGGTCAGGATAAAATACCTCCCACATTTACCTGACCACAGTAGGAAAACCTTTTCCTCACTATCTTACTTCTGCCCTTCCTGGCATGTCCAGATTTTCATTATGAAAGTTTTCTACAACTTCCTCCACATTTCCCATAGCAGTAGCTGGCTCCCATGTGTTTTCATCTTCTGAACACCCTTGCCATTTGACGAAGTACCATAGTTCTCACTTTTCTTGATAGCGGCCATGTACTTGTTTTCTGTAAGAGCGAATCTCGCTTCTTACTATTTTTTCAACCTCCCAATGTAGATCGCCATCAATGTCCTCTGGTTCTCTAGGGGGCTGTTGGTGATTATCATGAACTGATTCTGGAGAGGGTTCCAATAGTGCGACGTGAAATATAGGGTAAATGTTCTATCGATTGGATATGTTGAGCATGAAGGCTCGCGATCCTCACTTTTCTATAATTTGGAAAGGACCACATAGCTTTGGACTTAGCTTCTTTGATTTCCGTCAGGTGTGAATGTTCCTTGCGTTTAACCTTACTCTGTCCCCGATCTTGAAGTCCGGCTGTTGTCGATCTTGAAGTCTGGCTATTATCGAGCTTTCCAGTCATCATATTTTGACATTCCTTCCTGTGTCTTTTCTAGTAATCCTCTTGCTTGTTCATAGATCGTCTTAATCCAGTTTGTGTAGAGTGCTGGTCCTGCAGTTTGAGCTTGATGCTCCTTCATCCACTCTGTCTGTGAATGGAATCCATAGTTCGCATAGAATGGTGACATCCCATGTGCATTGGTAGCGGAGTTGTTATAGGCATGTTCAGCTAGTGGTAGTAACTGATACCAGTCATCCTGATCATAGTTGACAAAACTTAGAAGGTATCCTTCCAGCACTTGGTTGGTACACTTGGTCTGTCCACCAGTTTGAGGCTGGTATGCTGCTAACATTCTTCCCTTAATTTCCAGCCTTTTGCAGAGGGATTCCTAAAATTCTCCTGCGAACTTTGAGTCCATATCTGAGACGAGTTCAGTTGGTAGCTTGTGCAGCCTCCGGACTTCTTTTAGGAATGCGTTTGCGACATCCTTGACTGTAGCCGAGGTTTGAAGTCCCATGAAATGTGCCCTCTTTGTAAATCAATCAACTACTACTATTATCTGAGCGCACCCTTGCGACTCTGGTAGTTGTGTGATAAAGTCTACTGAGATAAATGCCTAAGCTACATTGGGTATTTGCAGTAGTTGCAATAATCCATACTTAGCGTATCTAGGCGATTTGTAGTGTTCGCATTCATTGCAGGATCGTACCTAGTTGTTGATCGATGCCACAAGTCCTTTCTAATACAAGTCCCGCATAATGATTTCCAAGGTTTTTTCTTTTCCGAAGTGTCGTGCTACTTTTGCATCATGACATCCTTCCGCAATCTTGGTATATAGTGCCTGACTGTTTGGTACAAACAGTCTTTGCTAATAGTATAGTAGATCATTGGTCAAGGTCCAATCCTAGTGGAAATCCTTTCCTTTTTCTCACAACCTAATGATTTCTTCTCTTCGTCGCGGTTAGGCATATGGAAATCTGAGACATGTGCACAGACCCACGGTAGGGTAACTGCATGCAGACCCTCGGTTAACTGGAGCCAACACCCCCCTACGGCCCCCTTATAGGGCCCACACGTCATTAGCAACCTTTCGAGAGTTGTGTCACATAACTAAAATATCAGATCAATGAAGCCAACTTCATAACACCAGAGACATCGCCGCCGTCCGACCGACCGCATGCGGTTCGCAGGGTATATGAGAGGGGACCTTTTGTGACATCAGGCAAGTGGAACGGAGGAACTTCGGCGGAGGCACATTGAGATAATAGGCTTCAAGGTTAGGTTTCCTAAACTACAGGCCAAAGGTGACAGGACATTTTCAGTGAAATACTCTAAGAGGATAGCCCCATCGTGGAAGCTATGAGGGGTATACCGAATCCACCCATACCCTTCTGAGATCAGCTGTAGGTTGGTTGGTCCTAGTAATAGGACCTCTCTACGGAGGCCGGTGGACCAAGGGGAAGTACGGTCAGAATGGAAGACCTAGATAAGTTGGAGTCCCTTAAGACGTTGACACGTCGGGCTCGGACTTGCAATTGGCACTAGGTGGCCAGGCATGAACGTGATCACTTCATGACTGAAGAGACTGCTGGAATGACAGTCAACACGACTAAAGTAATATAATAGTCTATACGGGCATCCAAGTTGGAGGCCGCTGTTTGGTAGAACAAATAGCGCAGTCATCTCAATTGAGGGATACTATTCCATGTCAGCAAAAAAGGGTGTGATAAGTTTCATGGTCAAACAGTATTCCCACTTGTAAGATTCTGGACGTCTGCGTATCAAAACAAGTGTGGTACTTCGGAGGCATAGTAGTTAGAAGTAGTCCGCGAACACTCAGACGCGGGACATAAATATCGAAGTGACTCCAGAGCTTTACAGACATCATCAAGCAATAGAGAAGAGATCTTATCAATATAATATTGTTTTACGCTTTAAATCTTTACCTTACCTATTTTATCAAGATGAGTCTTCCTTGACCGATTCTCCAAACGAAGATTTTGGGCCAATGTCTCTCAGTTATATACTTGAGATTGGCGTCCGCCTAACAGTCGCCTCCATATTATGTCTGTTCCGATTGCTGCCTGTATCTCGCTTAAGAATTCAGTGTTAAACTGCTTCATACCTTTTTATAGGATAATGTTGTTGGACCTTAGAACCTTTTCAGGTACTTCCAAAATATTATTCTAATGGTCATTATCTTTAGCCGATGCCTGTAGGTAGCTGATGCTAGGTTCCTGTTCCTTTAGGATCAAGGATCTAGTCACTATATTGGTGCTTCCGAATCCCGCAGTTCCTTATTCTATTTCTCGCTAGTGGTCTACTTCCATCATGTCTGAGGTGTTGACTTTCTCTACTACCAACTGAGCGATACAGTCACCTATTCTTATCTGACGGTCCTCATTTTAATGGTTCAATAGTACGACCTTGAGTTCTCCCACGTAATCGGCATCGACATCTCCTGCACTAGTAGAGCTTCTGCTTCGAACCACTAGTCTACTTTTTGGAGCAACTCTTCCACAAGTTCCTGCGGGTAGCCACATGGCCATCCCCATTCTTACTAATGCTTGTCCATATTTCGCGACAATGTCACCCTCTATGGCGTACAGGTCATGTCCTGCTGCCATTCTTCCGTCATTTATTGGCAAGTATGCCTTTTTGCTCAATCTCTTGACCCTAATTATGGGTTCTTTTCCACCCCTTCAAGGTTCCAAATCCAAATCCTTATCTCCATCCCAGTCTTCCCCCTCATCACCTACCCTCACTACTAGCAATACCAGGAAATCTTTTGGTTTCAAAATTTTCTGTTTATGATGCATATGGTAGGCGGATGCCAAACTCAAGTATATAACTGAGGGACATAGGCCCAAAATCTTCGATTGGAGAATCAGTCGAGGAAGGCTCGTGTCGATAAAATAGGTAAGGTAAAGATATAAAGCGTAAAACAATATTATATTGATAAGATCTGTGCTCTGTTGCTTGATCATGTCAGTAAAGCTCGGGAGGCACTTCGATATTTATATCCCGCGTCTGAGTGTTCGTGGACTACTTCTAACTACTATGCCTCCAAAGTACCACACTGGTTTTAATGTGCAAACGTCCTGAATCTTATAAGTACGAACCCCGTTTGACCCTGAAACTTATCACACCCTCTCGCGGACATGGAATAGTATTCCTCCATTGAGATGACTGCGCTATTTGTTATACCAAACAGCGGCCTTCAACTTAGATGTTTGCATAGACTATTATATTACTTTAGTCTTTTGGACTATCGTTCCAGTAGTCTCTTCGGTCATGAAGTGATCAGGTTCATGCCGGGCCACCTAGTGCCAATTGCAAGTCCGTGCCCGGCGCGTCCACCTGTTAAGGGGCTCTGACTTATCTAGGTCTTCCATTCTGAGCGTGCTTCCCCGTAGTCCGCCGGCCTCCGTAGAGGGGTCCGATTACTAGGACCAACAAACCTACAGCTGATCTCAGAAGGGTATGGGTGGATTCGGTATACCCCTCATAGCTTCCACTACGGGGATATTCTCTTAGAGTATTTCCCGAAAATGTCGCGTCACCTTTGGCCCGTAGTTTAGGAAGCCTAACCTTGTAGCCTACTATCTCAATCTGCCTCCGATGGATATCCTCCATTCCACCTCCCAGATGTCGCCTAAGGTCCCCTCTCATATATCCTACGAACAGTATGCGGTCGGACGGACAGCGGCCACGTATACGGCATTATGAAGTGGGCTTCATTGAAGTGACATATTAGTTATGGGACGCAACTCTCGAAATCTCGCTGATGACGTGCGGGCCTTATAAGGGGGCCGGAGTGGGGTGTTGGCTCCGGTAAACCGCGGGTCTTTACGCAGTTACCTTACTATGGGTCTGTGCACCTGTCTCGAATTTCTATATGCCTAACATGAGCTCCCTCCTACCAGGCTTCGTCTCGAATGCCTTTATACCTTCTTATAATTTTCTTCTAACTACATTTTAAGACTCAGTGTGGTCAGGGTGAAAAACCTGCTGCGTTTACTTGGCCACGGTAGGAAAACCTTTTTCCCACTATCTTACTTCTGACCTTCCCGGCATGTCTGGATTTTCATTATGAAAACTTTCAACAACTTCTTCCGTGTTTCCCATACCAGCAGCAGGCTCCCATGTGTTCTCATCTTCTGAACACCCTTGCCATTTAACGAAGTACCACAGTTCCCACTTTTCTTGATAGCGGCCACATACTAGTTTCCTATAAGAATGGATCTCGCTTCTTACTATTTTTTCAACCTCCCATTGCAGGTCGCCGTCAATATCCTCTGGCTCTCTAGGGGGTGGCTGATGATTGTCATGAACTGACTCACGGTTGGGTTCCAATAATGTGACATGGAATAAGGGGTGAATGTTCCGTCGATCGGATATGTTCAGCTTGAAAGCTCGCACTCCGCGTCTCGCCATGATTTGGAAGGGACCATATAGCTTTGGGCTTTGCTTCTTTGATTTCCCTCGGGTACGAATGTTCTTTGCGTTTAATATTACTTTGTCCCCGATTTTGAAGTCCGACAGTTGTCGAGCTTTCCAGTCCTAAAATTTTGGCATTCCTTCCAATGTCTTTTCTAATGACCCTCGTGCTTGTTAATGTATCACCTTAATCCAGTTCGCAGAGAGGGTTGCTCCTGGATTCTGCACTGCACGCGCCTTTGTCCACTCTGTCTGTGGATGGAAACTGTAGTTCGCGTAGAAAGGTGACATCCCATGAGCATTAGTAGCGGAGTTATTATAGGCATGCTCTGCTATAGGTAATAGCTGATACTAGTCGTCCTGATCATAGTTGACAAAAATTCGCAGGTAACATTTGAACACTTGGTTGGTTCGTTCAGTTTGTCTGTCAGTTTGAGGATGGTATGCCGTTGACATTCTTCGCTTACTTTCCAGCGCTTTGCAGAGTGATTCCCAGAATTCTCCTGCGAACCTTGAGTTCATGTCCGTGACGATTTCAGTTGGTAGGCCGTGCAGCCACCATACTTCTCTTAGGAATGCGTTTGCGACATCTTTGGCCATTGCTAACGTCTCGAGTCCAATGAAATGTGCCATCTTCGTGAATCAATTGACAACTACCATTATCTGAGTGCATCCTTCAGATTCTGGTAGTTGGGTAATAAAGTCCACTAAGATGGACGCCCATGCTGCGTACGGTATTTGCAGTGGTTGCAATAATCTGTACTTAGCATGTCTAGGTGATTTGTTATGTTTACATTCATCGCAGGATCTTACGTAGTTGTTAACCCATGCTGCAAGTCCTTTCTAGTAGAAGCCTCTCATGATTATTTCCAAAGTTTTTTCTTGTCCGAAATGTCCTGCAACCTTTGCATCGTGACATCCTCCTGCGATCTTGGTATATAGCGCCAGACTTTCTGGTACAAATAGTCTTTGCTTATAATATAGTAGGTCGTTAGTTAAGGTCCAGTCTTTGTGGAAATCCTTTCCTTCCTCTCCTAACCTAATGAGTTCTTCCCTCCGTTGCCTCCGAACTGCGTCTGCTCTAATAGCTTCCTGTATCTTGCTTAGGAATTCCGGGTTCAACTTCTTCATACCTTTTTGCAGGATAATGGTGTTTGACATGAGAATTTTTTCAGGTACTTGTGAAATATTATACCAATGTTCATTGTCTTTAGCTGATGCCTGTAGGTAGCTAATGCTAGGTTCCTGTTCCTTGACGACCACGGATCTTGTCGCTATATCGGTACTTCTGAATCCCACGGTTCCTCGTTCCATATTTTACAAGTCGTCTACTTCAATCATATATGAGGTGTTGACCTTTTCTACCACTAGTTGAGCTATGCGATCACCCATTCTTATTTGGCAGTCTACATCCTTAGTGTTAAAAAGTACGACCCTGAGTTCGCCGGTGTAATCACTATCAATTACTCCTGCGCCGGTAGAGATTCCGCTACGGACCGCTAATCCGCTTCGTGGGGCAACTCTTTCGCAAGTTCCTTTGGGTAGCCCCACTGCTATACCCATCCTTATCAATGCTTGTCTATACTTCGGGACAATGTCATCCTCTATGGCATACAGGTCATGTCCTGCCGCCATTCTTGAGCCCTTTGTTGGCAAATATGCCATTTTGCTCAATCTTTTGACCCTAATTATGGGTTCCTTTCCACCTCTTCGAGGTTCCAAATCTAAATCCTTATCTCCATCCCAGTCTTCTCCTTCATCGCCTACCCTCGCTACCAGCAATACCAAGAAATTTTCTTCTTTCAAAATTTTTTGTTCACGCTGCGTAGCTCCCTCCGCAGGACGGTACTCGGGCCGGCTGCTTAATGCATCAGGCTTTCCGCCTTTTGTGCCTGGTCGGTATACAATACCAAAATTGTATTCCACTAGCTTCTGAGCCCAACAAATTTGACGGTCGCTCTAGACTTTCCAGGTAAGGAAATATTGTAGGTTTTGATGGTCGGTAAAGACTGTAATCGGTTTTTCCGTTCCGATCAAGTAATGCCTCCATTCCTTAAATGCTTCTAGAATTGTGAGAAGTTCTTTATCGTGAATCTAATAATTGCACTCTGCCGAATTTAATTTTCTGGAATGGAAAGCTACTGGATATAATCTTTTCTCAAAGTATTAAGAAAGGACGCAACCGAGCGCAAAATCGCTAGCGTCAGTTTCTACCACTATTTCCCTTTCTGGGAAAAAGTGGTGAAGTATGGGAGCAGTGGTAAATTGATGCTTCAGTTCTTCGAACGCCGTATTATGTTCCAGTCCCTATTTCAAATTTTTCAGATTTCCTTGTAATGTCTCGGTTATGGGTTTGCAAATAGAGGAGAAACTTTTAATAAATCGTTGGTAGAAGTTAGCCAATCCCATAAATACTTGTACTTCTCTAACTGACTTAGGTGCTTTCCAAACCATTATGGATTCCACCTTTCGTGTGCTCATAGACACCCCATCAACTGCCACCATATAGCTGAGGAATTCTACCTCTGTCGAATGGAACGTCGATTTCTTTAGCGATACTGCTAATTGAAAGTCTGATAGACTTTGTAAAACTTTCTTGACCACTTCGGTGTGTTTTTTTTCATCCTTTGAGTTGATGAGGATATCGTCAAGATAACACACGACTTCAACATCGAGGTATTCTTGGAGTACCTGGTTCAACCTATCTTGGAGGGTTGCCGGAGAGTTTACCAGTCCAAAAGGCATAACCTTATATTCATGATGTCCTTATCTTATATGGAATACCGCCTTCCATTCATCGCCTTCCTTTATTCTAATCAAGTGGTAACCGTCTTTAAGGTCTAGCTTGGTGAAGATCTTTGTGCCGGCTACTCTGTCTCTGAGTTCGGACATAAGTGGAAGGGGATGTTTGTTGAGGATGGTAATCTTATTTAGATTTCAGTAATCCACAACTAGACGTAACCTGCCATCTGATTTAGGTATGAATAATATGAGTGCTCCTGCAGGTGATTGACTCTGTGTAATCTGTCCTTGTTTGATCATTGTCTCCAAGTTTTCTCGTAAAGCCTTAAGCTGCTTCTCAGACAGTGGATATATCGGCCCCCAAGGGGGAGTTGATCCAGGAATCAACTTAATTTCATGATCGAATATCCATCTCGGGGCTAGCCTTTCTGCCATCTAGGCTTCAAACGAGTGTTTGTAATGCCAGTATTCTTTCGGTAATGATTCGAGTTCCACAGTATTTTCTATGGCTCCGATTCTTCCGATATAGCGGGCATTAGGACCCCAGGCGACAGATACGTCATATTCGAACATATCCGCTATTCCTTTATCTTCATCCACAAACTTTTCACAACTTTTGGCGGAAAAAGTCCAATTTTCTGCATCCTCTATGTGAGACACTGGGTCTTCACGATGCCACTAACCAAACGGAATTATCATTCCATAGTGACCTGGCTTAGCTACTTCACATGACACTTCAGAGACGTCTCGGTTTTTTCCAATTTCCAATCTAATATGGAGAGTGTAACACTTCCTTCCTGAGGCGGCTGACGATCTGTCAAAGCCTAAGATATCAACTGCATTATGGCGTTCCACTGCAGGAATGCGAAGGTTTTCAACTGAGTCCCTATTTGTAAGGAATAGGTTGGATCCTAAGTCTAACAAGACTCTAACTTTATCTCGCTTATCGTGTATATGGAGGTAAGTGATCCCCTGCGGACAGTTATATTGTTTTGCTTTTAGAGGTTCTAACTCCGCGCGCTTAGTGCGAATAAGATTTTCTTGGTTCTTTCATTTGGGCATCGTTGGTTTTGGTGTAGGTAACAAGATGTTTGTTACTACCCCCGTGTAGTTTCGACCATTGAGGTCTCCGCAGACAAACTAGAAACTCTTTAGCTCTAACAACCTGGGTCTACATACTAAGCGGCGTTTCACCAATACGCAATTGCGCACGACCAGTTTTCAGGCTGGATGCCTTCTCCCGATACGCCAAACCTAGGCTCATAGTCGATTTTCGGGTGGTTATTAGCCATTTTACTTCCCTGGTGTAGGATTCTTGCTTTCACTGAATCCTTGCCCTTAGGATTTCGGTTATCCGTCCAGCTCCCTCAGAGGGGCCTTGCGCACCAAAGCGGTACATCCCTACCCCACACTCTGGCCAGAAGGCAAGATAGTATATACGTATAATACGACTCAGACTCGTGTGGTAGGTGGAATGGTCCGCGTCGCTTGTTTTCCTACCCTGTATTGTTATCAGGTAGATCTTGCCTTGCTATGTCCTAACTTGTTTGGTATAGTAATTTTCTTGCATATAGCTAGCAGGTAACCACCAGGTAACTCGAGGAACATCGTACTGTTGGCTCCTGGGCCATGTGGGCATGTTAACTATCCTCTCTTTCAATCGAGACTCACCATATATTGATTCTTGTTTTCGAGCTCTCAAGTCCCTCATGGGGTCCCTGCACTTGGAGCCTACTTGCATTGATCCTGAAAGGAGAGACTCGCTTTGCACCTCTTTGATCATTTTTGAGTTTCGACTCCTGCAGTTGCACACGGACTACCTGATCCCTGTCATGGTCGGTACCCAATACACCCCAGCCAAAGGGGGTTCCCATTTCGATTCCAGTTCCATTAGGACACTGACTACCCAAATGCCATCGCCGTTGGTACCAATGAACTGACCCAGGTCAGTTCTTCGTCATCCACCAGTTCCCAGATCTTATTCACTCGGGCTGGTTGCTGTGCAGAAGCGACTCTACGAGCTAATTTGGGCTTTACAATAGCCGATCTTGCTCGTCAAATTCCCATTTTTATCGGTCTTGAGCTGACCATTCCCACCGATATATGGGCATCTCTCCAACACGTCTGGTAGGTGTGGTTTTTCTTTCCACAATGTGTACAATCTCGGTCTCGCCTCCGCGTGCCTATCACACTCTGCGCGATTCTGGCGTGGGCCTGGTCCAAGTTTTTGTGGGTGGTCTTGGTCGCACCTCCCCACCTTTTCCTAGGCTGCTCTGGTTCATCATCCCTTTTCTGTTTTCGTAGGGGAGCTCCACCTCACTGGACATAAGGTTTTGTTTCCCTTTTCACTTTGGTTTAGAGTCCCATCGGACTTCTCTTTTGACCTCTTGGACTACTTTCCGCTTGGACAGTTTGTCTCTCGCAATTTTTTCTCTCGCGAGAAGTCCTTCTTCCGACCGCCTACATATCCTGAGTGCCTTTTCCCATTCTTGATCCGTGGTATAGTGCAAGGCCGACAGCCTGCGGACAATTTGTTTCGGCAGTTAGTCTTCTACTTCCAGCCTCCAGGATTCTCCCGTAATGTGGGCACAAATGTTATGGTTATGCATGATCATTAGGTAACATTCAATACTACCAGCGTACTCGACTCACTTCATAGCTCGAAGTGCCAGTCATTCAGCTTCTACCGTGGCAAATCGTTTGATCATATCGTGTTCAAAATGAGTCCATGTGGCCAGCTCCGGTTGCTGGGTTTCCCCTTGAAGTCCGTTCAGAGCCTTTCTGTACCAAATGGTATAAGGAAGCACTATGTCTCCTCTCGTATGACTAAGTGCATATATAACCTGTTCCCAGCCATCGTCCTAGATTCATGGGTTCTGCTCGAAATAATCTGTGCATTGAAGAATCCATACATATATATCCTGTGCTGGTTTATCTTCAAAGAATGGGGGCGGCTCTGATGGTCACTTGATGTTTAGCGCCATCGCAGTGGCAAGAGTTTTTGCCACATCAGACTGTTCTGGAATTTGTCCGCGGCTGCCTCGGCTAGGACTTCCTCTCCGTCTTCCTCTCTCATCATCATCATCACCATCATCGTCACTAGGATCCCCTGGGTCACCTCCCTGGGCACCTGAGGGGGATGCATCAGCAGCTTCCTTGGCTTTCCCCTTGTCCCTCTGTGTAGGTGGAGCATAGTATTCTTCATCATCAGTTTCCTGGATGGCGGGTAAGGGTGTGGGTCCTGCAGCTTCAGGATTTGGTGTAGTGGCCAACATCCTATTTATTGACGCCATCAATACTTTCAGGGTATTATTCGTATCATTATTCTGCTGCTATTGCTGGTCTTGTGACCTGCGAATTTCCGCTTGGTGGGTTGTCTGATCTAGGTGCATTTGTCCTAGTGTACAGTTGACTTCTCTTTCCCGAGTGACGCTTTGAGTACAGAATTCCACCAATTCTGCCCTTAGACTGAGGACCATTTGCTCCCGAGTCTGATCTCAGGCTCATGCCGCTTGCCTTCCTTCCCCGAGTGTTCCAGGTAACTTTGTGGTTACCTCTTCATGTTCCTGTTGATGCCTTTCTTGTGGGGGGGCGTCAATTTTCTTTGCCACTTCCCACAGCATTTCCTCTTGAATCCCCTTGATCTCTGCTTCCACACCTGCCAGCTGCATTAACAAGAGTCCAATATCATTGTCGTGGACATCTTGTCCTTCGGCGATTTGCTGTTGCACCATAATTAACTTGAAGGTATTATCTTGGGTAGCTCCTTTCAAATGTTTGAAGGTGATATTAGCTTGGTCAAGGAAGATGTCTATATCCTGTCTTATTCGACCCAAGGTTATCCCAAGACGGGCAGCCAACCTGGCTAAGTTTGCAGCATGGTCACCTCCGGGTTTAGGTGTAGAGGCTCTGGATATCCACTAAGTGCTTGTAACACTCGAGGATCGCTGAGTAGGGACATGTCCTCTCCAGAATGTAGGTTCTTGAGGTGTTGACGGTTGTGGGCTCCCTATGGCCGAATCATCAGTTTAATCCGCTGTATCAGGATGGGTGTCCGTAGGTTTTCCCACCATTACTCTCTTTCTCGGGTCTTGAGGTATCTCAGCCAGCCATTGTGATACTTTCCAGGTAGGCCATTTGCTCTAATAGTCCTGCATGCGTGATTTCTGGTACTTCGTACCCGAGCTCTTGATATCCTTTAAAAGGTTTAAGGAATCGTATGTAAGGTATACAACGTATGAGGTACTCTAGAGGTGTAGGTATAAAAGGGTTTGGTTGGTTTGACTCTGGACTCAGAACCTGAATCTCCTTTTCTTTGAGGTTTAGAATGTACTTATAGTACATATAAGGATGTTTTAGGCCCAGGCCGAGGGGATGTCTGGCCCCCGGATGACTGTGCCGGCTATTTCCTTTTCCTTTTCGGCTGTGACCAGGGAGCGCTGGGTGCTCCAGGCGACGAAGTCTTCTGACTCGGTAAAATTCCACTGGAAAGTCCGAACCGTGCCAGGTGTGATATATGCGATTGAATTGATCCCTCGTTGGGATCCCGAAAAGGTACTATCAACCACGAGGGTTCTTGCATATATTCTTCTTCGATCTCGAACACCTCGGTTTCGAATATTTCTTCGAAGGAATGAATATTGATAGGAAAATGAAGTGCTTCGAAAGTGTAATCGAAGTCTGAGGTGAGGGTGGAGTTTGAAGTGAACTCATAGTTCATATAGTGAGCCTTGGTAACAGGAGAGCTATCAATATACTGTTAGGCGTATGCCAAACTCAAGTATATAACAGAGGGACGTAGGCCCAAAATCTTGGATTGGAGAATCTGTCGAGGAAGGCTCATCTCGATAAAATAGGTAGGGTAAATATTTAAAGCGTAAAACAATATTATATTGATAAGATCTCTTCTCCGTTGCTTGATGATGTCTGTAAAGCTCGGGAGGCACTTCGATATTTATATCCCGCCTCTGAGTGTTCGCGGACTACTTCTAACTACTATGCCTCTTAAGTACCACTCCGGTTTTAATACACAACCGTCCAGAATCTTATAAGTGCGAACACCGCTTGATTCTGAAACTCATCACACCCTCTCACGGACATGGAATGGTATTCCTCTGTTGAGATGACTACGCTATTTGTTATATCAAACAGCGGCCTTCAACTTAAATGTTCGCATAGACTATAATATTACTTTAGACTTGTTGACTATCATTCCAGTAGTCTCGTCAGTCATGAAGTGATCAGCTTCATGGCGGGCCACCTTGTGCCAATTGCAAGTCCGAGCCCGACGTGTCAACGTCTTAAGGGGCTCTAACTTATCTAGGTCTTCCATTCTGAGCGTGCTTCCCCTTGGTCCGCCGGCCTCCATAGAGGGGTCCTATTACTAGGACCAACCAACCTACCGCTGATCTCAGATGGGTATGGGTGGATTCGGTATACTCCTCATAGCTTCCATTACGTGGATATTCTCTTAGAGCATTTCGCCGAAAATGTCCCGTCACCTTTGGCCCATATTTTAGAAAGCCTAACGTTGAAGCCTACTATCTCAATGGGCCTCCTACAGATTGCCTCTGTTCCACTTCCCAGATGTCGCCTAAGGTCCCCTCTCATATATCCCGCGAACAGCATGCGGTCAGATGGACGGCGGCAACGTATATGGTGTTCTGAATGGGGCTTCATTGATGTGACATTTTAGTTATGGGACGGAACTCTGGAAATCTCGCTAATGATGTGCGGGCCCCTATAAGAGGGCCGGAGGGGGGTGTTGGCTCCGGTAAATTGTGGGTCTGTGTGCAGTTACCCTACCATGGGTCTGTGCACCTGTCTCGGATTTCCATATGCCTAACAGCATTGCTCCCTCCTCTGGACAGTATTCTGGCTGTCTGCCCAATGCATCAAGCTTTCTGCCCTTCGTAACTGGTTGGCAAAAAATACGAAAATTGTATTCTCCTAGTTTCTGAGCCCATCGAATTTCAAAGCCCCCCAGACGTTCCCAGTGAGGAAATATTGTAAGTTCTGGTGGTCCGTAAAGACTGTAATCGGTTTTTCTGTTCTGATCAAGTAGTATCTACATTCCTTAAAGGCTTTGAGGATCGTGAAAAGTTCTTTATCATGAATCTTATAATTGCACTCCACTGAGTTTAGTTTTCTGGAATAGAACGCTACTGGATGTAACCTTTTCTCAAAGTATCGAGAAAGGATGTAACGGAGTGTGAAATCGGTAGCATCCCTTTCCACTACCATTTCTCTTTCTGGAAAGAAGTGATGTAGTATGGAGGCTGTTGTAAATCGGTGTTTTAGTTCCTCGAAAGCTGTATCCTACTCAATCCCCCACTTGAAATTCTAAGTATTTCCTGGTAATGTCTCGTTTAGTGGCTTGCAAATAGCAGAGAAGCTTTTTATAAATTGTCGGTAGAAGTTAGCGAATCCAATGAAGACCTGCACTTCTCTAACCAACTTAGGTGCTTTCCAAACCATTATGGATTCCACCTTTCAAGTGCTCATAGACAACCTATCAACTACTACTATATAGCCGCGGAATTCCACCTCTGTTAAATGGAACGTGGATTTCTTTAGTGATACTGCTAATTGGAAGTCTGATAGACTATATAAAACCTTATGGACAGCTTCGATGTATTCCTTTTCATCCTTTGAATCGATGAGAATATTGTCAAGATAACAAATGACTCCAACATCAAGGTATTCCTTGAGTACATAATTCATCATATCTTGGAAGGTTGCTGGAGCATTGACTAATCCAAATGGCATAACTCTATATTCGTAGTGCCCATATCTTGTTCAGAAAGCTGTTTTCTACTCATCTCCTTCCTGGATCCTAATCAAGTGGTAGCTGTTATTAAAGTCTAACTTGGTGAAGATCTTGGCACCAGCTACTGGGTCTCGAAGTTTGGACATTAGTGGAAGGGGATGTTTGTTGAGAATGGTGATCTTGTTTAGATTCCGGTAATCCACAACTAAGAGTAGCTTTCCATCAACTTTGGGTACAAATAATATAGCTACTCCTGCAGGAGATTGACTTCGCGTAATCTTTCCCTGCTTGATCATTGTCACCAAGTATTCTCTTAATGCTTACAGCTGTTTCTCAGATAGTGGATATATTGGCCCCTCAGGGGGAGTTGATCCTAAAATTAACTTGATCTCATGATCAAACATTCATCTTCTGGCTAATTTTTCTGCAGTCTAGACTTCAAACAAATGTTTATAGTGTCATTATTCCTTTGGTAGCGATTCGAGTTCCACTGTATTCACGATGGCTACAATTCATCCAATCCAATATGCATTAGGATCCCAAGTGTCTGATTCGTCATATTCGACCATATCCACTATTCCTTCATCTTCTTCCCTATTGTTTTCGCAACCTTTTCATGGGAAGGTCCAATTTTCTCCATCTTCTATGTGAGGCACTGGGTGTTCACGATGCCACCAACCAAATGGAATTATCATTCTGTAATGACCTGCTTCAGCCACTTCACATGACACTTCAGAGATGTGTTAGTTTTTTCTAGTTTCCCACTGTATAGGTAGGGTATAACGCTTCCCGCCTGAGGCAGCTAATGATCCATCAGAGCCTGAGATATCAACTGCATTGTTGCATTCAATAATAGGAATGCAAAGAACTTCAACTAGGTCCTTAGAGATAAGGAACATGTTGGATCCCGAGTCTAACAAGACTTTAACTTTGTATAGCTTATTGTGTAGATAGAAGTAAGCGATGCCCTCCAGCCAGTTGTATTATTTTGGTTTTGGAGCGTCTAATTCTATACGCTTGGCATGGATGAAACATTCTTCGTTCTTGCCTTTAGGCATCATAGGTGTCGGGTATAGGTAACAAAAGATTTGTTACTATACCCTTGTAGTTTTGATCATTGAGGTCTCCTCCGATAAACTAGTAACCTTTTAGCTCTAACAATTTGGGTTTACACACTTAAGCAGCATTTCACCATTACGCAATTGCATACAACCAGTTTTCAGGCTAGATGCCTTCTCCCGAGATGCGTAACCTAGTGTCATAGCAGATTTTCGGGCGGTTATTAGCCATTTTACTCCCCTGGTATGGGGTTCTCGCTTTCACTGATCCTTTCCCTTAGGGTTTCAGTTATCCGTCCAGCTCCATCAGAGGGGCCTTGCGCATGAAAGTGGTACATCACTATTCCACACTCTGGCCGGAAGGCAAGATAGTACATACGTATAATACGACTCAGACTCATATGGTAGGTGGAATGGCCCACCTCGGTTGTCCTCCTGTTGTGTATTGTTATCATGTAGATCTTGCATTGCTATGTCCCAACTTCTTCGGTATAGTAACTTACTTGCATATGGATAGCTGGCAGCCACCAGGTGATGAGCGGAACATCGTACTGTTGGCTCTGGGGCCATGTGGGCATGTTGAGTATCTTCTCTTTCCATCAAGACTCTCCATATATTGATTCTTGTGTTCGAGCTCATAAGTCCCTCTTGAGGTCCCTTCACTTGGAGCCTATTTGTATTGATCCTGAAAGGAGAGACTTGCTTCACACCACTTTGATCGTTTTAAGTTTGCGACTTCCATAGTTGTACATGGAATACCCGATTCCCGTCATAGTTGTTACCCAATATACACCAGCCAAAGCGAATTTCCATTTCGATTCCAACTCCATCTGGACACTGAATATCCAATCACCGCCCCTGTTGGTGCCTATGAACTGACCAAGGTTAGTTCCTCGTCGTGTACCAGTTCTCAGATCTTATTCAGTCAGGCTAGATGCGGGATGGTTGTGACTCTGCGAGCTAGTTTAGGCTTTACAATAGCCGACCTTGCTCGCCTAATTCACATTGTTATCAGTCTTGAGCTGACCATTGCTGCCAATACATGGCATCTCCCAACACTTCTGGTAGGTGTAGTTTTTCTTCCCACAATATGTACAATCTCCATCTCTCTTTTGAGTATTTATAACACTCTGCGGGATACCGGTATAGGCCTCGTCAAAGTTTGTATGGATGGTCTGTGTTGCACCTCCCATCCTTTTCCTAGGTTTTTCTGTTTCATTGTCCCTTTTCTGTTTTCATGGTGGGGCTCCACCTCCTTTGACATAAGGTTTGTTGTCCTTTTGTCACTTTGGCTTAGAGTCCCATCAGTCTTCTCTTTTGATCTCTTGGACTATGTTTGGCTTGGATGGTTTGTCTTACGCAATCTTTTCTCTAGCAAGAAGTCCCTCTTCTGACCGACTGCATACCCTTAGCCCCTCTTCCCATTCTTAATCCTTTGTATACTGTAAGGCCGATAACTTATGGACAATTTGTTTTAGAAGTTTGTTTTTGACTTCCTCCCTCCAGGACTCCCTGGTCATGCGTACCCGTATGTTATGGTTATGCATAACTGTAAGGTAATATTCAATACTGCTTTCATACTCAACCAGGTTCATAGCTTGAAGTGCTAGTCTTTCAGCTTCTGCCGCGGCAAATCGCTTGATTATATCATGGTCAAAGTGAGTCCACGTAGCCAGTTCTGGCTGCTGGGTTTCTCCTTAGAGTCTATCCATAGCCTTCCAGTACCAAATGGTGTATGGGAGTACTATGTCTCTCTTAGTATAGTTAAGCGCGTATATAACTCGTTCCTGGGCATCATCCCAGATCTGCAGGTTTCTTCCGAACTAGTCTATGCATCGTATAATTGACATATATATATGTTGTATGAGCTTATCCTCAAAAAATAGGAGTGGCTCTGATGGTCGCTTAATGTTTAATGCCATCGCGTTGGCAAGTCTTTCTGCCATACCCGATTGATCTGATATCTGTCCTCACCTACCCCAGCTAGGAGTTCCTCTTTTTCTTCCTCTCTTATCATCATTATAGTTATCGTCACTCGGATCCCCTGGGTCACCTCCCAGGGCACCTGAGGGGCATACATTGGTGACTTCTTTGCCTTTTCCCTTCTCCCTTCGTGTAGGCAGAGTGTAGTATTCCACGTCATCCACTTCTTCGATGGCCGGTAAGGATGCTGATCCTGCAACTTCTGGATTTGGTGCGGCAGCCAGTATCCTATTTATGGCTGCCATTAATGCCTTTAAGATATTATTTGTCTCCTCATTCTGCCATTGTTGCTGGTCCAGGGCCCTGTGAATTTCTACCTAGCGAGTAGTGCTATCTAAACGCACTTGCTCTAGGGTGTAGTTGACCTCTCTTTCACACGTGATACTTTGAGCATGGAATTCTAAGAATTCTGTTCTTAAGCCAACGTCTATTTGTTTCAATGTCTGATCTCACGCTAATGCCACTTGGCTTTCTTACCTGATAGTTCCGTGTAACCTTGTGGTTACTTCTTCATGTTCCTATTAACGTCTATCTTGGGTGTTTTTCTTCTTTGCCACTTCCTATATCATTTCTTCTTGGATACCTTTAACCTCTTGTTCCACAACTGCCAGCTGCATGAACAAGAGCCCAATATCGTTATCATAGACATCTTGTCTATAGGTGATTTGCTTATAAACCTTATGCTATTTTAAGGTATTGTCTTGGGTAACTCCCTTCAAATTTTTAAAGGAGATATTGGCTTAGTCGAGCAAGGTGTCTATATCTTACCTTATTTGACCCTATGTTATTCCTAGACGAGTAGCCACCCTGGCTAGATTTGCAGCATGGTCTCCACCTAGCTTTGGCATAGACGATCATGATATCCGATGTGTGCTGGCAATACTAGAGGATCAGTGAGAGAGATTGGCAATAACTCCTCTCCAGAATTGTGGTTCCTGAGGTATCGTCAGAAAGAGGCTATGTATGACCGAATCATCGGTTCCTGTCGTATTCCGGTGGGTGTCTATCAGTTCTCCTGCCATTATCCTCTTTCTCTGGTCTTGAAGAATATCAGCCATTGAGATACTTTCCAGATAGGCTAATTGCTCTAGTAGTCCTGGATGGATGATTTCGGGTACTTCGTACTAGAGTTCTTAATATCCTTTGAAGGGTTTAAGAAATCGTATGTAAGGTATCCAATGTCTGAGGTATTCCAGAGGTGTAGGTAAAAAAGGGTTCGGGTGATCAGATTCTGGACTTAGGACTTGAATTTCCTTTTTCTCAAGGTTCAAAATGTACTTGTAGTATGTGTATAGGTCTTAGGCCCAAGCCGAGAGGATGTCGGGCCCTCAGATAGCTGTACCAGATTTCTTGTCCTCGGAGTACTGGGTACTCCACTTCGCCAAGATTTCTGACTAGATAGAACTCCACTCGAAGTTCAAACCATGCTAGGTGCGATATATGCACTTCGATGAATCTCTAGTTGGGATCCCGAAAGGTATTGTGAACCACGAAAGTTCTTGAGTAAACTCTTCTTCAATTTCAAATAGCTCAGTATCGAAGATTTCTTCAATTGTATGAATGTAAATGGGACAGTGAGGTACTTCGAAAATGTAATCAAAATCTAACCAGAGGGTGGAGTTTGCTGTGAACTCGTAGTTCAGATAGTGAGCCTTGATAATAGGAGAACTATCAACATACTGTTAGGGGGACGCCAAACTCAAGGATATAACTGAGGGATGTCGGCCAAAATCTTCGATTGGAGAATCTGTCGAGGAAGGCTCATCTCGATAAAATAGTTAAAGTAAAGATTTAAAGCGTCAAATAATATTATTTTGATAAGATCTCTTCTCCGTTACTTGATGATCCCTCATCAGCTTGGAACAAGTATCTTTTATGATATTCCATGTATCAAAGTATATAAATTATAATAATAACTTTAACCTCAGAGGGAGTTGAATACCTGACCTTATAAATCAATACAAAAGTTATACCAACTGAACTACAGTATATGGTGTTATTAAGTGGGCTTCATTGATATGATATTTTGGTTATGGCGCAACTCTCGAAATCTCGCTAATAACATACAGGCCCCATAAGATTGCTAAAGTGAGGTGTTGGCACTCTGTAAAATCGAGGGTCTGTGCGCAGTTACCCTACCGTGAGGTCTGCGTACTTTGTCTCAGATTTTCATATACCTAACAGCAACACTCTATATGAACTGGATTAAGACAATATATAAACACGCAAGAGGGTCACTAGAAGAGACATGAAAACGAATGTCCAAATACTATGACCGAAAAGCTGGCCAACAGCTGGACTTCAAGATCGGGGACAAAGTAATGTTAAATGCAAAGAATATTTGCACCCAATGAAAATCAAGAAAGCTAAGCGTGAAGCTTTATGGTCCCTTCTAAATATTGGGAAAGTGAGATTCAGGAGCCTTCAAGCTCAATATATCCAATCAATGGAACATTCATTCTGTATTCTATGTCACATTGCTGGAACCCTATTGCTAATAAGTTCATGATAATCGCCAAGAACTGCTGTGAGAACTGGAGGACATTAACAGTGATCTACAATGGGAGGTTGAAAAAATAGTAAGAAGTGAGATACTTTCTTCCAGAAAATGAGTACGCGGCTCCATTTTCAGAAAAGCAGGAACTGTGGTAAAACCTTAAATTACAAGATTGTTTAGAAGTTGAGAACATATTGGAGCCAGCCATCGGTATGGAAAATGCAGACGAACTTGTGGAAAGTTTTCAATTTGAAAATCCATACATGCCTGAGAGAGCAGAAGTAAGATAGAGTGGAAAAGGTTTTCCTATTATAGCCAAGTTAATGCAGAAGGTTTTTCACCCAAACCACACTGAGTCTTATAATGAATTTAGATAAGATTATCAAAGTTATAAAGCCATTCAAGGCGAAGCCTGGTAGGAGGAAGCGCATGTTAGATATATAGAAATCTCAGACAAGTGCACAGACTTCATGGTAGAGTAACTGCGTACAGACTTCCAATTTATTGAAAGGCCAACACCCACCTCAGGCCCCGTTATGGAGCCCATACATCATGAGTGAGATTTCCTGAGTTGCATCCTATAACTAGGATGTCACATCATTAAAGCCCACATCATACCACCATATACATCGCCGCTCTTTGTCCGACTGCATGCTATTCACAGGATATATGAGAGGGGACCTTTGATGACATTGTTAGACATATGGAAATCTGAGACAAGTGCACAGACCCATGGTAGGGTAACTACACACAGACCCTCGATTTACTGGAGTGCTAATGCCACACTGCGGCCCCTTTATGGGGCCTGCACGTCATTTGCGAGATTTCCAGAGTTGCGTCTCATAACTAAAATGTCACATCAATGAAGCCCACTTGATAATACCATATACGTCGCTGCCATCCATCCAACCATATGCTGGATGCAGGATATATGAGAGGGTACCTTGGGCGACATCAGGAAAGTAGAATGGAAGAAATCCGGCAGAGGTGCATTGAGATAGTAGGCTTCAAAGTTAGGTTACCTAACTATGGGCCATAGGTGATGGAACATTTTCGGCGAAAGATTCCAAGAGGTTGTCCCAGTAGCAGGAGCTATTAAGGATATACCCAATCCACCCATACCCTTCTGAGATCAGCTGTAGGTTGGTTGGTCCTAGCAATAAGACCCCTCCATGGAGGCCGGCAGACCAAGGGGAAGTACGTACAGAAAGGAAGATCTAGATAAGTCAGAGACCCTTAAGACGTTGACACTTTGGGCTCCGACTTGCAATTGGCACTAGGTGGTCTGGCATGAACCTGATCACTTCATGACCGCAGAGACTACAGGAATGATAGTCAACAAGACTAAACTAATATGATAATCTACGCAGATATCTAAGTTGGAGACGGCTGTTTGGAATAACAAATAGTGCAGTCATCTTAATGGAGGAATACAATTCTGTGTCCGCGAAAGAGCATGATAAGTTTCAGGGTCAAACAGTTTTCGCACTTATCAGATTTTGGACGCTTGCATATTAAAACCAGAGTTGTACTTCAGAGGCATAATAGTCAGAAGTAGTCCGCGAACACAAAGACATGGGATATAAATATCGAAGTACCTCCCGAGCTTTAAAGACATCATCAAGCAATGGAGAAGAGATCTTATCAATATTAAATTGTTTACCTCATAAATCTTTACTTTACCTTTACCTTATCGAGATGAGCCTTCCGCGACAGTTTCTCTGAAACAAAGATTTTTGGCCTATGTCCCTCTATTATACTAGAGATTGGCGTCCACCTAACAGTATATGGATAGTTCTCCTGTTACCAAGGCTCACTATATGAACTATGAGTTCACTTGAAACTCCACCCTCAGCTCACACTTTGATTACATTTTCGAAGCACCTCACTGTCCCATTTATATTCATTAATTTGAAGAAGTCTTCGATACTGAGGTATTCAAAATCGAAGAAGAGTTTACTCCAGAACCCTCGTGGTTCACCATACCTTTCGGGATCCCCACGAGGGATCAATTCAATTGCATATATCACACCTGGCACAGTTCATACTTTGAGTAGAGTTCTACGGAATCACAAGACCTCGTCGACTGCAGTACCCAGTACTCCGTAGTCATAAAATCAGGCACAGCTATCTGGGGGCCTGACATCTCCTCGGTCTAGGAGTAATAAACTCTTATGTGTACTATAAGTACATTTTAAACATCGAGAAAAGGTAAATTCAGATTCTGAGTCCAGATTCAGATCACGCGAACCCTTTCATACCTACAACTCTGGAATACCTCAGACATTGGATACCTTATATACGATTCCTTAAACCTCTTAAACGATATCAAGAACTCTTGTATGTAGTACCAGAAATCACACATCTCAGGCTATTGGAACAATTGTCCTATCTGGAAAGTATTACAATCGCTGAAATCCCTCAAGACCCAAGAAAGAGGCTATCGGCGGAAGAGCCCAGGGACACCCGATTAGATAATACAGATAAACTGGATATAACAGAGACTGATGACTCGACTATACATAGTCCCTTCCCGGTGACACCTCAAGAACTGGTATTTCGCAGAGGAATTCTACCCTCTCATTGATCATTTAGTGTCACCAGTATACATAGGATATCACGATCTTCCACGCCAAAACTAGGAGGAGACCACACCACCAACCTAGCTAGGCTAGCCACTCATCTGGGGTTGACATTGGATCGGATAAGGCAGGATATAGATACCTCACTCGACCAAGCCAATATCACCTTCAGGCATTTGAAGAGAACTACCTGAGACAATACCTTAAAATTAATTAAGCTTTTACAGCAAATCAGCGAGGGACAAGATGTCCACATCAATGATATCACAATCTTGTTAATGCAGCTGGCAGGAGTGGAACAGGAGGTTAAGGGTATCCAAGAAGAAATGATAAGAAAAGTGGCAAAGAAGATAGATGCTCAAGAGAGACGTCAACAAGAACATGAAGAGATAACCGCGAGGTTACATGGGATACTAGGGCAAGAATGCCAGGGGGTATTAGCCTGAGATCAAACGTTAGAACAAATGGTCATCAACGGGAGGGTGGAATTCCTAGAATTCCGAAATCAAAGTATCATGCAGGAAAGAGAAGTCAACCGTACCCTCAGACAAATGCGCCTAGATCAGACTACTCGCTAAGCGGAGATTTGCAGGTTACAAGACCAGCAACAGCAGCAGAATAATGAGACAAACAATACTCTAAAGGTATTAACAGCGTTAATAAACAGGATGTTGGCCACCGCACTAAGTCCTGAAGCTGCGGGGCCCGCACCCTTCTCCACCGTCCAAGAAACTGATGATGAAGTATACTACGCTCCGCCTACACGTAGGGAAAAGGGGAAAGGCCAGGAAGCTACTGATGCATCCCCCTCAAGTGCCTAGGGAGGTGACCCTGGAGATCCTAATGACGATGATGATGACGACCATGAGACGGGAAGATGGAGAGGAAGTCCTAGCCAAGGCAGGCGAGAATAGACACTAAAACTGTCTGGTATGGCAGAGACATGTGCCAATGCAATGGTGCTAAATATTAAGTGACCAGCAGAGCCATCCCCATTCTTTGAGGATAAACCCGTTCAAGATATATATGTGTAGATTTTACAATGCACCGACTATTTCGAAAGAAACCCGCAGATCTAGGACGATGCCGAGGAACAAGTTATATATGGGCTCAGCTGTAGGAGAGGAGATATAGTACTTCCTTATACTATTTAGTACTGGAAGGCTATGGACGGACTTCAAGGAGAAACCCAGCAGCCAGAGCGGGTTAAGTGGACTCGCTTTAAACATGATATGATCAAGCGATTGGCCCCTGTAGAAGCCACAAGACTAGCCCTTCGAGCTATGAAGTTAGTCGAGTACGAAGGCAGTATTGAACATTATCTTGCAGTCATCCATAACCATAATATTTGTGCGCGCATGATGGGAGAGTCCTGGAGGTAGGAAGTCGAAGACAAACTGCCCAAACAAATTGTCCGCAGGTTGTCAGCCTTGCGCTATACCATAGATCTAGGATGGGAAGAGGCACTCAGGCTATGCCGGTGGTCAGAAGTAGGGCTTCTCGCATGAGAAAAAATTGCAAAAGCCAAATCATCCAAGCCGAAAGTAGTCTAGGAGGTCAAAAGAGAAAACCGAGGGGACTCTGAACCAAAACGAGAAAGGGATAATAAACCTTATGTGAAGGGAGGTAGAGTCCCACCACGAAAATGGAAAAGGGTCAGTGAATTGGAAAAACCTAGGAAATGGTTAGGAGGTGCAATTAAGACTACCCACAGAAACTTTGACCAGGCCCATAACAGTATTCCCCAGAGTATGATAGACACTCGGAGGAGAGAAGGTGATTGTTCATATTGTGGAAAGAAAAACCACGCCTACCGGACGTGTTAGAGAGATGCCCATATATCGGCAGCCATGGTCAGTTCAAGACTGATAAAAATCGGAATTCAATGAGCAAGATCGGCTATTGTAAAGCCTAAATTAGCTCGCAGAGTCGCGACCCTCTAGAACCTAGCACACGTTAATAAGATCAGGGAACTGGCAGACAACAAGGAACTGACCTTGGTCAGTTTGTTGGCACCAACGGCGATGGGGTTTGAGTATTCAGTGTCCAGATAGAGCAGGAATCGAAATGGGAACCCCCTTTGGCTGGAGTGTATTGGGTACCGACTATGATAGGGATCAGGTATTCTGTGTGCAACTAGGGGAATTGAAACTCAAAATGATCAATGCGGTGCGAAGTGAGTTGCTCCTTGTAAGATTAAAGCAAGTAGGCTCTACATGAAGGGACCCCATGAGGGACTTATGAGCTGGAATACAAGAATTAATATATATAGAGTTTCGATCAAAAGAGAGGATAGTCAACATGCCTACATGGTCCGGGAGCCAACAGTACAAAATTCCTCAAGTCGCCTGATAGTTACCTGCTGCCTGCGTGCAACCCAGTTACTATACCGAAGAAGTTGGGACATAGCAATGCAAGATCTACCTGATAACAATACACGACAGGAGGACAACTGATGCGGGCCGTTCCACCTACGACGCGAGTCTGAGTCGTATTATACGTATGTACTATTTTGCCTTCCGGCCAGAGTGTGGGATAGGGATGTACCGCTTTGGTACGCAAGGCCCCTCTGAGGGAGCTGGATGGATAACCGCCACCCTAAGGGAAAGGATACGGTGATGATGGGAACTTCACACCAGGAGAGTAACATGGGTAATAACCGCCCCAAAATCTACTATGAGCTTAGGTTTGGCATATCAGGAGAAGGCATCTAGTCTGAAAACTCATCACGAGCAATTGGGTATCGGTGAAATGCCACTTAGTATGTAGACCCAGATTGTTAGAGCTAAAGAGTTGCTCATTTGTCTGCAAAGAGCTTAATGGTCGAAGGTATGCGGGCATAGTAACAAACATCCTATTACCAACACCCAGCACCAACAATGCCTAAACAAAAAAGCCAAGAAAGTCTGCTCTGCACTACGCATATGGAATTAGACACTCCGAAACCAAAATGATACAACTGCCTGCAGGGGATCGCTTACCTCCATATACACGATAAGCGATACAAAGTTAAAGTCTTGTTAGACTTAGGATCCAATGTATTCCTTATTAACAAGGACCTAGTTGAAGACCTTCGCATTCCTATTATTGAACGCAATAATGCAGTTGATATCTTAGGCTTTGGTAGATCATCAGCTGCCTCTGGAGGGAAGTGTTACACTCTCCCTATAAAATTGGAAATAGGAAAAAACTGCTACATCGCGGAAGTGTCATGTGAAGTGGCTAAAGCAGGTCACTATGGAATGATAATTCCTTTCGGTTGGTGGCATTGTGAACACCCAGTATCTTACATAGAAGATGCAGAAAATTGGACCTTCTCCACAAAATGTTGTGAAAACTATGTGGAAGAAGATGAAGGGATAATGGATATATTCAAATATGACGAATCAGTCGCTTGGGACCCTAATGCATACCGCATTAGAAGGATCACAGCCATCGAAAGTACTGTGGAACTCAAATCTTTGCCGTAGGAATACTGGCATTACAAATATTTGTTTGAAGCTCAGCCGGCAGAAATATTAGCCCCAAGACAGACATTCGATCATGAAATCAAGTTGATCCCAGGATCAACTCCGCCCTTGGAGCTGATATACCCCCTGTCCAAAAAACAGCTTAAGAGATTAAAAGAATACTTGGAGACAATGATTAAGCAGGGAAAGATTACATGCAGTCAATCTCCTGTAGGAGCACCTATATTCTTCATACCCAAACCTGATAGAAGGCTACACCTGGTTGTGGACTACCGAAATCTGAATAAGATTACTATCCTCAACAAACATCCCCTCCTACTAATGTCCGAACTCTGAGATTGTGTAGCTGGCGCTAAGATCTTCACCAAGTTAGACATTAAAGATGGCTACAACTTGATCAGGATTAAGGAAGGAGATCAATGGAAAACAACCTTCCAGACGAGACATGGGCACTACGAATATAAGGTTAGGCCATTTGGATTGGTAAATACTCTGACGACTTTCCAAGATATGATGAACCAAGTACTGAAAGAATACTTAGATGTCGGAGTCGTGTGTTATCTTGACGATATTCTCATCTATTCAAAGGATGAAAAAGAACACGTCAAAGCTGTCAAGAGAGTTTTACTAAGTCTATCAATCAGACTTTCAATTAGCGGTATCACTAAAGAAATCGACGTTCCATGCGACAGAGGTAGAATTTCTCATCTATATGGTAGCAGTTGATAGGGTGTCTATGAGCACCCGAAAGGTGGAGTCCATAATGGTTCGGAAAGCACCTAAGTCTGTTAGAGAAGTACAAGTCCTTATCAGATTCGCTAACTTCTACCGATGCTTTATTAAAAGTTTCTCTGCTATTTGCAAACCCATAACTGAGATATTACCAGGAAATCCAAAGAATTTCAAATGGGGACTCGAACAGAATACGGCATTCGAAGCGCTGAAACACTGTTCCAGACAGCCCCCATACTACACCACCTTTTCGCAGAAAGAGAAACTGTGGTAGAGACCGACCCTAGTGATTTTGTACTCGGTTGTGTCCTTTCTTAATACTTTGAGAAAAGATTACATCCTCTAGCTTTCCATTCCAGAAAATTAAACTCTGCGGAGCGCAATTACGAAATTCATGATAAAGAACTTCTCACTATCTTCGAAGCATTTAAGGAATAGAGACAATACGTGATCCGAACAGAAAAACCGCTTACAGTCTTTACCGACTATCAGAACCTACAATACTTCCTCACCTCAAAAGTCTGCAGTGGCCGTCAAATGCAAGGGGCTCAAAAGTTGGTAGAATACAATTTCTGTATTGTATACCAGCCAGGCACGAAGGGAGAAAAGCCTGATGAATTAGGCAGACAGCCAGAGTACCATCCTGAGGAGGGATTTACACATCGCGAGGAAAATGATTTTGAAAGAGGAAAATTTCTTGGTATCACTAGTAGTGAGGGTAGGCCATGAAGGAGAAGACTGGGATGGAGACAAGGATTTGGATTTGGAACCTGGAAGCGATGGAACCGAACCCATAATTAGGGTTAAGAGATTGAGAAAAGAAGCATACTTGCCGACAAAGGGCTCAAGAATAGTGGTAGGGCATGACCTGTATGCCATAGAGGATGACATGGTTCTGAAATATAGATAAGCATTAATAAGGACGGGCATAGCCATGGGGCTACCCAAAGTAACTTACGGAAAAATTGCTCCAAGAAGCGGATTAGCATTCCGACGCAGAATTTCCGCCGGCACCGGAGTGATCAATGCTGATTACACCAGCGAACTGAAGGTCATACTATTCAACCACAAAAATAAGGACTGCCAGATAAGATTGGGCGATCGCATAGATCAGCTTGTAGTAGAAAAGGTCAACACATCAGACATGATGGAAGTAGACAACTTGGAAGACACGGAGTAAGGAACCGCGGGATTCGGAAGCACCAATATAGCGACAAGATCCTTGATCATTAAAGAACTGGAACCAAGCATCAGTTACCTCCAGGCATCGGCAAAAGACAACGAACACTGGTACAACATTTCAGAAGTACCAGAGAAAGTTCTAATGTCAAATGCGATAATGCTGCAAAAAGGTATGTAGCAGTTTAATCCTGAATTCTTGAGGGAGATACAGGCCGCTATCGAGACAGATGCAGCTTGAAGGCAAAGGAGGGAGGAACCCATTGGGTTATAAGACGAAGAAAAGGATTTATCCAAGGACTTGACCTTAACCGGTGATCTACTATATTATAAGCAAAGACTATTTGTACCAAATAGTCAGGCGCTATATACCAAGATCGCAGAAGAATGTCACGATGCAAAAGTTGCAGGACATTTCGGGCAAGAAAAAACTTTGGAGATAATCATGAGGGACTTCTACTGGAAAGGACTCATGGAATGGGTCAACGATTACGTACGATCCTGCAATAAATGCTAACATAATAAGTCCGCTAGACGTACCAAGTACGGATTGCTGCAACCATTGCAAATACTCTATGCAGCATGGGCATCTATCTCGGTGGACTTTATCACTCAACTATTAGAGTCATAAGGGTGCACACAAATAATGGTAGTAGTTGGTCGGTTTACAAAGATGGCACATTTCATCGGACTTCTGACCTCGGCTACCGCTAAGGATATCGCAAATGCATTCCTGGGAGAAGTATAGAGGCTGCGCGGCCTACCAACCGAAATCATCACGGACATGGACTCAAAGTTCACAGGAGAATTCTAGGAATCCCTTTCCCTAGGATTGGAAATTAAGCAAAGAATGTCAAAGGCATACGATCTTCAAACTGACAGATAAACTGAACGGACCAACCAAGTGATGGCAGGTTACCTTAGCTGTTTTGTCAATTATGATAAGGACGACTGTGTTAGGCATATGGAAATCCGAGACATGTGCACAGATCCACGGTAGGGTAACTGCGCACAGACCCTCAATTTACCGGAGTGCCAACACCCCCCTCTGGCCCCCTTATGGAGCCCGCACGTCATTAGCGAGATTTCGAGAGTTGCGTCCCATAACTAAAATGTCACATCAATGAAGCCCACTTAATAACACCATATACTGTAGCTCAGTGGGTATGACTTTTGTATTGATATACAAGGTCAGGTGTTAAACTCCATCTGAGGTCAACGTTATTATTATAATTTATATACTTTGATACATGGAGTATGATAAAAGATACTTGTTCCAAGCTGATGAGGGATCATCAAGCAATGAAGAAGAGAGCTTATCAATATAATATTGTTTTGCACTTTAAATCTTTACCTTACCTATTTTATCGAGACGAGCCTTCCTCGACAGATTCTCCAATCAAAGATCTCGGGCCTACTGTTAGGCGGACGCCAAACTCAAGTATATAACCGAGGGATGTAGGCACGAAATCTTTGATTGGAGAATCTGTCGAGGAAGGCTCGTCTCGATAAAATAGGTAAGGTAAATATTTAAAGTGTAAAACAAGATTATATTGATAAGATCTCTTCTCTGTTGCTTGATGATGTCTGCAAAGCTCGGGAGGCACTTCGATATTTATATCCCGCGTCTGAGTGTTCGCGGACTACTTCTAACTACTATGCCTGCGAGGTACCACTCTAGTTTTAATATGCAAACATCCAGAATCTTATAAGTGCGAACACCGTTTGACCCTGAAACTTATCACACCCTTTCGCGGACTCGGAATAGTGTTCCTCCGTCGAGATGACTCCGCTATTTGTTATGCCAAACAGCTTTCTGCAACTTAGATGTCAGCATAGACTTTTATATGCCTTTTTAGTCTTCTTGACTATCGTCCAGTAGTCACTTCGGTCATGAAGTGATCAGGTTCATGCCGGATCACCTACTGCCAATCGCAAGTCCGAGCCCGACGTGTCAGCGTCTTAAGGGTCTCCGACTTATCTAGGTCTTCCTTTCTGAGCGCGCTTCCCCTTGGTCCGCCGGCCTCCGTAGAGGAGTCCTATTACTAGGACCAACCAACCTACAGCTGATCTCAGAAGAGTATGGGTGGATTCGGTCTACCCCTAATAGCTTTCACTATGGGGATATCCTCCTAGAGTATTTCTCCGCAAACGTCCTGTCACTAGCGGCCCATAGTTTAGGACGCCCCACTTTGAAGCCTACTATCTCCATGTGCCTCCCACGGACTTCCTCCGTTCCACTTCCCAGATGTCGCCAAAGGTCCCCTCGCATATGACCTGCGAACAGCATGCAGTCAGACGGACGGCGGTGACGTATGTGGTGTTATGAGGTGGGCTTCATTGATGTGACATTTTAGTTATGGGACACAACTCTCGAAATCTCGCTAATGACGTGCGGGCCCCTTAAGGGGGCTGGAGAGGGGTGTTGGCACACCGGTAAATTGACGGTCTGTGGGCAGTTACCCTACCGTGGGTCTGTGCACATGTCTCCGATTTCCATATGCCTAACATGAGCTCCCTCCTTCCTGGCTTCGCCTCGAATGCCTTTATAAACTCTTTTTTTAAAATTTCTTCTAGATGCATTTTAAGACTCAGTGTGGTCAGGGTAAAAACCCTTCCGCGTTTACTTGGCCACGGTAGGAAAACCTTTTCCTCACTATTTTACTTCTGCCCTTCCTGGCATGTCCGGATTTTCATTATGAAAATTCTCCACACTTCCTCCGCATTTTCCATACCGATGGCAGGCTCCCATGTGTTCTCAGCTGCCGAACACCCTTGCCACTTAACGCAGTACCACAGTTCCCGCTTCTCGTGATAGTGGCCGCGTACTCGTTTCCAGTAAGATCGAATTTCCCTTCTTACGATTTTTTCCACCTCCCATTGCAGATCGCCGTCTATATCCTCCGGCTCTCTAGGGGGTTGTTGGCGATTGTCATGAACTGAGTCGTGGTAGGGTTCCAATAGTGCGACATGGAATACGGGATGAATGTTCCACCAATTGGATATGGTGAGTTTGAAAGCTCTGGGCCCGCATCTTTCCATAATTTGGAAGGGGCAGTATAGCTTTGGACTTAGCTTTTTAGATTTCCGTCGGGGGCGGATGTTTTTGGCGTTTAACTTTACTTTGTCCACGTTATTGAAGTCCGGCTGTTGTCGAGCTTTCCGGAAATAATATTTCGACAACCCTTCTCGTGTCTTTTCTAGTGACCCTCTCGCTTGTTCATGTATTGTCTTAATCCAGTTTGCATACAATGTTGCTGCTGGATTTTGAGCTTCGCACTCCTTCGTCCACTCTGTCTGTGGATGGAATCCGTAGTTCGCACAGAATGGTGACATCCCCGGAGCTTTGGTTGCGGAGTTGTTATAGGCATGTTCAGCTAGCGGTAGTAGCTGATACCAATCATCCTGATCGTAATTGACAAAACTTCGTAGGTAACCTTCCAGCACTTGGTTGGTATGTTCGGTTTGTCCGTCAGTCTGAGGGTGGTATGCCGTTGACATTCTTCACTTAATTTCCAGCGCCTTGCACAGGGATTCCCAAAATTGTCCTGCAAACTTTGAGTCCATGTCAGAGACGATTTCGGTTGGCAGGCCGTGCCGCCTCCATATTTCTTTCAGGAATGCATTTGCGACATCCTTGGCCGTAGCCGAGGTTTGAAGTCCGATAAAATGTGCCATCTTCGTGAATCGAGCGACCACTACCATTATCTGAGTGCATCCTTGCGACTCTGGTAGTTGGGTAATGAAGTCCACTTAGATGGATGCCCATGCCGCGGAGGGTATTTGCAATGGTTGCAGTAATCCGTACTTAGCGTGTCTAGGCGATTTGTTATGTTGGATTTAATCATCGCAGGATCGTATGTAGTCGTTGATCCATGCCGTAAGTCCTTTCCAGTAGAAGTCTCTCATGATTATTTCCAAAGTTTTTTCTTGACCGAAATGTCCTACAATTTTTGCATCATGACATCCTTCTGTAATCTTGGTATATAGGGCCTGACTATTTGGTACAAATAGTCATTGCTTATAATATAGTAGATCGTCGGTTAAGGTCCAGTCTTTGGGAAACTCCTTTCCCTCGTCTCGTAACCTAATAAGTTCTTCCCTCCGTTGCCTCCACTCTGCGTCTGTCCCAATAGCTGCCTGTATCTCGCATAGGAATTCAGGATTGAATTGCTTCATACTCTTTTGCAGGATAATAGCATTTGATATTAGAACTTTCTCGGGTACTTCTGAAATATCGTACCAATGTTCGTAATCTTCAGCCGATGCCTGTAGGTAGCTGATGCTAGGTTCCTGTTCCTTGACAATGAATGATCTTGTCGCTATATCTGTACTTCCGAATCCCGCGGTTCCTCGCTCCGTTTCTTCCAAGTCGTCAACTTCCATCATGTCCGAGGTGTTGACCTTTTCTTCCACTAACTGGGCTATGCTATCGCCCATTTTTATTTGGCAGTCCACATCTTTGTGGTTGAAAAGTACGACTTTGAGTTCACCGGTACAATCAGCATCGATTACTCCTGCGCCGGTAGAGATTCCGCTTCAGACCGCTAATCCACTTCTTGGGGCAACTCTTCCATAAGTTCCATCGGGTAGCCCCACGGCTATACCCGCCCTTATTAATGCTTGTCTATATTTCGGGACAATGTCATCTTCTATGGCATACAGGTCTTGTCCTGCCGCCATTCGTGAGCCCTTTGTTGGCAAGTATGCCTTTTTGCTCCATCTCTTGACCCTAATTACGGGTTCCTTTCCTCCTCTCCGAGGTTCCAAATCCAAATCCTTATCTCCATCCCAGTCCTCTCCTTCATCGCCTATCCTCGCTAATAACGATACCAAGAAACTTTCTTCTTTCAAAACTTTCTGTTCGCGATGCGTAGCTCCCTCCTCAGGACGGTACTCCGGCCGTCTCCTTAATGCGTCAGGCTTTCCGCCCTTCATGCCTGGTCGCTATACAATACGGAAATTGTATTCTAGCAACTTCTGAGCCCATCGAATCTGACGGCCACTCCAGACTTTTGAGGTAGGGAAGTATTGTAGGTTCTGATGGTCGGTAAAGACTGTGATCGGTTTCTCCGTTCCGATCAAGTAGTGTCTCCATTCTTTAAAAGCTTCTAGGATTGCAATGAGTTCTTTATCACGAATCTCATGTTTGCGCTTTGCCGAGTTTAATTTTCGTGAATGGAAAGCTACTGGAAGCAATCTTTTCTCAAAGTACTGAAAAAGGACGCAGCCGAGTGCAAAATCGCTGGCGTCCGTTTCTACCACTGTTTCTCTTTCTGGGAAAAGGTGGTGGAGTATGGGGGCTGTGGTGAATCGGTGCTTTAGTTCTTCGAAAGCAGTGTCTTGTTCAATTCCCCATTTAATATTCTTCGGATTTCCTTGCAATGTCTCGGTTATTGGCTTGCAAATGGCCGAGAAGCTTTTTATGAATCGTCGGTAGAAGTTAGTAAACCCCATAAAGACTTGTACTTCTCTGACCGACTTAGGTGCTTTCCAAACCATTATGGATTCCACCTTTCGTGTGCTCATAGACACCCCATCGACCGCCCCCTTATAGCCCAGGAATTCCACCTCTGTGGCATGGAAGGTCGATTCTTTTAGTGATACCGCTAACTGAAAGTCTGATAGACTTTGTAACACTTTCTTAATAGCTTCGACATGTTCCTTTTCATCCTTGGAGCAGATGAGAATATCATCAACGTAACATATGACTCCGACGTCCAAGTATTCCAGTAAAACTTAGTTCATCATATCTTGGAAAGTTGCCGGAGCGTTCACCAATCCAAAAGACATAACCTTATATTGGTAGTGTCTGTATCTCGTACGGAACGCTGTCTTCCATTCATCTCCTTCTTTTATCCTAATCAGGTTGTAGCCGTCCTTAAGGTCAAACTTGGTGAAGACCTTTGCGCCGGCTACTCGATCTCTGAGTTCGGACATTAGTGGCAGGGGGTGTTTGTTGAGGATAATAATCTTATTCAGATTTCGATAATCCACAACTAAACGTAATCTACCATCTGGTTTAGGTACGAATAATATAGGTGCGCCTGCTGGCGATTGGCTCCGCGTGATTTTCCCTTCTTTGATCATTGTCTCCAAGTATTCTCGTAAAGCCTTAAGCTGTTTTTCGGATAGTGGATAGATTGGCCTCCAGGGGGGAGTTGAACCTTGGATCAGTTTGATTTCATGATCGTATGTTCGTCTTGGGGCTAATTTTTCTGCCGTCTGGGCTTCAAACAAATGTTTGTAATTCCAGTATTCTTTCGGTAATGCTGCGAGTTCCACCGTATTCTCGATGGCTTCGATTCTTCCGATGCGGCAGGTATTCGGATCCCAAGCGACGGATTCGTCATATTCGAACATATCCGCTATTCCTTCATCTTCTTCCACACAGTTTTCGCAACATTTTGTGGAGAAGGTCCAATTTTTTGCATATTCTATGTGAGACACTGGATGTTCACGATGCCACCATCCAAAAGGGATTATCATTCCATAGTGACCTGCCTTAGCCACTTCACACGACACTTCGGAGATGTGACAGTTTTTTCCTATTTCCAATTTTATTGGGAGAGTGTAACACTTCCCTCCAGAAGCGGCTAACGATCCGTTAAAGCCTAAGATATCAACTGCATTGTCGCGTTCTGCCGAGGGAACGCGAAGGTCTTCAACTAGGTCCTTATTGATAAGGAACACGTTGGATCCCGTGTCTAAGAAGACTTTAACTTTATATCGCTTATCGTGTATCTGGAGGTAAGCGATCCCCTCTGGACAGTTGTATCGTTTTGGTTTTAGAGGGTCTAACTCTCTGCGATTGCCGCAGATAAGACTTTCTTGGTTCTTTCCTTTAGGCATCGTTGGTGTTGGGTGTAGGTAACAAGATGTTTGTTACTACGCCCTCGTAGTTTCGACCATTAAGGTCTCCTCAGACAAACTAGTAACTCTTTAGCTCTAACAATCTGGGTGTACATACTAAGCGGTGTTTCACCGATACGCAATTTCGCACGACCAGTTTTCAGGCTGGATGCCTTCTCCCTACGCGCCAGACCTAGGCTCATAGCAGATTTTCGGGCGGTTATTAGCCATTTTACTACCCTGGTATGGGGTTCCCGCTTTCACCGAGTCCTTTCCCTTAGGATTTCGGTTATCCGTCCAGCTCCCTCAGAGGGGCCTTGCGCACCAAAGCGGTACATTCCTATCCCACACTCTGGCCAGAAGGCAAGATAACACATATGTATAATACGACTAAGACTTGTGTGGTAGGAGGAACGGCCCGTGTCGGTTGTCCTCCTGTCGCGTATTTGTTATCAGGTAGATCTTGGATTGCTATGTCCCAACTTCTTCGGTATAGTAACTTGCTTGCACACGGGTAGCAGGCAACCACCAGGTGACTCTAGGAACTTCATACTGTTGGCTCCCGGGCCATGTGGGCAAGTTAACTATCCTGTCCTTCGATCAAGACTCTCCATATATTGATCCTTGTATTCGAGCTCGTAAGTCCCTCGTGGGGTTCCTTCACTTAGAGCCTACTTGCGTTGATCCTGAAAGGAGAGACTTGCGTTACGCCGCTTTGATCATTTTGAGTTTCGACTCCTGCAGTTGCACACGGACTACCCGATCCCTGTCGTGGTCGGTACCCAATACACCCCAGCCAAAGGGGGTTCCCATTTCTATTCCAGTTCCCTTTGGACACTGAATACCCAATCGCCGTCGCCGTTAGTGCCAATGAACTGACCTAGGTCAGTTCCTCGTCGTCCGCCAGTTCCCAGATTTTATTAACTGGTGCTGGGTTCTGGACAGTTGCGACCTTGCGAGCTGATTTAGGCTTTACAATAGCCGATCTTGCTTGTCGAATTCCCATTTTTATCGGTCTTGAGCTGACCGTTGCCGCCGATATATGGGCGTCTCCCCAACACGTTCGATAGGTGTGGTTTTTCTTTCCACAACGTGTGCAGTCTCCTTCTTTCCTCCGAGTGTCTATCACACTCTGTGGGATACCGGTATGGGCCTGGGCAAAGTTTGTGTGGGTGGTCTTTGTCGCACCTCCCAACCTTTTCCTTGGCTTCTCCGGTTCCTCGTCCCTTTTCCGTTTTCGTGGTGGTGCTCCACCTCCCTGGACATGAGGTTTAGTATCCCTTTGTTGTTTCGGTTTAGAGTCCCGTCGGTCTTCTCTTTTGACCTCTGGTACTATTTTGGGCGTTGACGGTTGCTCTCGCCCAATTCTTTTTATGGCTAGCAGTGCTTCTTCTGACCGTCCACATAGCCTTAGTGCCTCCTCCCAGTCTTGATCCATCGTATACTGCAGGGCCGACAACCTACAGACAATCTGTTCCCGTAGTTTCTCTTCGACTACTTCCCTCCAGGATTCTCCGGTCATGCATGCACGAATGTTAAGATTGTGCATGATTGTCAGATAGCGTTCAATACTTCCGTCGTACGTGACCAGTTTCATTGCACGAAGAGCTAGTCTTTCAGCTTCTACCGCGGCGAATCACGGGATCATATCATGTTCAAAGCGGGTCCATGCGACCAGCTCCGGCTGCTGGATTTCCCCTTGAAGTCCGTCCATAGCCTTCCGGTACCATATAGTAGAGGGAAGAACTATGTCTCCTTTTGTGCGACTGAGCGCATATATGACACGTTCTCGGGCGTCATCCCAGATGCGCGGATTTCTTTCGAAATAGTCCGTGCATTGCAAAATCCACACATATATGTCTTCTACGGGTCTATCCTCAAAGAATGGGGGTGGCTCAGATGGTCGCTTAATGTTTAGCGCCATCGCCTTGGCTAGTATTTCTGCTATCCCCTGCTGTCCTGGTGTTTGTCCTTGCCCGCGTCGGCTAGGACTTCCTCTCTGTCTTCCTCTCTCATCATCATCATCATCGTCATCGTCACTAGGATCCCCTGGGTTACCTCCTTGGGCACCTGAGGAGGATGCATCAGCGGCTTCTCTGCCTTTTCCCTTTTCCCTGCGTGTAGGTGGAGCGTAGTACTCTCCGTCGTCCGTTTCTTGGACTGTGGGTAGGAGTGCGGGTCTCGCAGCTTCGGGACTTGGTGCGGTGGCCAACACTCTGTTTATTGCCTGTGTCAAAACTTCTAGAATATCGTTGGTCTTATTATTTTACCGCTGCTGTTGGTCTTGATATCGGCGGATTTCTGCCTGTCGGGAAGTCTGATCTAGGCGTATTTGTCCCAGGGTACGATTGACCTCCCTTTCACGCGTAGTGCATTGGGCATGGAATTCTGTGAATTCCGCCCGTAGACTGAGGACCCTTTGTTCCAAAGTCTGATCTCGGGCTCATGCTGCTTGGGTTTCTTGCCCGAGGGTTCCATATAACCTCCTGGTTACCTCTTCATGTTCCTGTTGACGCCTTTCTTGCGCGTCAATTTTCTTTGCGACTTCTCACAACATTTCCTCTTGTATCCCCTTGACTTCCCTTTCCACTCCTGCTAGCTGCATCAACAAGATTGTAATATCATTATCGTGGACATCTTGTCCGTCGGCGATTTGCTGTTGAACCTTAATTAGTTTTAAGGTATTATCTTGCGTGGCTCCCTTCAAATATTTGAAGGCTATGTTGGCTTGGTCGAGCGAGGTATCTATATCCTGCCTTATTCGACCTAATGTTATCCCAAGACGGGCAGCCAATCTGGCTAGGTTTGCAGCGTGGTCTCCTCCTTGTCTAGGAGTAGGGGCCCTGGATATCCTATACGTGCTTGCGACACTAGAGGATCGGTGAGAGGGTAAATTTCCTTTCCGGAATGAAGGGTCTTGAGGTGTTGAAGGAAAGGGACTGTGAATGGTGGAATCATCCGCTTTATCCGCGGTGTCGGGTCGGGTATCCATAGGTTCACCCGCCGTTATTCTTTTTCTTGGGTCTTGAGGTATCTCCGCCATTGTGATGCTTTCCAGATAGGCTAGCTGCTCTAGTAGCCCTGGATGAGTGATTACTGGTATTTCGTACCAGAGTTCTCAATATCCTTGAAAAGGTTTAAGGAATCGTATGTAAGGTATCCAACGTTGGAGGCACTCTAGGGGTGTAGGTATAAAAGGATTCAGTTGGTCCGACTCTGGACTTAAAACCTGAATCTCCTTTTTCTAGAGGTTTAGGATGTACTTATAGTACATATAAGTGTGTATTAGGCCCAGGCCGAGGGGGTGTCTGGTCGCCGGATGACTGTGCCTGGTTTTTCCTTTTCCTTCTCTTCCATCTTCAAAGAGCACTGGGTGCTCCAGTCGACGAAGTTTTCCGACTCTGTTGAATTCCACTCAAAATCCGAACCGTGCCAGGTACAATATATGCTATTGAATTGATCCCTTGTTGCGATCCCGGAAGGTTTTGTGAACCACGAGGGTTCTTGCGTATATTCTTCAGCGATTTCGAATAGATCGCTATCATAGACTTCTTCGAATGTCTGAATATAGAGGGGGCAGTGAGGTGCTTCGAAAATATAATCGAAGTCTCAGGTGAGGGTGGAGTTTGAAGTGAACTCGTAGTTCATATAGTGAGCCTTGGTAACAGGAGAACTATCAATATACTGTTAGGCAGACGCCAAACTCAAGTATATAACTGAGGGACGTAGGCCCGAAATCTTTGATTGGAGAATCTGTCGAGGAAGGCTCGTCTCGATAAAATAGGTAAGGTAAAGATTTAAAGTGTAAAACAATATTATATTGATAAGATCTCTTCTCCGTTGCTTGATGATGTCTGTAAAGCTTGGGACGCACTTCGATATTTATATCCCGCGTCTGAGTGTTAGCGGACTACTTCTAACTACTATGCCTCCGAGGTCCCACTCTAGTTTTAATACGCAAACGTCCAGAATCTTATAAGTGCGAACACCATTTGACCATGAAACTTATCACACCCTTTCGCGGACTCGGAATAGTATTCCTTCGTCGAGATGACTGCGCTATTTGTTATGCCAAACAGCTGTCTTCAACTTAGATGTCCGCATAGACTTTTATATGACTTTTTAGTCTTGTTGACTATCGTCCAGTCGTCTCTTCGGTCATGAAGTGATGAGGTTCATGCCGGATCACCTAGTGCCAATCGCAAGTCCGAGTCCGACGTGTCAGCGTCTTAAGGGTCTCCGACTTATCTAGGTGTTCCTTTCTGAGCGTGCTTCCCCTTGGTCCGCCGGCCTCCGTAGAGGGGTCCTATTACTAGGACTAACCAACCCACAGCTGATCTCAGAAGAGTATGGGTGGATTCGGTCTACCCCTAATAGCTTTCACTATTGGGATATCCTCCTAGAGTATTTCTCCGAAAACGTCCTGTCACATTCGGCCCATAGTTTAGGAAGCCCCACTTTGTAACCTACTATCTCAATGCGCCTCTGACAGATTTCCTCCGTTCCACTTCCCAGATGTCGCCAAAGGTCCCCTCTCCTATATCCTGCGAACAGCATGCGGTCGGACAGACGGCGGCGACGTATATGGTGTTATGAAGTGGGCTTCATTGATGTGACATTTTATTTATGGGACGCAACTCTCGAAATCGCGCTAATGACGTGCGGGCCCCATAAGGGGGCCGGAGGGGGGTGTTGGCACACCGGTAAATTGAGGGTCTGTGCGCAGTTACCCTACCGTGGGTCTGTGCACATGTCTCAGATTTCCATATGCCTAACACCTACGTCCCTCAGTTATATACTTGAGTTTGGCGTCCGCCTAACAGTATATTGATAGTTCTCCTGTTACCAAGGCTCACTATATGAACTACGACTTCTCTTCAAACTCCACCCTCACCTCAGACTTCGATTACATTTTGGAAGCACCTCACTATCCCATCTATATTCAGACTTTCGCAGAAGTCTTCGATAGCGATCTATTCGAGATCGAAGAAGAATATACGCAGGAACCTTCGTGGTTCACAGTACCTTTCGGGATCTCAACGAGGGATCAATTCAATAGCATATATCGTACCTGGCACGGTTCGGACTTTGAGTGGAATTCGACCGAGTCGGAAAACTTCGTCAACTGGAGCACCCAATGCTCTTTAAAGACGGAAGAAAAGAAAAAGGAAACCCCAGGCACAGTTTTCCAAGGATCAGACATCCCCTCGGCATGGGCCTAAGCACACTTTTATATGTACTATAAGTACATCCTAAACCTCGAGAAAAAGGAGATTCTGGTTTTGAGTCCAGAGTCGGACCAACCGAATCCTTTCATACCTACCCCTCTAGAGTGTCACAAGCGTTGGATACCTTATATACGATTCCTCAAACCTTTTAGAGGATATCGAGAACTCTGCTAAGAAGTACCAGTAATCACCCATCCTGGACTATTAGAACAATTAGCATACCTGGAAAGCATCACAATGGCTGAGATACCTCAGGACCCGAGGAAAAGAATAACGGTGGGTGAACCCAGGGATACCCGACCTGATACCGTGGATAAAGCGGATAATTCCGCTATTCATAGTCCCTTCCCTTCAACACCTCAGGACCCTACTTTTAGGAGAGGAAATTTACCCTCTCACCGATCCTCTAGTGTCGCAAGCATGCATAGGATATCAAGGGCTCCTACTCCTAAACCAGGAGGAGACCACGCTGCAAACCTAGCCAGATTGGCTGCCCGTCTTGGGATAACATTAGGTCGAATAAGGCAGGACATAGATACCTCGCTCGACCAAGCCAACATAGCCTTCAAACATTTGAAGTGAGCCATACAAGATAATACCTTAAAATTAATTAAGGTCCGACAGCAAATCGCCAATGGACAAGATGTCCACGATAACGATATTGCAATCTTGTTGATGCAGCTGGTAGGCGTGGAAAGCGAAGTCAAGGGAATACAAGAGGAAATGTTACGAGAAGTTGCAAAGAAAATTGACGCACAAGAAAGGCGTCAACAGGAACATGAAGAGGTAACCACGAGGTTGCATGGAACCCGCGGGCAGGAAACCCAAGCAGCATTAGCCCGAGATCAGACCTTGGAACAAATGGTCTTCAGTCTGGGGGCGGAATTCAGAGAATTCCACGCCCAATGCACTACGCGTGAAAGGGAGGTCAATCGTACCATAGGACAAATACGTTTAGATCAGACTACTCAACAAACAGAAATCCGCCGATATCAGGACCAACAGCAGCGGCAAAATAATAAGACCAACGATACTCTAGAAGTATTGACACAGGCAATAAACAGAGTGTTGGCCACTGCACCAAGTCCCGAAGCTGCGAGACCCGCACCCCTACCCACAGTCCAAGAAACGGACGACGGAGAGTGCTACGCTCCACCTACACGCAGGGAAAAGGGAAAAGGCAGAGAAGCCGCTGATGCATCCTCCTCAGGTGCCCAAGGAGGTAACCCAGGGGATCCTAGTGATGATGACGATGATGATGATGATGAGAGAGGAAGACAGAGAGGAAGTCCTGGCCGACGCGGGCAAGGACAAACACCAGGACAGCCGGGCATAGCAGAAACACTTGCCAAGGCGATGGCGCTAAACATTAAGCGACCATCAGAGCCACCCCCATTCTTTGAAGATAGACACGCACAAGATATATAGGTGTGGATTTTGCAGTGCACGGACTATTGCGAAAGAAAGCCGCGAATCTGGGATGACGCACGGGAACGTGTCATATATGCGCTCAGCCATACGAAAGGAGACATAGTCCTCCCGTATACTATATGGTACCGGAAGGCTATGGACGGGCTGCAAGGGGAAACCTAGCAGCCAGAGCTGGCGACGTGGACCCCCTTTGAACATGACATGATCAAGCGATTCGCGCCGGTGGAAGCTGAAACACGGGCCCTTCGAGCAATGAAGCTAGACACGTAGGACGGCAGTATTGAACGCTACCTGACCGTCATGCACAACCATAACATTCGTGCACGCATGACTGGAGAATCCTGGAGAGAAGTAGTCGAAGATAAACTTCCGGAACAGATTGTCCGCAGGTTGTCGGCCCTGCAGTATACGACGGATCAAGAATGGGAGGAGGTACTAAGGCTATGCGGACGGTCAGAAGAAGCACCGCTAGCCAGAAAAAGGATTGGGCATGACCAATCGTCGAAGCCCAAAATAGTCCAAGAAGTCAAAAGAGAAGACCGACAGGACTCTAAACCAAGGCGATAAAGGGATACTAAACCTTATGTCAAGGGAGGTGGAGCCCCACCACGTAAACGAAAAAGGGATGAGGAACTGGAAAAGCCAAGGAAAAGGTGGGGAGGTGCGACAAAGACCACCCATACAAACTTCGCCCAGGCCCATACCGGTATCCCACAGAGTGTGATAGACACACGGAAGAAAGAAGGAGATTGCACACGTTGTAGAAAGAAAAACCACATCTATCCGACGTGTTAGGGAGATGTCCATATATCGGCGGCAACGGTGAGCTCAAGACCGATAAAAATGGGAGTTCGACAAGCAAGATCGGCTATTGTAAAGCCAAAATCAGCTCGCAGAGTCGCAACAGTCTAAAATCTAGCACGAGTCAATAAGATCTAGGAACTGGCAGACAACGAGGAACAGACCTAGGTTAGTTTATTGGCACCAACGGCGACGGCGTTTGGGTATTCAGAGTCCAAATTGAAGTCGAATCGAACCGGGAACCCCCTTTGGCTAGGGTGTATTGGGTACCGACCGCGACCGGGATCGCGTAGTCCATGTGCAACTACGGGAGTTGCAACTCAAAATGATCAAAGCGGCGCGAAGCAAGTCTCTCCTTTCAGGATCAACGCAAGTAGGCTCTAAGTGAAGGAACCCCACGAGGGACTTACGAGCTCGAACACAAGAATCAATATATGGAGAGTCTTGATCGCAGGAGAGGATAGTTAACTTGCCCACATGGCCCGGGAGCCAACAGTACGAAGTTCCTCGAGTCACCTGGTGGTTGCCTGCTAGCCGTGTGCAAGCAAGTTACTATACCACAGAGGTTGGGACATAGCAATGCAAGATCTGCCTGATAACAAATACATGACAGGAGGACAACCGACGCGGGCCATTCCACCTACCACACGAGTCTGAGTCGTATTATACGTATGTACTATCTTGCCTTCTGGCCAGAGTGTGGGATAGGGATGTACCGCTTTGGTGCGCAAGGCCCCTCTGCGGGAGCTGGACGGATAACCGAAATCCTAAGGGAAAGGACTCGGTGAAAGCGGAAACCCCATACCAGGGGAGTAAAATGGCTAATAACCGCCCGAAAATCTGCTATGAGCCTAGGTCTAGCGTGTCGGGAGAAGGCATCTAGCCTGAAAACTGGTCGCGCGAAATTGCGTATTGGTGAAACGCCACTTAATATGTAAACCCAGATTGTTAGAGCTAAAGAGTTACTAGTTTGTCTGAGGAGACCTTAATGGTCGAAACTAGGAGGGCGTAGTAACAAACATCTTGTTACCTATACCCAACACCAACGATGCCTAAACGAAAGAACCAAGAAAGTCATATTCGCGCTAATCGCAGAGAGTTAGACGCTCCAAAACCAAAACGATACAACTGTCCAGAGGGGATCGCTTACCTCCAGATACACGATAAGCTATATAAAATTCAAGTCTTATTAGACTCGGGATCCAACGTGTTCCATATCAATAAGGACCTAGTTGAAGACCTTCGCGTTCCCTTGGTAGAACGCGACAATACAGTTGATATCTTAGGCTTTGACGGATCGTTAGCCGCTTCTGGAGGGAAGTGTTACACTCCCCCAATAAAATTGGAAATAGGAAAAAACCGTCACATCTCCGATGTGTCGTGTGAAGTGGCTAAGGCAGGTCACTATGGAATGATAATCCCTTTTGGTTGGTGGCATCGTGAACATCCAGTGTCTCACATAGAAGATGCAGAAAATTGGACCTTCAGCGCAAAATGTTGCGAAAACTGTGTGGAAGATGAAGGAATAGCGGATATGTTCGAATATGACGAATCCGTCGCTAGGGATCCTAATGCCTGCCGCATCGGAAGAATCAAAGCCATCGAGAATACGGTGGAACTAGAAGCATTACCGAAAGAATACTGAAATTACAAACATTTGTTTGACGCCCAGACGGCAGAAAAATTAGCTCCAAGACGAACATTCGATCATGAAATCAAACTGATCCCAGGTTCAACTCCCCCCTGGGGGCCGATCTATCAACTATCCGAAAAACAGCTTAAGGCTTTACGAGAATACTTGGAAACTATGATCAAACAAAGGAAAATCAGACGGAGGGAATCTCCAGCAAGCGCACCTATATTATTCGTACCTAAACCAGATGGTAGACTACGCCTAGTTGTGGATTATTGAAATCTAAATCAGATTACTATCCTCAACAAACATCCCCTTCCACTAATGTCCGAACTCAGAGATAGAGTAGCCGGCACAAAGATCTTCACCAAGTTAGACCTTAAGGATGGCTACCACCTGATTAGGATAAAAGAAGGAGATGAATGGAAGACAGCGTTCCGTACGAGATACGGATGCTATGAATATAAGGTTATGTCTTTTGGATTGGTCAATGCTCCGGCAAGTTTCCAAGATATGATGAACCAAGTTTTACAGGAATACGTAGACGTCGAAGTCGTGTGTTACCTGGATGATATTCTCAACTACTCCAAGGATGAAAAGGAACATGTCGAAGCTGTTAAGAAAGTGTTACAAAGTCTATCAGACTTTCTGTTAGCGGTATCACTAAAAAAAGTCGACCTTCCATGCCACCGAGGTGGAATTCCTCCGCTATATGGTGGCGGTCGATGGGGTGTCTATGAGCACATGAAAGGTGGAATCCATAATGGTCTGGAAAGCACCTAAGTCGGTCAGAGAAGTACAAGTCTTTATGGGGTTTGCTGACTTCTACCGACGATTTATAAAAAACTTCTCGGCCATTTGCAAGCCAATAACCGAGACATTGCAAGGAAATCCGCAGAATTTTGAATGCGGAATTGAACAAGACACTGCTTTCGAAGAACTAAAGCACCGATTTACCACAGCCCCTATACTCTACCACTTTTTCCCAGAAAGAGAAATGGTGGTAGAAACGGACGCCAGCGATTTTGCACTCGGCTGCGTCCTTTCTCAGTACTTCGAGAAAAGATTGCATCCAGTAGCTTTCCATTCCCGAAAATTAAACTCGGCGGAGCGCAATTATGAGATTCATGATAAAGAACTCCTTGCGATCCTAGAAGCTTTTAAAGAATGGAGACACTACTTGATCAGAACGGAGAAACTGATCACAGTCTTTACCGACCATCAGAACCTACAATACTTCCTCACCTCAAAGGTCTAGAGTGGCCGCCAGATTTGATGGGCTCAGAAGTTGGTAGAATACAATTTCCGTATTGTATACCGACCAGGCACGAAGGGCGGAAAGCCTTACACATTAAGCAGACGGCCGGAGTACCGTCCTGAGGAGGGGGCTACGCATCGCGAACAGAAAATTTTGTAGGAAGAAAGTTTCTTGGTATCGTTAGTAGCGAGGATAGGCGATGAAGGAGAGGACTGGGATGGAGATATGGATTTGGATTTGGAACCTCGGAGAGGTGGAAAGGAACCCGTAATTAGGGTCAAGAGATTGAGCAAAAAGGCTTACTTGGTAACAAAGGGCTCACAAATGGCGGTGGGACACGACCTGTATGCCATAGAAGATGACATTGTCCCGAAATGTGGACAAGCATTAATAAGGGCAGGTATAGCCGTGGGGCTACCCGAAGGAACTTATGGAAGAGTTGCCCCAAGAAGTGGATTAGCGGTCTGAAGCGGAATCTCTACCGGCGCAGGAGTAATCGATGCTGATTACACTGGTGAACTCAAAGTCGTACTTTTCAACCACAAAGATGTGGACTGCCAAATAAAAATGGACGATCGCATAGCCCAGTTAGTGGTAGAAAAGGTCAACACCTCGGACATGATGGAAGTTGACAACTTGGAAGAAACAGAGCGAGGAACCACGGGATTCGGAAGTACCGATATAGCGACAAGATCATTGATCGTCCAGGAACAGGAACCTAGCATCAGCTACCTACAGGCATCGGCTAAAGACAACGAACATTGGTACGATATTTCAGAAGTACCCGAGAAAGTTGTAACGTCAAATGCTATTATCCTGCAAAAAGGTATGAAGCAATTCAATCCTGAATTCCTATGTGAGATACAGGCAGCTATTGGGACAGACGCAGAGTGGAGGTAACGGAGGGAAGAACTTATTAGGTTACGGGACGAAGGAAAGGATTTTCCCAAAGACTGGACCTTAACCGACGATCTACTATATTATAAGCAATGACTATTTGTACCAAATAGTCAGGCTCTATATACCAAGATTGCAGAAGGATGTCATGATGCAAAAATTGCAGGACATTACGGTCAAGAAAAAACTTTAGAAATAATCATGAGCGACTTCTACTGGAAAGGACTTGCGGTATGGGTCAACGACTACGTACAATCCTGCGATGAATGCCAACATAACAAATCGCCTAGACACGCTAAGTATGGATTACTGCAACTATTGCAAATATCCTATGCGGCATGGGCATCCATCTCAGTGGACTTCATTACCCAACTACCACAGTCGCAAGAATGCACACAGATAATGGTAGTGGTCGATCGATTCACGAGGATGGCACATTTCATCGGACTTCAGACCTCGGCTATGGCCAAGGATGTCGCAAATGCATTCCTGAAAGAAGTATGGAGGCTGCACGGCCTGCCAACCAAAATCGTCTCCGACATGGACTCCAAGTTTGCAGGAGAACTTTGGGAATCCCTGTGCAAGGCGCTGGAAATTAAGTGAAGAATGTCAACGGCATACCACCCTCAGACTGACGGGCAAACCGAATGTACCAACCAAGTGCTGGAAGGTTACCTACGAAGTTCTGTCAATTACGATCAGGATGATTGGTATCAGCTACTACTGCTAGCTGCACATGCCTATAACAACTCCGCAACCATCGCTCACGGGATGTCGCCATTCTATGCGAACTACGGATTCCATCCACAGACAGAATGGATGAAGGAGCCCGAAGCTCAAAATCCAGGAGCAACATTGTATGCAAACTGGATTAAAACGATACATGAACAAGCGTGAGGGTCACTGGAAAAGACACGAGAAGGGATGTCGAAATATTATGACCGGAAAACTCGACAACAGCCGGACTTTAAGATCGGGGACAAAGTAAGGTTAAACGCCAAAAATATCCGCACCCGATGGAAATCTAAAATGCTAAGTCCGAAGCTACACGGCCCCTTCCAAATTATGGAAAGACGCGGATCCAGAGCATTCAAACTCCAGATATCCGATCAGTGGAACATTCATCCCGTATTCCATGTCGCACTATTGGAACCCTACCACGAGTCAGTTCATGATCATCGCCAACAACCGCCTAGAGAGCCGGAGGATATAGACAGCGATCTGCAATGGGAGGTTGAAAAAATCGCAAGCAGCGAAATTCGTTCTCACAGGAAACGAGTACGCGGCCGCTATCAAGAAACGCGGGAACTGTGGTACTTCGTTAAGTGGCCAGGGTGTTCGGAAAATGAGAACACATGGGAGCCTGCCACCGGTATGGAAAATGTCCAGGAAGTTGTGCAGAATTTTCATAATGAAAATCCGGATATGCCAGGAAGGGCAGAAGTAAGATAGTGAGGAAAAGGTTTTCCTACTGTGGCCAAGTAAACATGGAAGGTTTTTCACCCTGACTACACTGAGTCTTAAAATGTATTTAGAAGAAAATTATAAAATGGTTATAAAGGCATTTGAGGCGAAGCCTGGAAGGAGGGAGCTCATGTTAGGTATATGGAAATCCGAGACATGTGCACAGATCCACGGTAGGGTAACTGCGCACAGACCCTCAATTTACCAGAGTGCCAACACCCCCCTCTGGCCTCCTTATGGAGCCCGCACGTCATTAGCGAGATTTCGCGAGTTGCGTCCCATAACTAAAATGTCACATCAATGAAGCTCACTTAATAACACCATATACTGTAGCTCAGTTGGTATGACTTTTGTATTGATATACAAGGTCAAGTGTTCAACTCCCTCTGAGGTCAACGTTATTATTATAATTTATATACTTTAATACATGGAGTATGATAAAAGATACTTGTTCCAAGCTGATGAGTGATCATCAAGCAATAAAGAAGAGATCTTATCAATATAATATTGTTTTACACTTTAAATCTTTACCTTACCTATTTTATCAAGACGAGCCTTCCTCGACAGATTTTCCAATCAAAGATTTCGGGCCTACGTCCCTCAGTTTTATACTTGAGTTTGGCGTCCGCTTAACAGACTGGTATCAGCTACTACCGCTAGCTGAATATGGCTATAACAACTCTGCAACCAATACGCATAGGATGTGACCATGCTATACGAACTATGGATTCCATCCACTGACAGAGTGGATGAAAGAGCAGGAAGCTCAAAATCCAGGAGCAATACTATACATGAACTGAATTAAGACAATACATGAACAAGCAAGAGGGTCACTAGAAAAGACACAGGAAGGAATGTCAAAATATTATGACTGGAAAGCTAGACAACAGCGGGACTTCAAAATCGGAGATAAGGTAATGTTAAATGCTAAGAACATTCAACCCTGAGGGAAATCAAAAAAGCTAAGTCCAAAGCTATACAGTCCTTTCCAAATTATCGAAAAGCGCAGATCACGAGCCTTCATGCTCAACATTTGCGACCAATGGAACATTTACCTCGTATTCCATGTCATACTATTGAAACCCAACTACGAGTTAGTTCAGGACAATCGTAAACAACCCCCTAGAGAACCGGAGGATATTAACGGCGATCTACAATGAGAGGTTGAAATGATAGTAAGAAGCGAGATTCACTCTTACAGGAAACGAGCACAGGGCTACTATCAAGAGAAGCGGGAATTGTGGTACTTTGTTATATGGCAAGGGTGTTCAGATGATGAGAACACATGGGAGCCTGCTACCGGTATGGAAAACACGGAGGAAGTTGTGCAGAATTTTCATAATGAAAATTCAGACATGCCACAAATGACAGAAGTAAGACAGTGAGGAAAATGTTTCCCTACAGTGGCCAAGTAAACATGGGAGATTTTTTACCCTGACCACACTAAGTCTTAAAATGTGTTTAAAACAAATTATAAAAGGTTATAAAAAGGCATTAGAGGCGAAGCCTGGTAGGAGGGAGCTCATGTTAGATATATGGAAATCCGAGAAATGTGCACAGACCCACGGTAGGGTAACTGCGCACAGACCCTCTATTTACCGGAGTGCCAACAGCCCCCTCCGGGCCCCTTCTGGGGCCCACACATCATTAGTAAGATTTTGAGAGTTGCGTCCCATAACTAAAATGTCACATCAATGATGCCCACATCATAATACCATATATGTCACCGCTGTCCATCCAACAGCATGCTTTTCACAGGATATATGACAGGGGACCTTTGGCGACATCTGGGAAATAGAACGGAAGATATCCGTGGGAGACGGATTGAGATAGTAGGCTTCAAGGTTAGGCTTCCTAACTATGGGCCAAAGGTGATGGGACATTTTCGCCGAAAGACACCAGGAGGTTGTCCTAGTAGCAGGAGCTATTAAGGATATATCAAATCCACCCATACCCTTCTGAGATCAGCTGTAGGTTGGTTGGTCCTAGCAATAAGACCCCTCCACAGAGGCCGCTGGACTAAGGAGAAGCTAGCTCAGACAGGAAGACCTAGATAAGTCAGAGACCCTTAAGATGTTGACACATTGGGCTCCGCCTTGCAATTGGCACTAGGTGGCCTGGCATAAACCTGATCACTTCATGACCGCAGAGACTACAGGAATGATAGTCAGCAAGACTAAAGTAATATAATAGTCTATGTGGATATCTAAGTTGGAGGCAACTGTTTGGAATAACAAATAGCACAGTCATCTCAATGGAGGAATACCATTCCATGTCCGACAAAGGGCGTGATAAGTTTCAGGGTCAAACAGTGTTCGCACTTATAAGATTTTGGACATTTGCGTATTAAAACCAGAGTGGTAGTTTGGAGGCATAGTAGTTAGAAGTAGTTTGCGAACACTCAGACATGGAATATAAATGTCGAAGTGCCTCTCGAGCTTTACAGACATCATCAAGCAACGGAGAAGAGATCTTATCAATATTAAATGGTTTACCTCATAAATGTTTGCTTTACCTTTATTTTATCGCGACGAGCATTCCTCGACAGTGTCTCCGCAACAAAGATTTTTGACCTTCATCCCTCAGTTATACTAGAGATCGGTGTCCGCCTAACAGACATCTGGAAAGTAGAACGCAAGTAACCCATCTAAGTTACATTGAAATAGTAGGCCTCAAAGTTAGCCTTCCTAAACAATAGGCCAAAGATGACGTGACACTTTTGCCAAAATACTCCCCGAGTATGTTCTAGTAGTGGAGGAGACTATTGAGGACATACCAGATCCACCTATACCCTTTTGAGATCAGCTGTATGTTGGTTGGTCCTAGTAATAAGACTCCTCTACGGAGGTGGGTGGACTAAGAGGTAACACGCTCAGAAAGGAAAACCTAAATAAGTCCAAGACCCTTAAGGCATTGACATGTCAGGCTCAGACGTGTGATTTGGACTTCCTAGGGCAGTATGAACCTGATCACTTCATAACCGAAGAGACTACTAGAATGATAGTCAACAAGACGCAAGTAATATCATAGTCTATATGGACATCTAACTTGAAGACCACTGTTTAGTATAACAAATAGTGCAGTCATTTCAACAGAGGAATACTATTCCATAACCGTAATGGGGTGCAATAAGATTCCAGGTCAAACGGTGCTCGCACTTATAAGATTTTAGATATTTGCATATTAAAACCAGGGTGGTACTTGAGAGGCATAGTAGTTAGAAGTAGTCCTCAAACACTCTGACGTGGGATATAAATATCGATGTTCCTCCCCAGCTTTACAGACATCATCAAGCAATAGAGAAGAACTCTAATCAATTTAAAATCACTTACAATATAAATCTTTACTTTACCTATTTTATCAAGACAAGCTTTCCTTGACAGATTCTCTGATGAAATATTTTGGCCTACATTTCTCAATTATACTAGAGTTTGGCATCTGCCTAATAAACCCGCAAATCTCCAAAATGTATCCTGATATCATACTGGCTTCTGGAGCCTAAGGCATTCACTAAATTACCAGATTTACATGAACAAGAGTGTAACTCAGACTGCTGACCTAGGTTACTAATAGAAATTTACAAAATCTGTTCTGAAAAATTATCTTCATTATGATACGAGTATTTTACAAAAGCTAATATAAAGAAACACTAAGTACTAGACTAGTAAAAGACATAATAGGCTGTAGCTCCATGGTTATTAGCATTGAGTAAGCATTCTTTAAACTGTGGGAAGGCTTGTACCGAGTAGCCCCAGGTACCAAAGTATCAGAAGCTGTGTCACTAGGGCCTTGAAGGCACTTGTTTTCTGAGTCAACACTTCACCAAAGCCTCACTAAGGAAATACCACTTCCATAACAACCTGTAGCTCCATAAATATTGGTGTCAAGTAGACACCCCTTTGCTCATTGGAAAGCTGACATCAGGTAGAACTAGCTTTCAAGATAGCACATATTTTATTTAAAGAAATCTGCAGGAATCTCATGTCAAATTCAGCACATAGCCAAAGCCTTAGCAAGAGAATACCACTTTCAAAAGCAGTCCTAAATCTATAGATATTGATGTCAAGTAGATGTTCTTTAGACCAATGAAATGCTGGCATCAAGTAGATTCTGAAGCTAAAGTATCAGAAGGTGTGGTCCAAGGACCCTGTAGGAATCTGAGATCAATATCTATACTTTATCTAAACCTTGCTGAAGATCCATCAGGCTATTACTCCATGGATATTGACACTATGTAGACATTCCTTATACCCTTGGAAAGCTGGCATCGAGTAGACCTAGTGGCTAAAGTAACGGAAGTTGGGTACTAAGGACTCTGTAGGACTCTGGCATCAAAATCAGTACTAAGCCCAAGCTTTGCCAGGAAATACCACTTTCATAACAGCCTATAATGCCATAGTTAATAGTGCCAAGTAGACAGTCTTCTCGCAATTGAAATGCTGGCGTCCAGTAGACCTAGATGCCAAAGTATCAGAAGCTGTATTGCAAGGATCCTGTAGGAATCTGGTGTCAAGATTAGCACTTAGTCAAAACTTTACTAAAGACTCACCAGGCTGAAACTCCATGGATATTGGTGCCATGTAGATGCCCCTTGAACTATTGAAAAGCCAGTGTCGAGTGGGCCCAGGTAGGGCTTTTTACAGGACAGGTCGGGATAAGTTTTGCCCTTGAGTGCCCTACGATTATACTGCTCTGGGGGGGAGTTGTTCGGCGGACGCGAAACTCTAGTATAATTCTGAGGAACGTGGACTAAAATCTTTGTTCAGAGAATCTGTCGAGGAAGGCTCGTCTTGATAAAATAGGTAAGGTAAAGATTTAAAGTATAAACAAATTTTATATTGATAAGATCTCTTCTCCGTTGCTTGATGATGTCTGTAAAACTCGGGAGGCACTTCGATATTTATATCCCACGTCTGAGTGTTTGCGGACTACTTCTAACTACTATGCCTCCGAAGTACCACCCTAGTTTCAATACGCAAATATCTAGAATCTTATAAGTGCGAACACCGTTTGACCCTGAAACTTATCACACCCTTTCGCAAACACGGAATAGTATTCCTCTGTTGAGATGACTGCGCTATTTGGTATATCAAACAGCACCTTCCAACTTAGATGTCTGCATAGACTATTATATTACTTTAGTCTTATCGACTATCACTCCAGTAGTCTCTACTGTCATGAAGTGATCAGGTTCATGCCGGGCCACCTAGTGTCAATCGCAAGTCCGAGCCCAACGTGTCAACATTTTAAGGGGCTCTGACTTATCTAGGTCTTCTGTTCTGAGCATGCTTCCCCTTGGTCTGCCGTTCTCCATAGAGGAGTCCTGTTGCTAGGACCAACCAACCTACAGCTGATCTCAGAAAGGTATGGGTGGATTCGGTATACCCCTGATAGCTTCCACTACAGGAATATCCTCTTGGAGTATTTCGCCGAAAACATCCTGTCAGTTTCGGCCTGTAGTTTAGGAAGCGTAACCTTGAAGCCTATTATCTCAATGCACCTCCTACAGATTTCCTCCATTCCACTTCCCAGATGTCACCAAACCTCTCCTCCCGTATACCCTGTAAACAACATGCGGTCGGACAGACGGCGGCGACGTATAGGGTGTTATGATGTGGGCTTTATTGATGTGACATTTTAGTTATGGGACGCAACTCTCAAAATCCCGCTAATGACGTGCGGGCCCCATAAGGGGGCCGGAGGCGGGTGTTGGCACTCCGGTAGATCAAGGGTCTGTGCGCAGTTACCCTACCATGGGTCTTGTGTACTTGTCTCAGATTTCCATATGCCTAACAGGAGTATTCTGTTGGCTCCTCCCACCCTGCCCCAGTGCAAGCCCCCACTCCATTCTTTCCCTGAATCAGGACCTGATTCTTCTCTCCCAAATTTACCAGGTACCAACCTGGGACATGGGCAGGGCAGGGCTGCTGATGGATAACAGGGTAAGGCAAGCCTCAAAAAACACCCTGCCCCAGGCCAGTGAGTGGGCTAGAGTGGGAAATGGGGCCTAAAGCCAAGGTATTGGAAGCTGCACACCATGGGCCTTGCCGGAATCTACTGTCAAAGTCAGCACTTAGTCAAAATCTTGCCAAAGACTTGCCAAACTATAACTCTATAGATACTAGTGTTGAATAGATGTTCATTTGACTATTCTGAAGCTGGTATTAGGTAGGTTAAGCCACGAAGATATCAGAATCTTTGTCGTAAGAACTCTGCAGGAATCTGGTATCAAAGATATATATAGTCGAAACCTCACTAATGACTGGCCAGGTTGTACCTCCATAGATATTGGTGCCATATAGAAGTTCCTTAAACTGTTGGAAATCTGGCATCAACTAAACCTGAGTCCCAGAGTGTTACATACTACATTCAAAGAGCTCTGAAGAAATCTGTCTTCAAAGTTAGCACGAGTACTTAGCTAATAGTAAATGCAAGGGAAGATGTTGTATGGTTGTAAGAGCTAATGAATATGCCAGGGAAATGAACCACAACCTACCTGGGTCATGTTACCACTAGTAGAACTCAACTATCACCCTCTTTTACATTCAAAACTTGGAGTATTTCTGATCTACCATTCTTCTAAAACCTAAAATTGAGTTACTGTCATGTTTCCTATTTTTGCTGCTACATCAAGGTTAGCTTTCTTGCAGAGAGGCTGGTTCTAATACTTACTAGGACTAGCATAGTATCAGATCTTTATTGTTCTAGCGACACTAGTATGACCTCTAGGTAATAGTACCTAGCTCCAGAAATGGGGCTTGCCAAGTCTTCTCTTAGCATGTATTCCTGACATCCCAGACATCCCCTATTACCACTAGATGCTCCAAACATCCCCTATTACTACCAGACACCCCAGACATTCCATGTTACCACTGCATATGAGTGAAGTCTCTGGTAATAACTGGACATACCTGAAGTACTGGGAACATACTTTGAATGTCCTGACTTACAGGATGCACAGGATGCAACTGATACCTACCAGCTGTCCAAACGTAATACAGGGACATCAGACACAGGTCTTTTTTTTGCTGATAAAAGATTTTGTATACTTTGATAATATCAGTATGAATTAGGTTAGATGGCAACCAGTTCTGCCTCATATGAGCTGTATGGTGATGAGAGAGTAGGCTAAAATATGGTATATTGGGAAGGAAAGACAGAAGATTGAAGCAGGGAGTTCACTTTTTAGGAGGTAAATGGGGAGCCAAGTGATACTTTATGACTCAAAATTTGGTTACCTGTAGATACTGTATCTTAAGGCTAGTAGAAGTGGTAACTTGATCAGAAGGTGGGATGTAATAGTTCAGATTGTTTGAGCAAGGTCAGAGTACTCAAGAAGCTGTGGCAGAGGAAAAAATCAGACAAAGACAATTTGTGTATATCTTAGTATAAAAAGCATCATTTTCAGAATTCCGATTTATAGTTTAAATACTAATAGAAAAAGAAAATCTCCCCTGGCACTATGCGGGTACTCAATTAATCTACTTCAACTTATAATTTAATTATAATAATTATCACTGATTGGTTTGAAAACTATTTCTGACCAAAGTTTGATGTAGTCCCACAGGACCACAAAATCCCGTTGCTACGAGTCATGGGATAATTAAAAGAAAATATTATATTTCATATTATACATAAAAATGTGCCATACAATGATCAGAATATATCGAATGCCCTAATGACTTAAATCTAAACCCAGCATTGTTGAGGAGGGTTGAATGCCAAAGCGTCCCCCGTTGCGTCCCCCGCGGCGTCCCATGAGGTGTTGTCTCTAGACGGCATCAACCAGATGTGCATGCTGAGCTGGTTGAAGGGCTGTTCCAAACCTCCCTGGACGCCGTAGTCCCTGGGCATAAGTAAATCCTCGGTACTGGCAAGTTCCACATCGGGACCCGTAATTAAGGTGGAAATTTCCACCGCGAGGTCCGAGTTTGTCCCAAGTGAGAAACATGAAGTTGCCAGACCGTTCTCAGTTACCTTTCCTGCTGGAGTCGGCTGGCGGGAGTTTCGCCACTTTTTATCCCTATCCCACTGGGGCTATGGCCAACGGGAGTGCTGCTCGGCCATTGATATCCGGTTTACCGGGGTTGATGCCTTCACGTTCCCGTAATAGCTTCACCACTCCCTCGTGCCCATTCCCTTTAGCCCACGAGAGCGCTGTTCGGCCGTCGCCCCTACCCGGTATGCTGGGGTCGACATCTTCCTGCCCCAGGAGTAGCTTGACGACATCTTGATGCCCATACATAGCTGCCCATATCAGCGGTGTAACACCCACACAATCCCTTTGGTTGATACCACAACCCTTCATCCCCATCAAAGTATCCACAATCTCCGCAATTCCAAAAAAGGATGCACAGTGTAGTCCAGTAAACGTGGAACTAGGATCGCGCTTAACGCAATCTGAACTCCATACCTGCTCTAAAAGTAGCCTAGCAGATACATGGTCATGGTACTGGTCGAATAGCTGCAGCGCAAGTGATTTCGCGTTTTTCGAGAGTTCCATTTTTGCGTGGGTTCCCCAATACCTACTAGCGTAGTTGAGAAAGGGTGTGTCATGGACATCAGGAGATGGAGTAGCCGAAAGGTCCTTGACCTGTTGAGAATTTAGATATGTTAAGCAGGTTTCCGCAATGGTCGAGTGAGCGTTAACAAAATAGTCTGGGTGAGTGCGAAGATAATCCCGGAGCGTGGAGTGGATCAAGCGGGCGGTTGAAGATTCCCTATCCATGATGACAAGACCCTTGCAGCAGCCTAATAATGTCCCTCGTGAAGGAACATTATCAAATTCGAAATCTGTCTCCCCTATCTCAACAGCCAGAGCGTGGCAGAGATCATCTATATGTAAGGGCCGCTCTGAATAGCAGATCCACATCAGAGCGTTCGTCGCAAGACTCAATCTCTCTTCACCCTCCGCTCTTATCCGTTCCAGTGTTGGGCCGTACACAATTCCTAAATCCAAGCCATCTGTCATTCCATTAAGTCTCTTTCGCCTACAATGGATTGTCGATTCCCGTAGGATCCCTTCGACACTCAGGGAAGCCAGTCGGAACCTAGATACATATCTGTTAGAAGTCACAAGGTAGATTTCTCAGTGCCGTTACTTATGCATACATTTTAGACATTTTTTCGGTAACTTTTTCCACAATATCTGCCTCCAGACTGCTGTCCATCGCATCGGGAGCTGGATCCTCATCTAGCCTAGTGCGGAGATATCTGATGACATCACCTTTGTTGGTAGATATTGACATAACGGTCACCGCCCCACCAAGCTGCTTTTCAATATCATTCCGGATATGGGGCCTTCCAGTCAAGAACAGTCGAGTCCTTGGCGACCCCCAGAGAATGTCTCTCAACGACCTAAGAAGTTTAAATCGATCCCCTACCGCACACTCGTCAAGAGCATCAATACATATAAGGGTGCGCCGCGAGAGTGTGACAGCCTGAAAAAGCCCAACGATTTCAGCAACCTGAAGCGGTTGGCCACCTAGAGTCATCTTCCGGGCTTTAAAAGCATCGACTACTTCCTCCGGAATATTGTCCAATCCACAAACAAGTTGTTGCAGCAAAGAACCCAGTACATTCGCCGGCGACTGCTCTCTCCGAGCGACGAAGTCGTAGTAGGAACAGACAACAGCAGTACTTTGTCCCCTCCCCTGATGACCCAATTTATCTATTACTAGAGAGCTAAAATGGCAGACCGTAAGCACCACTCTCCTTCTCACTCCCTGAGGATCGTCTCTCTTACCTGATATAGGTTTTGCCGACGCCCAGATCGCCGCAGCAAAACAATGCCGCACCATCGGATCTACCCTCCCCACTGCAGTCACACCAGTCCCTGAATTCGCTAGTCCGCAAGAACCAGTCCCCCACGTTGTCAACCCGCCTTGTTTGAATATTCTTGTGCCATGTTCGGGGGTCTAACGGAGATAACCAGGCCATGATTGCCGACCGTTCATCAGCAGGAGCGAAGTTATTTATAACATTAAAAGAGTTGGTGTTATTACTGAGATGCTGAGGCATGTTCTGTGTTTTGCAGGCCGGAATGGATTAGGGATGTGTTCCAGAATAGCTGGGTTACCGTGCGGAATTCCAGGAGTTGATGAAAAGAGGGGCTTCATCGCCTTCTCAGCCTTGTGAATGATCACGTGAAATCAACACCTCAAATTGAGACACTCACAGGAGCCTAATTGGCACCATCCATGTCCCCGGGCCGCAGGTAATCTATCGGTATCGCAAAACCAGCATGCCGCCGTCCACAAACACTAATGAAAGCCAGAGACAGTGCTCAACCAGTGGAGCCGCACCCGCTGTCCTGGATTCCACTCCCCTAGAGCCTCCGCCATCCCGGACAATCTTTTAGGATTTGTCGGAGATACGTAGAAATGCACCCCATCGTCCCAGATTTTGGGTGTTTTCGGATAAAAACTTAACCCCTGCTGGCATGGAAGATATACTTGGTGTTCTAGCCGAAACCCTCGCATCACAGTTGTTCAAAGTGCGGCTGACACACTGCTTCCAGTCGTCCCGTCCGTCCAAGACGGGACGAGACTGTCTCCTCCTTGGACGGATGGCCTTGGCACTATCCACACCCATGCTCATCCTAATATGTACTAGTACACCCTTCTCCCCCTTCCATGTTTTTTGTTTTGTTTCAGGCGTACAGAGTGCCCCACATCTCCCATACTCTAGCTTTAATCCTTCCTTCCCACTTTCTTCGCTGTCTCTACTTCACCCTACTCTGCTCCTACTTTTCATACTCTTTCCTACTATTTACCCCTCTTTACTATCTTTCCTCCTTTACTCTTTCCTCCTTCACTCTTACTTTGCTGTTACCTTCTCCTTTCAATTCTTACACACTTCTGTCACTTTTTTTTCCACTTATTTTTATTCTGTATTTTGTGGTTTTTACTGCAGGACTGGAAAGGATACTCTAAAAGAAATCAAAATAGGTAAATCACGCAGGAAGAGAGAAGGATCAAATAGCTGTCTCAGAATGGAAGAGAAGAAGCAGAAGGTAGAGTAATAGAGTAACTACTCGTCCTGTCGTGACGTTTGTGAAATGGACCGGACTTGCATGGTGGCGCAAGGGTGTGCAGGGGGTGCATACAAGGATACAAGAGCCTCATAATAATACTGAATATGGTACGTAGAGGAAAGGAAATACACTTCAAATACTACACCATACATTCAAACAATGTCAATAAACAAAAGAAATTAGATATTAAAGATTCAGAAATTAAAATTATTTCCTCCTTCGTCATCAATACATGCCTTAATACGTTCAGGCATGGAATCAATATAGTAATTGATGCGCTCCTGTGGATATTCTCTCCATACCTTGAATCAAATAATAATATAAGTAGTCTTCTTAGTATTGTAAAATCAGTAATGAAATAATTGTAACTTACTTTCTCTAAAATAACCATAATCTGACGCGCAGTCATGCGGGTACCAATTTGTTCACGTATTCGATCCTTCATCTCCATCCAAATCGTTTCAATTAGATTAAGATCCAGAGAGTTCGCGGGCTAAACAATTTTGGAAAATCCAAGACGCCGGCGAGGAATATTATGATAATGGTGGACATGTGCTGGAGCATTGTCCTCCATTATCATAATATTTCTGGCCTGAAACTCAGTAAGTACTTGTTGAGTAAATGGGTATAACAATGGATGAAGAATACGTTCCCGATAAATATACCAGTCTATGCCCCCCCTCCGATCTGCTTTTCTTGTTTTCAATTCTGGATCTGGAAAGGGTATTACTAGTCCCATAGCAGCTGCCCTGGCATTATCCGCTAACTCATCATTATACTCTTTTTTCAAGGCTCTGAGTGAGTCCTTTAATTGCTTAGGAGTCTCATATGGAGTTGTGTACATATGATACGGGAGTTCATTGCCTGTATATTAACAATTAATATTAAAATTGTATACAAAATTTAACAACGATAAGTTATTTTTTTAATTAAAAGACTATAATTACATACCAGATTTTCCATGAAAAATAGTACCCCAAAACATCACTGTTGCTCCTTGAGCAAATTTCCTATGTATATTTTGTGGTCGATATGCCTCTCCAGCTCGACGTAAAACACCACGGGCTCGCCGGGATCGGAGACTACCTGTCTCAAAATAGGACTCATCAGTATAGATGAGTTCCTGCCAGTCTCGTCCCTGATGTTGATAACAGAAGGCAAGTCTTCTTGCCTTTTGATCAGGATTGAGGGTTGGTTTTCGTACAGGCTTGCAGCGAAAGATTTTGTTTTCACGAAGAGCTTTGGAAATGGTTTGTCGACTAACATCTAGTTCAGCTATTTTATCATTATTATTTACATATATTGTTAGTTATATATGATTAAAGATTTAAAATATATTTGAAAAAAAAAAGTGAAAAAAAGTGAAAAAAGGAGCTTCTACCTGCTTCTGCTAGCTGAGAAAAGGTCATCGGACAATGTTCTGCATCTTGCAGAGTTACTTCTACCAAATGCTGTTTATCAGCTGGGGTAAGTGCCTGGTTAGCACCTTTGATGGAGTTTGGGAGAGGAGCCAGATTTTCATCTGCACAAAGATCAGATATCTGATTCTGACTGGCCCTTTGACGTGCTGTTCAAATAATATTTGAACAAATACTTATTAGTACTCCGGTTTGTTCAGATATTACCTTTCAAGTCATCTTTTGACTTCTCTCAAGCATTGCATAGCCGACAATTTGCCCCCTCTTGGCCATTGAAGTTGTTCGTCCTCGTCGTGTTGACACTTTGCTGATTTTAATGGATCTTTCAGATATTGGAGTAGGGATGGAAAATTATGAAAAACCTTCTCTCACGATGAACCGCCTTTATTAATAATATTGAAACTAATCTATTTGGCCTGTTCTCATTGGTCATTACTTTCTCCAGGTACTTTCTTGCATGTTTATGCACCACTTTACGCCACCATGCAAGCACAGTCCATTTCACAAACGTTACGACAGGACGAGTACAGTCACTCGACAGAAGTGTTCGTGATTTGAGACATGTTTAATTGCGGTTGCGCAATTTGGTGGAGTACTGGTAGTGGAGCTGCCACTCTCGGTTGCAACACTGGGTACTCAATGATCCATTGTCCATGATCAACAATCACCCGTTCACAATCAACCCTCAACCATCACCAATTAAAGGGAAATGATAACTAGTGTAGATAATAAATAAATAAATATAAATAGAGATAATTTGATAATAAGAAAGGTTAAAACTAATAGCTAATATTTGGTATAGCCCCCTCTTGCTTCTAAAACTGCAGCTACCCTATTAGGCATTGATTTCCAAAGCTTCTCAAAAAACTCCTCAGGAATTGTCTCCCAAACCAAAGGAAGCACCTCAGCTAGCCTCTTCTTCACAGCTGGTTTTCCTCCTGGGGTATTTCCAACTCTTGGGTACTGCTGATGTAACCTTTTCTTAAGCTTCACCCATATATGCTCAATAGTATTTAGATCAGGGGAATAAGGGGGATGGTCAGATATATTAATATTATTGGCCTCTAGCCAATCCATAACACTATTGGCTTTGTGAATAGGGGTATTATCTTGCTGAAAAAGGAAATCATGGATTCCACAAACTTGCATCTGATGAATAACAGGAATCAAATGTCTTCTCAAAAGTCTAGTATATCTAGTTTTCGTAATATTACCTGGAGTAATAGGAACCAAAGGTCCTTTTTTCTTACCCTAAAAGCACCTGCAAACCATTAAGGATATTCCCTTATTTTTTTCCTTTAGGTGAACACAATCATTTAGCCATTTTTCTCCAGGCACTCTAAACACCCAGTGCTGCCTTAAATCTTTAGATTTCTCCACACTGTATTCATCATTCCAAATGACTCTTTCAAAGTCCTCACTAGTCCAATCCTGATGTTAGGCATATGGAAATCCGAGACATGTGCACAGACCTATGGTAGGGTAACTGTGCACAGACCCTCGATTCACCAGAGTGCCAACACTCCCCTCTGGCCCCCTTATGGGGCCCACATGTCATTAGCGAGATTTCGAGAGTTGGGACCAATAAGTAAAATATGACATCAATGAAGCCCACTTCATAACACTATATACGTCACCGCTGTCCGTCCGACTATATGCTGTTCGCAGGTTATATGAGAGGAGACCTTAGGCGACATCTGGAAAGTGGAACGGAGGAAATCGGTTGGAGGCACATTGGGATACTAGGTTTCAAAGTTAGGGTTCCTAAACTATGGGCTGAAAGTGATGGGACGTTTTCAGCGAAATACTCTAAGAGGATACACCAGTAGTGGAAGCTCTTAGGGATATAAGGAATCCACCCATACCCTTCTGAGATCAGCTGTAGGTTGGTTGGTCCTAGTAATAGGACCCCTCTATGGAGGCTGGTGGACCAAGGGGAACTACGCTCCGAATGGAAGACCTAGATAAGTCGGAGTCCCTTAAGACATTGACATATTAGGCTCGGACTTGCGATTGGCACTAGGTGGCCCGGTATGAACCTGATCACTTCATGACCGAAGAGACTACTGGAATGATAGTCAATAAGACTCGAGTAATATAATAGTCTATGCAGATATCTAAGTCGGAGGCCGCTATTTGGTATAACAAATAGTGCAGTCATCTTGACGGAGGAATACTATTCCATGTCTGCAAAAGGGTGTGATAAGTTTCAGGGTCAAACAGTGTTTGCACTTATAAGATTCTGGATATTTGCGTACTAAAACCAGAGTGGTACTTTGGAGGCATAGTAGTTAGAAGTAGTCCGCGAACACTCCAACACAGGATATAAATATCGAAGTGCCTCCCGAGCTTTACAGACGTCATCAAGCAACGGAGAACAGATCTTATTAATATAATATTGTTTCACACTTTAAATCTTTACCTTACCAATTTTATCGAGACAAGCCTTCTTTGACAGATTGTCTAATCGAAGATTTTTTGGCCTACATCCGTCAGTTATATACTTGAGTTTGGCGTCCGCCTAACACCTGATGAGCCAGAGCCTAATTGAGTCTTTTGGTGACATGCACAGGCTTGAGCTGGAGTCTGGATTTTGCAATCCATTTCTTCATATTGGCCTCTCTGAGGACTCTGTCCACTATAACAAATATTAGTATAAAGCCTAACCTATCACTCTGGTGTGGTTACCAGTTGCACAAGAAACCTCTAGTGCATATCTATCCCGGAAATCAGCTCTGGTCATTTGGCGATTTGATTTGTTAGCTTGGATGATTGTGCGACGCTGTTGCCAGCTAAGGACAGGAGTGCAACCAGAGCGTGGGAGATTATCCACTGACAGTCTCTCGCAAGCTCGTATTAGAAAGCTCTTAATTGTAGACCAGAGCCAACCAACAAGAGATGCTACTTAGGCAATGCTTCCCAAGCAGTAGAAAAATGCGAGGATCATGTCCTTCTCTGTATTTGTCATTTCATGCCATGCAGTTTTGGTTTTTTTTTTTTTAGGTGCATATTTGGCACCTCCTGATCGATTCACCATAGAAGAAATTAAAAGAGCAATAGGCAAAAGGCTTCAGGTATGGAATATTTCGGTATAGGATATTTCGGTATCTCACACAAGAACATGGCCACTGAGTCCCAATCGTTGTGTGGCCGTTGCCACTCTGAGTACCGGAGTACTCTTTTTTTTTTGGCGAGACATGACTAATATCTGACAAATCATGAACACTTCTGTCGAGTGACTGTACCTCAAGCTTACTGGCCTTTATCAACCTACTAAGAAGGATTATTATATTCTATACTTTTACCTCTCAGACTCTCAAAAATATTGGAAAAGATACCAGACACTATATATTGGAAACCATGGAAAGCCGGAGATGCTGCTCGGCATGCTCACACTACCCAACATCCTCAGAACCTGTTTGACATGTATTGAACATGCGCGACATGCTTGCATTCTTCCACCCTCACCCGTTCCCGTATCTCTTGCTTTATTTGTCGTTCACTGTTTATTGTTTGCCATTTGTTCGCTGTACGCCCGTAACCGTTTTACCATTCGTTCCTATTACCGTCAGCTGTTTACCACAAACAGGCCCAGGACTTACGTTGACTGCTCAACCCCCCCTCCTTCCACCTAGCCATTTGCCATTGGTTTGTTTTCCGTGTTCGCTACCGTGTCACACGCCCGGGATTGAAGGAGGAGAGATAGAGCAGTAGGAGCGAAGATGGGGATTGTAGGGATGGTGCTCGGCAGCAGGAGTCTTTGTAGTTTTGTTTTTCTGTTGTTATCTGGAAAATGGGCACAAGGAATGGGGACTTGCATGGTGGATTTAGGAGGGCAATGGATGGATGTGGAGGGTGGTAGAGCGACTGGGAAAATTTCTTTTAATTGTTTATTTATACTCCTGTTATTTCCTGTTCATTAGCAAGAAAGTTAAGAAAGAAAGCAAGAAGAAAAACAGTGTTTTGGTGAGCAAGAAAGAGTATTGCTTGAGAGAGAGAACGAAGAGTGGAAATTTTTTCCTTACCCTGCATGTCATCTCTGCCTAGTCTTGGTGTTGAAACATGCTTCTGATACTACTATGGTATCACGCTATGATAGACTTTTTCCTTTACATCAAACTCTATCGCTAGTCTACCCCTAATACCTCCATGCTTCTTTCTCCTTTTTCTTTCCCTTGTTATTGTTCACTCGATCTTTTATGTCTCCCTCTCAGCAGTAGATAGTCAGGGACTTTGGCTCTTCCTGTTTAAGACAGTTAAGCCTTTGAAGTCTCTCAAGCAATCATTCGCTTTGCCATATCTTCGTTCCATTCAATATTCCCATAACACTTGGCATCCAGCTCGGTACTAGTGATATATCGTGACACCCTAGTGAACAACTCTGCTCCAGAGATATTGGTGTTTATGACTATATGTATTATGTTCTCTACCAATATATGTTCTTGGCAGTGAGTAAATTATAATTATTTTCTCTCTCTCTCTTCTGGTATTACGATGCCTATTTGGTATCAGTCTTCAGAAATGGGTAGATGACACTTTTCTTGCTTCCTCTACAATAGTTCTTAGACTTATATCTACGATAAAGTAGGAGAGACTTCATGTCTCGAGTCTTCATTGCCTATCATACTCTTTCTTCAACTCTGCTTATATAGGAGAGTCCTCGTTATTATTTGTATTCATAAAGTACTTGTAGAAATTGTAAAGGTTTTTGTATTTGTAAAGCTTGAAGTAATATGTATGAAAGTAACTTAAAATGAAGCGTGAAGAGCTCATCTCTTTAGTCTTATCGACCTCATTTCATAGTCAGTCTTCACACTACATTTCTTATAACCAAACTAGTCATATGACCTAAGTAGTCACATGTACAAAAACACATGACTTTGCAGGCAGGTCATATGTGAAATATAATATACCTATGACTCATAACTATGAGTCATGTGAAACTATCATCTGACTAAATCATATAACCTAAATAGTCACATGGGTAAAACCCATGACCTCTAAGTGAGGTCATATGCGAAACATAATGTACCTATGACTCATAACTATCAGTCATGTGAAACTATCATCTAATCAAGTCATATGACCAAAATGGTCACATGCATGAAACCCATAACCTTTAAGTGAGGTCCTGTATGAAATATAACATACCTATGACTCCTAACTATAAGTCATGTGAAAACACTTTCCTCGCTAAGTCATATGCATGATATTAGCTCCTCCCTTTCTAAGCTCGAATCCGTTTAAACTTGGATCCTCTTATCACATAGCTGGTAGATGTATTATTGCAAACATTTCTAATGGTCATTTGTTTCATCCATCATTTTTTGGAAGTCACTTTGTATCACTTCTCACTTTATTCCAGCATCACGTAGTTCTTCCTACATCCTCTCCATCTTTTGCTCGTACATGCATCGAATACTTTTGAGGCCCCTTCTTGCTCTCTCCATTATCTGCTAGAGGTTACTATTTTCCTTTTCCAGGTAGGCTATCATTTCCTTCTGCCTTCTAGTCTCCACCTCAAGTTGGTTGGTCATTCAGTATAAGGGTTCAACTATTTGTCGTAATTCCTCCTTGGATACCAAGGTTTTAGTATTCTCCCTCTTCACAGGTTTTGTTTTCAGAATCCTTATACTTGTTTGGATCACCTATTTGGCTTCTTATTATTGTCTTCGGTGGTGTGAACAGTACCTACAAGCGTCGTTCTGACTGGAGATTTTGTGGTATAGGAGTTCGGTAGGTATTTGTTAGGCATATGGAAATCTGAGACAACAAAGTGCACAGACTCCATAGTAGGGTAACAGTGCACAGACCCTCAGATTACCGAAGCCACTACCCTCTTCCGGCCCCCTTATAGGACCCATATATCATTAGCAAGATTTCGAGAGTTGTGTCCTATAACTAAATATTCATAACAATAAAGCGCATTTCAGGACATCATATATGTTGCCGCCGTCTATCCGACCATGTGCTGTTCACAGGATATATGAGAGGGGACCTTTAGTGACAACTAGGAAGTGGAACAGAAGGATTCCGTAGAGAGTGCATTGAGATGGTAGGCTTTAACATTGGGCTGCCTAAACTATGGGCTGAATGTGACAGGATGCTTTCGGCAAAATACTCCAAGGGGTTATCCCAGTAGCGGAAGCTATTGAGGACTTACTGAATCCACCGATACCCTTCTGAAAATAGCTGTAGGTTGGTTGATCCTAGTAATAGGACCCTTCTACAAAGGCAGGGGGACCAAGGGGAAGTGCACTCAAATAGGAAGACCTAGATAAGCTGAAGACCCTTGGGGCATTAATATATCAGGCTTAGACTTGCGATTGGCACTAGGTGGCCCGGCATGACACAGATCACTTTATGACTGAAGAGACTACTGGAGCAATGGTCAACAAGACTAAAGTAATATAATAGTCTATGCAGATAACTAAGTTGAAGACCGCTGTTTGGTATAAACAAATAAAGCAGTCATCTCAATGGCAGAATACAATTCCGTAACCATGAAAGGGTATGAGAAGTTTCAGGGTCAAACAGTGTCTGCACTTATAAGATTCTAGACCTTTGCATATTAAAACTGGAGTGATACTTCAGAGGTATAGTATTTAGAAGTAGTCCGCAAACACACAGACACAGATATAAATATCAAAGTGCCTCCCAAGCTTTACAGATATCAATAAGTAACAGAGAAGAGATCTTATCAATATAAAATTGTTTTATACTTTAAATCTTTACCTTATCTATTTTATCAAGATAAGCCTTCCTCGACAAATTCTCTGATCAAAGATTTGGCCTACCTTCCTCAGTTATATTAGAGTTTAACATCCACCTAACAGTGTTGGAGATGGTAGTTGTGATGCCCATTGTGTAGTTTGGTCTTTTTCCTCATTGCTGAGATATCGTATCTTATTATCCTTAAAGGGAAAGTAGTTGCTTGGTTGTTTTCCATCAAAGTACACCTTGCAACCATCGTCAGTATATGCCATCCAGTAATAGACTGCATAGTTTCGTTCATTGTTCTTGATTACCTTGGCCCATTCAGCCTTGATAGTTTCTACTCCTCTTCCTTGCTAATTTTAATTTTATGTTCAGCTACCGCCAATTTAGCAGCATCCGGTGGCAGGCTCGTTGGGCTACCCATGATGACAAAGTCTCTCAGAATATCTTCAACACTTGGTTGATGGCTTATGTGGGTAGCATTGGTGGAAGAGGTTGAGGGTATCTTGCACATTTGTGAAGTTGATAGCTGGGTACCACTCTTAATCATGTTTGGCTAAATAACTGATCTACTTAGCATGGTATTGAAGGTTACTATAGTGTAAGCGGGCCTCCAATTATTTCTTTGAGTTCATATTCTGGTTCTCAGTCTAGTTCAATAGGTAGATGGGGTATAATCAGTTGAGAGAGAAACTTATCATCTTGATAAAGTTATATTAGGGAAACATGGAATGTGGTGTTTATCTTCGCTGACATGGACAAGCCGAGTTGATATGCTCTCATTTCTATTTTTGGCAGTATTTTGAACAGTCTTAATTTTGGGTAATAACATTTCTTGAATAGTCACGTAGTTCGTATATTTCATGTTAGGAGCTACAACTTGTCTCCTTTCTGTAGGTGTGGATCCAGTTTTCAATATTGTTCATAGTTTTCTTTTCGCCTTAATTGCGCTCTTGTAATCTCCAACTGTAAAATGTTGTGTAGTTGACTCATATCTCCTTTTTCCATTATCAGTCCTTTTGTTATATGACTAATAGTCTGATATTCTGGGTCTAGACTGTAGTTTACGTAAAAGGATGTTGTCTTAATTGTCTCTTATTTTCCATTGTTATATGGAAATTCCACTATTGGTAGTAGTATATCCTAATTGTCTTACTAATACTTTGCATAGACCCATAGAGATTGTTCTAATATGCTATTTATCTATTCAGTTTCTGTGTCTATTTGCAGATGGAAAGCTGCCGACAGCTTCCTTCTGATGCCAAGTTCTTTTATTATTTCTTTCCATATACTGGATGTGAATATAGATCTACGGTTGGTAATAATATCTTTTGGGAGTCTATGTTAGGTGGATGCTAAACTCTAGTATAATTGTGAGGAAGGTGGGCTAAATCTTTGATCAAAGAATCTGCCGAGGAAGGCTCATCTCGATAAATAGGTAAGGTAAAGATTTAAAGCATAAAATAATTTTATATTGATAAGATCTCTTCTCTGTTGCTTGATGATGTCAGTAAAGCTCAGGAGGTACTGCAAGATTTATATCCCACATCTGAGTATTCGGGGACAACTTCTAATTACTATGCCCCTGAAGTACTACACAGGTTTTAATACGCAAACGTCTAGAATCTTACAAGTGTGAATACTGTTTGACCCTGAAACTTATCATACCCTTTCACAGTTATGGAATAGTATTCCTCCGTTGAGATGACTGAGCTATTTATTATACCAAATAGCGGCCTCCAACTTAGTTATCTGCATAGACTATTATATTACTTTAGTCTTGTTGACTATCATTCTAGTAGTCTCCTCAGTCATGAAGTAATTAAGTTCATGCCAGGTCACCTAGTGCCAATCACAAGTCCGAGCTCAATGTCTCAATGTCTTAAGAGTCTCTAACTTATCTAGGTCTTCCTTTCCAAGTGTGCTTTCCCTTGGTCCACCAGTCTCCGTAGAGGGGTCCCATTACTAGGACCAACCAACCAACAGCTCATCTCCAAAAGGTATGGGTAGATCTGATATGTCTATAATAGCTTCTGCTACAGGGATATCCATGCAGAGTATTTCACAGAAAATGTCTTGTCACCTACGGCACATGGTTTAGAAAGCCTATCGTTGAAGCCTACTATCTCAATACGCCTACCATGGATCTTTTCTGTTCCACTTCCCAGATGTCGCCCAAGGTCCCCTCGCATATATTATGTGAACAGTATGTGGTTGGATAGACTGCAGTGATGTATAAGGTGGTATGAGATTGGCTGCATTGATGTGACATTTTAGTTATAGGACGCAACTCTCGAAATCTCACTAATGATGTGCAGGCCCCATAAGGGGGCCAGAGAGTGGTGTTGGGTTTTCTGGAAAGTCGAGGGTCTGTGCACAGTTACCCTACCATGAGGTCTGTGCACTTCTTGTCTCACATTTTCATATGTCTAATATGAGCTTCCTCTTACCAGGCTTCCCCTCGAATGCCTTTACAACTTCTTATATTTCTTCTAAATACATTTTAAGACTCAGTATGGTTAGGGTAAAAAATCTCCCACGTTTACTTAGCCACGGTAGGAAAACCTTTTTCTCACTATCTTACTTCTCCTCTTCCTAGTATATCCCAATTTTTATAATGAAAATTCTCCACAACTTCCGCTCCGTTGTCCATACCGGTAGCTGGCTCCACTGTGTTCTCATCTTCTGAACACCCTTGCCATTTGATGAAGTATTACAGTTCCCACTTCTCTTGATAGCAGTCATGTACCCATTTTCTGAAAGAGCAAATCTCACTTTGTACTATTTTTCCAACCTCCTGTTGTAGATCACTGTCAATGTCCTTTGGTTCTTTAGCGGATTGCTGGCGATTGCCATGAACTGATTCATGATAGGATTCCAATAGTGTGATATAGAATACATGTTGAATGTTCCATTGATCAGATATGTAGAGCTTGTAGGCTTGCAATCCGCACTTCTCCGTGATTTGGAAAGAACCGTATAGCTTCGAGCTTAACTTCTTTGATTTCCATCAGGTGCGAATATTCTTTGCATTTGACATTACTTTCTTCCCGATCTTGAAGTCCGGCTGTTGTCAAGCTTTCCAGTTTTAGTATTTGGACATTCTGTCCTGTGTTTTTTCTAGTAAGCTGCTTGCTAGTTCATGTATTGTCTTAATCCAGTTCGCATAGAGTGTTGCTCTCAGATTTTGAGCTTGACGCTTCTTCATCCACTCTGTCTGTGGATGGAATCCGTAGTTTGCGTAGAATGGCAACATCCCATGTACGTTGGTAGTGGAGTTGTTATAGGCATGTTCAGCTAGTGGTAGTAGCTGATACCAATCATTCTGATCATAGTGGACAACACTTTGCAGGTATCCTTCCAGCACATGGTTGCTACGTTCAGTTTGTCCATTAGTTTGGGGGCAGTATGCTGTCGACATTTTTCGCTTAATTTCCAGCACTTTGCAAAGGGATTCCCAGAATTCTCCTGTGAAGTTTGAGTCCATATCCAAGATGATTTCAGTTGGCAGGCCATGCAGCCTCCATACCTCTCTCAGGAAGGTATTTGCGACATCCTTGGCCATAGCCAAGGTCTGAAGTCTGATGAAATGTGCCATCTTCATAAACCAATCAACTACTACCATTATTTGAGTGCATCCTTACGAGTCTGGCAGCTGTGTGATGAAGTCTACTGAGATTAACGTCTATGCTATGTAGGGTATTTGCAATAGTTGCAATAATCCATACTTAGTATGTCTAGGCGATTTGTTATGTTGGCATTCATTACAGGATCGAATATACTCATTGACCCATTCCGCAAGTCCCTTCCAGAAGAAGTCCCTCATAATGATTTCTAAGGATTTTTTCTTGTCCAAAATGTCTTGCAACTTTTGAATCATGATATCCTTCTGCGATCTTTATGTATAGTGTCTGACTATTTGGCATAAACAGTCTTTGCTTATAGTATAGCAGATCATCGGTTAAGGTCCAATCCTTGAGGAAACCTTTTCCTTCATCTTGTAAACTAATGAGTTCTTCTCTCAGTTGCCTCTAAGCTGGGTCTACCTCAATAGCTACCTGTATCTCGCTTAAGAATTCAGGATTGAACTGCTTCTTTCCTTATTATAGGATAATAGCATTTGATATTAGAACTTTCTATGGTACTTCGGAAATATCGTACCAGTATTCGTTGTCTTTCGCCAATGCCTGCAGGTAACTGATGCTGGGTTCCTGTTCCTGCATGAGCAAGGATCTTGTCGCTATGTCAGTGCTTCCAAATTCCGCGATTCCTCGCTTTGTCTCATCAAAGTCGTCTACTTCTATCATATCTGAGGTGTTGACTTTTTCTCCCACCAGTCGAGCTATGCAATTGCCCATTCTTATCTGGCAGTCTTCATTTTTATGGTTTGATAGTACGACCTTGAGTTCTCCGGTATAATCGGCATCAATTACACCTGCACCAGTGGAGATTCTGCTTCGAACTACTAGACCGCTTCTTGGGGCAACTCTTCTGTAAGTTCCTTTGTGTACCCCCACAGCTATACCCATCCTTATTAATACTTGTTCATATTTCAGGACAATGTCATACTCTATGGCGTAGAGGTCATATCTTGCCACCATTCTTGAGTCCTTTGTTGGCAAGTATTCCTTTTTGCACACTCTCTTGACCCTAATTACAGGTTCCTTTCCACCTCTTCGAGGTTCCAAATCCAAATTCTTATCTCCATCAAAGTCTTCTTCCTCATCACCTACCATCGCTACTCGTAAGACCAAGAAACTTTCCAATTTTAAAGTTATTTGTTGGCAATACTTAGCTCTCTCCTCTGGGTGGTACTCCAGCCATCTACTTAATGTGTCAGGCTTTCTGCCCTTCGTGCCTGGTCAGTATACAATATGAAAATTGTATTTTCCTAACTTCTGAGCCCATCGAATTTGACAACTACTCCAGACTTTCGAGGTGAGAAAGTATTGTAGGTATTGATAGTAAGTAAAAACTATAATCATTTTTTCTGTTCCGATCAAGTAGTATCTCCATTCTTTAAATGCTTTGAGCTTCGTGAGAAGTTCTTTATCATAAATTTCATAATTGTGTTCTGCCGAGTTTAGTTTTCTGGAATCAAACGCTACTGGATGTAACCTTTTCTCAAAGTATTAAATAAGGACGCAACCGAGTGCGAAATTACTAGTGTCGGTTTCCACCACTGTCTCTCTTTCAGGGAAGAAGTGGTGAAATATGGGAGCTGCGGTGAATTGGTGTTTGAGTTCTTCGAATGCCATATCCTGCTCGACTCCCCATTTGAAATTCTTTGGATTTCCTGGTAATATCTCAGTTATTGGATTGTAAATAGCTGAGAAGTTTTTTATAAATCATCAGTAGAAGTAAGCAAATCTAATAAAGACTTGCACTTCTTTGCCCAACTTACGTACTTTCCATACCATTATCTATTCCACCTCCTGGGTGCTCATTGACACCCGATCAACCGCCACTATATATCCCAGGAATTCTACCTCTCTAGCATGGAAGGTCGACTTCTTTAGCGATACCGCTAATTGAAAGTCTGATAGACTTTGTCAAACCCTTTTGACAGCTTCGCTGTGTTCATTTTCATCCTTTGAGTAAATGAGAATATCATCAAGGTAATACGTGACTCCAATATTAAGGTATTCCTTAAGTACTTAGTTCATCATATCTTAGAAAGTTGCTAGAGTATTAACCAATCCTAAAGGCATGACCTTATATTTGTAGTGTCCATATATTGTACACAATACTGTTTTCCATTCATCTCCTTCTATTATCCTAATCAAGTGGTAACCGTCTTTAAGGTCAAACTTGGTGAAGATCTTAGCGCTGGCTACTTGATCTCAGAGTTCAGACATTAGTAGAAGTGTAACCACCACTCAGGAGATGCGGTAAATGTAGGGTTAATGTGCTTAGTTCTTTACCGAAAGTGGTAACTAGTGAAGCAAAGTCCGGAGGCTTTAACTGAGGTTGTTGGAAAGACTTCTTACTATATCGCGACTACTGAAGTCTCCGAGATATTTGGTGGATCTCGAACTAAAGATTCTCGCAGTGAACTGAAGAAGGTAACTGTTTAACCAAGTATATTGAAAACTCTGTCTGTCGAAGTCTGCTTCCTCTAACGTCAAGAATAGCAGTTCTTAAATACACTTCTTAGGCTACTAAGAGCCTTGTTCTCATAACATATAAGACTCCAAAATGGTAGCCTTAAAACCAAACATAAATCATATAAAGTATCAAACCGATACTCGAAACCAAACATAAAACATATAGAGTATCAAACCGATACTGGAAACGAAACATAAAACATATAGAGTATCAAACCGATACTCAAAACGAAACATAAAACATATAAAGTATCAATCTCTATACTATCAGGCTAGAGGTGCACCTCATTTCCTGAAACAAGTTCAGAACTCAAACAGTACCAACTGATAAATAAAAATCCTAAACCAGTAACCAGTACCGGTTACACCCTGAAAACAAAATAAAACCCTTATTTCAAAACATAATAAAAAAAAGTTCCTAATCCTCGCTATCATAATCAGAATTCAAATAAGGATCCCAAAAACCTCTATCAACCGGGGGTACATTTTGATAGCTCTCAAGGCCATCCTTAGTAGGAGAATAACACATAGGAATAAACCCAGAAAATACCGTAGGAAACTCATCTCCAGGCATGTTATCTGTCCACCATGCCTGAACCAAATCCATCGCATGCTCTAATCCTTCCACCAGTTCCCAACTATTCTCACTTGCTGGATATCCTTTGCAACTAACCAAGAACTGTCCCTTTCCATATCGTTCCCTGTAATCGATAACTGATTGAACTTCCTATTCCTGTTCTTCGTTGATGAGAATGGGTACCAGCTTTGCAAATGCTTGTCCTGGAAATCGGAAATTGTCGTTAGGGTGGTAAGGTTTGACTAGTGAGTAGAGGAAAACTCCTTTCTTCCTTCGGTACATTCTAGTATCCATGCTAACTGTATAGTTCGGGGTGTGTTCGTCAAATTTGAGAACTGTAAAAGGGCCTCGCCAGCGTGGCTGCAAGTTCCGAGATCTGCCAGATTCCATTGCAAACTGGTCTCCAAAAGCCATAATCCTTTCCCCAATCTCGACAGGTTTGTGTGAGTTCCTTCTCTTAATTGTCACTCTTTTTGATCTTGCTCTAGCCAACCGTAACGCTTGGTATGTGGCATTTCTGATCTCCTAGTGTCAGTTGTAGTAATCATCGGATATGGGTACTGTGGTAGCGTTGACTTTGTAGGTATCGAGTAGTTGGTATTCTCGTCCATACACAGCCTGATATGGAGACATTCCAATAGTATCGGAGTGACCTGCATTGGAGTAAGCTGTTACTTCAGGGAGGGAGGTGAGCCAGTTGGTCTGGCGGGCATTTACAACATTCCTTAATGCTGTTTTCAGTTCTCGAATCTTCCTTTCTGCTTGTCCATTGGTCTGGTGGTGGCCAGGCGTAGCCATAATGTGTTCGATTCCTATTGTCCTTAGGGTTTGTTTCCAAAACCGGGAGGTGAATCGAGGGTCAGCATCGCTAACAATCGACGTAGGTATTCCATGAGGGGTGAAAATATGGTGACGGAGTAACTCCATAGTCGCCATCGCAGTAGCGTTTACTGATGTTGGTATCAACCAGCTGAATCCAACCGCTCTATCCACCACCACCAATACTGAATCATATCCTTTCAGTTTCGTAAATGGACCCATGAAGTCGATAGCATAGCTTGAAAATATCTCAGAGGGAAAAGGAAGCGACATGGTGTTGCCAGTGGGTAATGTAGTCCTTTCCCGATTCAGTTGACATATGTCACATTGCTGGACATAGTCTTTGAAATCCTTCCTCATCTCCGGCCAGTAGATGTATTCTGTTGCGTACCGGAGGTTTCGATCAGCGCTATGGTGTCCCTTATTATGTATTTCTCCTATCATCAGTTCCCTTAGTGTTTCTCCATTCACTCCATGACCTTTTGGAACGTAAAGGCAATCTTCTCCTCCTCTTGTAGTAGCGTAGAGTAGACCATTACGTATTCGGTAATGTTGCATCGTTCCGTTTCGTGAAGTGAGGTTGGAATCCTTTGCTAACTGATAGATAGGGTCGTTTCTATATCCTTTTACCATCTGTTCCCTCCAAATATTCTTCATATCATCCACTGCTTGGATAATATCCCTTTCGTCCACCACTTTTTCTAATACCGTTACCTCCTCCTCCTCTTCAGGTGTTTCATACACTTTGTAGAGTTCGCGCTTTTCGTGAGGTAGGGAGGGTGGTTCTACTATCGGAACCTCATTCAGGTATGCGAGGGGTCCTCCATAGAGGGGCTCATTGTGGTGGTGTTCAGGGTACTCGGAGGTCTGACATTCAGTAGGGGGAGTGCCACAGCCTAGGGCTTTCTTGACACGTTCTTTGATGGCTCGGATATCGAGGCGTGGGCGTGGTGAATGGGTATTCCTATCATCGTGATCATCATCGGTGTTAGGCGGAGTTTCGATAACTGGTGGGCTGCTGCAGGGGGAGCCGGCATAGATCTTAGTCTTAGGTTTCAATTCCTCGTGGTCAGGACAGAAAGGTATGTTGCAGAATGCCCAATGCATTGATGCATGTTCAAGTTCCTCCTCACTCCTGCCACTGGTATAACTTCGGTGGTCTCCCCAATCGTTTAGGGGTTCGCTATTTCGGTAATCGTTTGCGTCTAGCTGTGCTTGCTCCAGGCTGCAGTTGCTTCCGCATTCTGAATGAGCACCGATGTGCTCAACTGTGAGGGCTTCGAAACGAGACATTTCGTGTTCAATAGTAGGTTCTTCGCAGGAAAGGAAGGATGAAATAGGTGAGGAACTAGGTAATTCGTCTTCTGATGTAGGATCGTTTGCAGTATGTGGGTAATCATCGTTTTCATCATAAAGGCGGGATAAGGCATCTGCTAAATAGTTCCATTTTCCTGGTCTGTACACTATTTCAGTATCGTACTTTCCAATAAACCCTCGCCATCGTAACTGTTTTTTGGTGGGTGTTCTGCTTGTCTTGAGGTACGTCAGAGGTAGGTGATCAGTGACGATGGTAAACTTGCTTCCTGCAAGTATGTGATGAAATGCCGTCAGTGCATCAACTATCGCTAGAGCTTCCTTGTCGGTTGTGCCATAATTCATTTGGGCATTAGAGAATTTCCTGCTGTGAAGCGAAGCAGGTCTGGCGTTTTCTGGTGTTTCTCCTTGTCCTACCCATGCTCCCACACCTGTGTTGGATGCATCGGTTATCAACCATATTGGAAGTGACGAATCATATTGTAGTGGTTTCATAACCTCGTATTTTGACACAAGTCGCTTAACATTATCCATGGCTTGGTCTTGGGTGGCGGTCCACACAAATTCTGCAACTCCCGTGAGTTCCGTTAGGGGTGATGTAATGGTTGCAATATGTGGCAAAAACTGGCTGATGTAGTTGACCGTTCCTAGAAATTCCTGTAACTGTTTCTTAGTCTGTGGCGTAGTCCATTCTTCGATCTTCGCTATCTTTTCTGGTGCTGGTGAGAGTCCTTCATCATTGATGACATGGCCCAACACTTCTATACTTGTGGCGAAGAATTCCGATTTCTTCCTGCTTGCGTAGAATCGTGCCTCCTTGAGCTTGTCGCAAATCAAAGATATGTGTTTCAAATGTTCAGACTCTGTATTGGAAAAAATGAGTATATCATCAATATATACCCACATGAATCGTCCTAGGTAATCGGCGAATAGATCAGACATTATGCGCATGAATGTTCCTGGAGCATTCATATCTCCCTGTAGCATTACTTTGCTAACAAAACATCCAAATGGTGTTTTAAAAGCGTTTTTGCTCACATCCTCTGGTTCCACTCTTGTTTGAAAGTAGGCATCGCTAAGATCGATTTTACTGCGGTACCTTGCCCTTGCTAGGGCATTCAGGATCATCTTTTGGTCTGGAATGGTTTCAACGTCCTTGATTGTGATCTCATTCCTTGCTGTGAGATCTACTAATGGCCTCATTCGTTTCTTGTCCTTTTTCTCTTGCGCAAACATGGGTGCTGCCGATGAAACTGCTTGTCTCTTGATAATTCCGGCTTTTTCCTTTTCTCTTAGCCATATGCTCATATCGGTTGCCCATCGTTCCGGTATCGAGTAAGTGGGTAATGAGCGCTGCTCTTTCCCTGGTTGCAGATCTATCCTATGATTGATCTTTCTTAGGGGTGGCAAGTCTTCCGGTATTTCATCGGGAAATACTTCCGGGTGTTTGCCCATGACATCTTCCGTGCTGATCACTGCTGCTCGGATCATACCACTAGTAGGTGTGCAAATAATTCGAACATTCTGTTTGGGAAACAGGATAGCTAATTTGCCACATTCAATTTGAGCTTGGTGTTGTTCTAGGAAAGGCATTCCTATTAGTGCATCGTATTTTGCCAGGTTTCCGACTAACATCCTAGTTCCTGGTGCGCTCAGCTTTCCTGCTGATATGTTGACTGAACATTCTTTATGACCTTCGGATCGTGATCCTTTCATAGCTAGGTGTATTCTGATTGGTGTTTTCAATTCTTGACAAGGAATTCCGTGTGTTGTTACGAAGGTAGCGCTAATTAGGTTTGCTCCTATTGATCCGGTATCAAACAGGACTCTAGCTTCTTTGCCATTGATGTGCATCGTTCCTTCGAGAGCATCATGAGGTTTGATGTTTGTTGGTCTAGCGGCCATCGTGATAATGTCTTCCTCTTCTTCCTCTATTTCCATACCATTGATAAACACCTCTTCCGCTAGTTGTTCTTGTTCCATTCTGTTGGAGGTAACTTCTTTTTTCACCTTAGCCTTGCCCTTGCCTTTGCCCTTGTCATCTTTGCTAGGACAGTCTCTTGCTAGATGTCCTTTACCTCCGCAGGTATAGCAAAGACCCTTTTCTTTTCGTTCCTTAGGCTTAGAGTGGGGCTTGTTGCTGGCTTTTCGATTTTCCTTTCGTCCTTCTTGTCTGGAACTGAATTCTTTTGCTGGTTTTTCGAACCTTTCCTTCCCATAAGCACCAGTGCTTTTTAGAGTAGCATCTATGCTTTCCGCATTTTGTATAGCTTCCATAACAGTATCGGTTTCAGCATGCTGTAATTCCGCTTCTTGCCGTAGTCTAGGGTGCATGCTCTTGAAGAACTGTTGGATGAAAGCATAGTCGCTTATGGTATTTGCAGGTAGGCGTGATCGGAACATCAGCATGTCGGTTGCTATGGTTGATATTCGCTGTATCTTGCCATTATGCACTTGCGAAATTTCATGGAACTTGCGATAGGTATCATCTTTCTGTTTTGAAGACTGGAATCTTTCTCGTAGGAATCCAACAAGGTCTTCTCTGGTCATGTCTTCACCGAAATATTCTGCTGCTTGGAAGGCTGCTTCTTGAGCTCGTCCTTCAGTATAGAGAATCCAGTAATTTCCTCCTCCAGCCTCGCTAGTCCGTAGTCCATTAATCCGTAGATATAACTGTACTGAATTATACCATCTATCGAACGCTTCTGGTTTGAGGTCATCTCCTTCACCAGTAAACTTGCTGGGTGAAGGTACTTTGATGCTGAGTTTAGCTGTAACAGCTGGGTTAGGCCTGGGTGTCGGTGGTCTTGGGACTTCTGGTGCTGGGGCTCCGGACCCTGAGGGTCCTGCTTCTGAAGCCATATCGTCTGATCCTTTATCGCTTTCTGAGCTATCTGGATCGTTACTCGGTGGTGCTTGGGGTACTTGTGTACCTGTAGGCTTTCGTGGGGATTCTGGGTACCCTCCGGGGGTAGTGGTTGGCGGTTCCAGTGGTTGTTGTGATGATCCTTCTGCTGATTGTTCAGCAGCGTCTCTGGCTAACTGCCTTGCAGCTGCTTCGCTTGCTGCCTGCTCCAATGCTGGAGTCTTTGTGAACCGTCCTTTCGAATCCCTGGTGCGCTGTTGAGAGCCTTTCTCAGGGGCCTTGCCCTTGCTTGGTCCTGAAACGCCTTCTATCTTGATAACTTGCTGAAGTTAAAAAAATGTAACCGCCTCTCGGGAGATGCGGTAATCGTAGGGTTAACGGGCTTTGTTCTGTACCAAGGTGGTAACTAGTGAATCAAAGTCCGGAGGCTTTAGCCAAGGTTGTTGAATAGACTCCTTACTGTATCGCAACTACTGAAGTCTCCGAGATGTTTGGTAGGTCTTAGACTAAAGATTCTTGAAACGAACTGAAGAAAGTAACTGTTCAACCAAGTATATTGAAAACTCTGTCTGCCGAAGTCTACTCCTTCTAACGGAAAGAGTAGCAGTTCTTAAATACACTTCCTAGGCTACCGAGAGCCTTGTTCTCATAACATAATAGACTCCAAAACGGTAGCCTCGAAACCAAACATAAAACATATAGAGTATCAAACCGATACTCGAAACCAAACATAAAACATATAGAGTATCAAACCCTATACTATCAGGCTAGAGGCACACCTCGTTTCCTGAAACATATTCAAAACTCAAACAATATCAACTGGTACATGAAAGTCCTAAACCAGTAACCAGTACCGGTTACATGTTGGGTGTAGGTAACCAGATATTTGTTACTATGCCTGCATAGTTTCGACCATTGAGGTCTCCTCGGACAAACTAATCACTCTTCAGCTCTAACAATCTGGGTCTACATACTAAGTGGTGTTTCACCGATACGCAATCTTGCACGATCAGTTTTCAGGCTGAATACCTTCTCCCAACACACCAAACCTAGGCTCATAGCATATTTTCACACGGTTATTAGCCATTTTACTCCCCTGGTGTGGGATTTCCGCTTTCACCGATCCTTTCCCTTAGGGCCTCAGTTATCTGTCTAGCTACCTCAGAGGGGCCTTGCGTACCAAAGCAATATATCACTACCCCACACTCTAGCCAGTAGGCAAGATGGTACATGTGTATAATATGATTCAGACTCGTGTGGTAGGTGGAATGGCCCACGTTGATTGTCCTCCTGTCATGTATTATTATCAGATAGATATGAATTGCTATGTTCCAACTTCTTCGGTATAGTAACTTGCTTGCATATAGGTAGCAGGTAGCCCCCAGTTGACTTGAGGAACGTCGTACTGTTGACTCCCAAGCTATGTGGGTATGTTAACTATCCTCTCTTTTGATCAAGACTCCCCATATATTGATTCTCGTATTCGAGCTTGTAAGTCCGTCGTGGAGTCCCTTCACTTAGATTCTACTTGTTTTGATCTTGAAAGGAGAGACTTACTTCATGCTACTTTAATCATTTTAAGTTTCGACTCTTGTAGTTGTACACAGAATACCCAATCCCTGTCATGGTCGGTACCCAATTCACCCCAGCCTAAGGGGGTTTCCTTTTCGATTCCAGTTCTATGTAGACAATGAATATCCAAATGCCATTGCCATTGGTGCCAATGAACTGACCTAGGTCAGTTTCTCATTATCTGCCAGTTCCCAGATTCTATTCATTTGGGCTGGGTGTTGGACGGCTGCGATTCTGTATACTACCTTAGGCTTTACAATAGCCAATCTCACATGTCTAATTCCCATTTTTATCAGTCTTGTGTTGATCATTGCCACCAATATATAGACATCTCCACAACACATCTGGTAGGTAAGGTCCCTCTTTCCACAATGTGTACAATTACCACCTCTCCTTCTAGTGTCTATCACACTTTACGTGATGCCCATATGGGCCTGGTCGAAGTTAGTATGGGTGGTCTTTCCCGTAATTCCCAACCTCTTCCTAGACTTCTCCAGCTCCTTGTCCCTTTTCTATTTTCGTGGTGAGACCCCACCTCCCTTGACCTAAGACTTATTATCTTTTTATCGCTTTAGTTTTGAGTCCCACTTATCTTCTCTTTTAACTTCTTGGACTATCTTTGGCTTGGACAGTTTGTCTCTCGCAAGCTTTTCTCTAGCGAGCAGTCCCTCTTCCGATCGACTACATAGCCTGAGCACTTCTTCCCATTCCTAATCCATTGTATAATGCAAAGCCGACACCCTATAGACAATTTGCTTTGGAAGTTTGTTTTCAACTTCCTTTCTTCAGGATTCTCTGATCATGTGTGCCCCGATATTTAAGTTGCGCATGACCGTAAGGTAATATTCAATAGTGTCCTCGTATTCGACAAGCTTTATAGCTCGAAGTGCTAGTCTTTCAGCTTCTCCTGTGGTAAATCGCTTGATCATGTCATGTTCAAAGCGAGTCCATGTAGCCAACTCTGGCTGCTGGGTTTCCTCTTGTAGTCCATCCATAGTCTTCCTATACCAAATAGTGCAAGGAAGCACTATGTCTCCTTTTGTACAGTTGAGGGTATATATAACTTATACCCGAGCATTATCCCAGATCCCTCGGTTTCTTTCGAAATAGTCAGTGCATTGTATAATCCAGATATATATGTCTTGTGTGAATTTGTCTTCAAAAAATAGGGGTAGTTCTGATGGCCGCTTCATATTAAGCGCTATCGTATTGGCAAGTATCTCTGCCATACCAGACTGTTCTGGTATTTGTCCTCGCCTGCCATGGCTTAGACTTCTTCTCCTTCTTCCTCTTTCGTCATCATTGTCATCATCATTGCTAGGATTCCCTGGGTCACCTCCTGAGATACTTAAGGGGGATGCATCTGCAGCTGCTTTGGCTTTCCCCTTTTCCTTCGCGTAGGTACATCATAATACTCTTCATCATCAGCTTCTTCGACTACAGGTAAGGGAGCTGGCCCCGCAGCTTCCAGGCTTGGTATGGCCCCAGTATCTTATTTACTGCTGCTATTAATACCTTTAGGGTATTATTTGTCTCTTCGTTTTGCTACTATTGCTGGTCTAGGACCTTGCGAATCTCCGCCTGGTAAGTAGTGCTATCTAGGTACCCTTGCATTAAGGTACGGTTGACCTCACTTGCCCAAGTGATGCTTTGAGCATGGAATTCTAAAAATTGAGTTTTCAAGCTGATAACCATTTGTTCCAGTGTCTGGTCTTGGGCTAATGCCTCCTGGCTTTGTTGTCTAATAGTTCTATATAACCTCGTTGTTACTTCTTCATATTTCTGCTGACATCAATCTTAGGTGTTTTTCTTCTTTACCACTTCCCATAGCATTTCCTCTGGGATACCCTTAACCTCTTGTTCCATGCCTGCTAGTTGCAACAACAAGATTGCAATATCATTATTATGAACATCTTGTCTATCGGCGATTTGCTGTTGAACCTTAAGTAATTTTAAGATATCGTCTGGGGTGACAGCCTTCAAATGTTTGAAGGCAATATTAGCTTGATCGAGCAAGGTATCTATGTCTTGCCTTATTCGACCCAATGTTATCCCCAAACGAGTGGCTAGCCTAGCTGGGTTTGCAACATAGTCTCCTCCTGGCTTTGGTGTGCAGGCTCTCGATATGTTAGGTGGACGCCTATCTCTAGTATAACTGAAGGACGTAGGGCAAAAATCTTTGTTCGGAGAAGCTGTCAAGGAAGGCTCATCTGGATAAAATAAAGTAACGTAAAGATTTAGAAGGTAAAATGATTTTATGTTGCTAAGATCTCTTTTCCATTGCTGGATGATGTCTGTAAAGCTCGAGAGACACTTCGATATTTATATCCCACGTCTGAGTATTCGCAAACTACTTCTAACTACTATGCCTCCGAAGTACTACTCTGGTTTTGATACACAAATGTCCAAAATCTTATAAGTGAGAATACCGTTTGATCCTGAAACTTATCACATTCTTTCGCGGACACGGAATAGTATTTCTCCGTCGAGATGACCATGCTATTTGTCATACCAAACATTGGTCTCCAACTTAGATGTCCACATAAACTATTATATTACTTTAGTCTAGTTGACTATCATTCCAGTAGTCTCTTTAGTCATGAAGTGATCAGGTTCATACTGGGCCACCTAGTGCCAACCGCAAGTCGGCGCCCAACGTGTCAACGTCTTAAGGGTCACCGACTCATCTAGGTCTTCCTTTCTGAGTGTACTTCCGCTTGGTCCGCTGACCTCCGTAGAAGGGTCCTATTTCTAGGACCAACCAACCTATAGCTGATCTCAGAAGGGTATAGGTAGATTCGGTATATCCTTAATAGCTCTTACTACTGGGACATCCTCTGGGAGTCTTTCGCCAAAAACCTCCCATCACTTTCAGCTCGTAGTATAAGAAGCCTAACCTTGAAGCCTACTATCTCAATGCGCCTCCAACTGACTTCTTCTGTTCTACTTCCCAGATGTCGCCAAAGCTCCCCTCTCATATATCCTGCGACCAGCATGCGGTCAGACAGACGTCGGTGACGTATATGGTGTTATGAAGTAGACTTTATTGATGTGACCTTTTAGCCATAGGACGCAACTCTCAAAATCTGACTAATGATGTGCAGGCCCCATAAGGAGGCCAGAGGGAGGTATTAGCACTCTGGTAAATCGAGGGTCTGTGCGCAGTTACCTACCATAGGTCTGTGCACATATCTCGCATTTCTATATGCCTAACACGATATCTGCTGTATGCTTGCAATACTAGAGGATTGGTGGCAGGGATTGGGTGTAACTCCTCTCCGAAATGTTGGCTCTTGAGGTATCAATGGGAAGAAGCTATGTATAGCCAAATCATCTGTTCCCATTATATCTGGGTGGGTGTCTATTGGTTCTCCAGCTGTTATCGTCTTTCTCAGGTCTTGAGGTATCTCAGCCATTGTAATACTTTCCAAAAAGGCTAATTGTTCCAATAGTCCTAGATGGGTGATTATCGGTACTTCATACCAGAGGTCTCAATATCCTTGAAAGGGTTTAAGGAATCGTATGAATGGTATTTAATGCCTGAGGTGCTCTAGAGGTGCTGGTAAAAAAGGATTCGAGTGATCTCATTCTGGATTCAGGACCTGAATTTCCTTTTTCGAGGTTCATGATGTACTTATAGTATATGTAGAGGTTCTTAGCCCCAAGCCAAGGGTTGGGGTAGTCTTTGGCTAACTGTGCCTGGTTTCTTGACTACAGAGTATTAGGTACTCAAGTTGATGAAATCTTCTAATTTGGTAAAACTCTACGCGAAGTTCAGACCATGCCAGGTGCAATATATGCACTTGAATTGATCTCTCATTGGGATCCCAAAACGTATTGTAAACCATGTGGGTTCTTGTGTATACTCTTCTTGGATTTCAAATAGGTCACTGTTAAAGATTTTCTTCAAATATATGAATGTAAATTAGGCAGTGAAGAGTTCGAATATGTAATCGAAGTGAGAGCTGTCAGTAGAGTTCGAAGTGAACTCATAGTTCATATAGTGAGCCTTGGTAACTGGAGAACTATCAATATACTGTTAGGCAGACACCAAACTGTAGTATAATTCTGCGGAATATAGGCTAAATGTTTGATCTGAGAATCTGTCGAGGAAGGCTCATCTCGATAAATAGGTAAGGTAAAGTTTTAAAGCGTAAACCAATTTTATAATGATAAGATCTCTTCCCTATTGCTTGGTAATATCCGTAATGCTCAGGAGGTACTTCGATATTTATATCCCCCATCTGAGTGCTCGTGGACTACTTCTAATTTCTATGCCTACAAAGTACTACTCTAGTTTTAATATGCAAACATCCAGAATCTTACAAGTACGAGGACCATTTGACCCTGAAACTTATCACACCCTTTTACAGTTACAGAATAGTATTCCTTCCTCGCGATGACTGCGCTATTTGTTATACCAAACAGCGGCCTTCAACTTAGTTAGCCGCAGAGACTATTATATTACTTTAGTCTTATTGACTATCATTCTAGCAGTCGCTTCAGTCATGAAGCGATCAAGTTTGTGCTGGGTCACATAGTGCCAATCACAAGTTTGAGCCCAACTTGTCAACGTCTTAAGGGTCTCTAACTTATCTAGGTTTTCCTTTTTGAGTGAGCTTCCTCTTGGTCTGCCAGCCTCCATAGAGGAGTCTTATTGCTAGGACCAACCAACCTACAGCTGATCTCAGAAAGGTATGGGTGGATCCGGTATGTCCATAATAGCTTCTGCTACTAGAACACTTTCTCTAAATATTTCCTCGAAAATGTCCCTCCACCTTCGGCCCATAGTTTAGAAAGCCTAACTTTGACACCTACTATCTCGATATGACTATGATAGAGTTCTTCTGTTTCACTTCCCAGATATCGCCAAAGGTTTCCTCTCATATATCCTGTGAACAGCATGCGGTTGCACAGATGGCAAGGATATATATGGTGTTATGAAGTGGACTTCATTGATGTGACATTTTAGTTATAGGATGCAACTCTCGAAATCTCACTAATGACGTGTGGGCCCCATATGGCGGCTGGAGGGGGGTGTTGGCTTCTTTAGAAAATTGAGAGTCTGTGCGCAGTTACCCTACCATGAGGTCTGTGCACTTCTTGTCTCAGATTTCCATATGCCTAACAGTCTATGTAGCCTCAAGATTTCTCTAATGAAACTGGCTGCAAACTGCTGCACTATCATATCCATTCGCCTTGATATGAAATGACTCATTTTGGTCAGGCGATCCACTACAACCTAAATGGCATCATACCTATTTGTTTTGGGTAACTCAAGTATGAAGTTTATAGATATAAAAATCTATAGTTTTTTGGGTGTCTTATTAGGTTTGAGTAATCTATATAGTACATGTCATACCACTTTTGTTCTTTGGCATATATTGCAATTTTTGACAACTCTTGGACTCATTCCCTTAGTTCGTACCATTATTGTTTGTACAGGAGCAATTCAGTCATTTTTCCTATTCCTCCATGTCTTACCGGTTTGCCATTATAGTTTTCTTTAATAAGATATGTCCTTATCTCCTCATCTTCTGGTATTCATATCCTTTAGTTGTAGCAATGGTATTCATTTTTCCATTCACATAGTTCTAAGGCTACCCTTTTCTTTTTCTTATTCTCTTATTTTAAGCTTTTCTTGATTTCCAGAAACTCCTTCTGCTTCGATATTGCTTTTCATAGTTCATTATCTTTCTTATCCCTTATCTCTATAGTCTTTATTGCTTCAAAATATTCTTTTGTGACAAGGACCATGTCATTCATACTACCTTTCTTTCAACTAAAACTAGTCATATAAGCTAAGCAGTTACATGCATGAAACCCATGACCTCTAAGCAAAGTCATCTGTGAAATGTAATATACCTATGACCCATAACAATGAGTCATATAAAACTATTATCTGATCAAGTCATATGATCAAAATAGTCACATGCGCAAAACCCATGACTTCTAAGAGAGGTCATGTGCAAAACATAACATACCTAGCATGTATAACTATGAGTTATATGAAACTATCATCCGATTAAGTCATATGATCAAAGTAGTCATATGCCCAAAACCCATGACCTTTAAGTAAGGTCACATGCAAAATATAACATACCTATGAGTCATAACTATAAGTCATATAAAACTATCATCTGATTAAGTAATATGACCTAAGTGGTCACATTCACAAAATCCATGACTTTTAAGCAAGGTCATGTGCGAAACATAACATACCTATGACTCATAACTTTGAGTCATGTGAAAACCCTTCTTCACTAAGCCATATTTGTAATAATTATACTAGTATTGGAAGGCAGACCAAGCTTGTTTGCTTTAAACCTCTGCAGTGCACATAAAATTGATCAAGTTCTTCAATTACTTAGATCTTATAAGGTTATTCTTTTTCTTATTCTACCTGGTTGTATAGGCTTAGTTGTTAGGCATATAGAAATCTGAGATAATAAGTGCACAAACCTCATGGTAGGGTAGCTGTGCATAGATCCTCAATTTCCTGAGAAAGCCAATATCCTCCTCCAGCCCCCTTATAGGGCCCTTATATCATTAGTAAGATTTCGAGAGTTGTGTTTCATAACTAAAAAGCTACATCAATGAAGCCCACTTCATAACACCATCTATGTCACTACTATCTGTCTGACCACAAGCTGTTCGTAATATATATGAGAGGGAACCTTTTGCAGCATCTGGGAAGTAGAATGGAAGGATTCTGTAGGAAGTGCATTGAGATAATTATCTTTAAAGTTAGGCTTCCTAATTATCTGCCAAAGGTGATAGGATGTTTTTGGCGAAATACTTCAAGTGATTGCCCCAGTAGTGAAGCCTATTGAGGATATACCGATTCCACTCATACCCTTCTGAGATCAGTTATAGGTTGGTTGGTCCTAGTAATAAGACCCCTCTATGGAGGTAGGCGAACCAAGAAGAAGCACGCTCAGACAGTAAGACCTAGATTAGGCAAAGATCCTTAAGACCTTAACATGTTGGGCTTGAACTTGCAATTGGCACTAGATGGCCTGGCATGAAACAGATCACTTCATGGCCAAAGAGACTACTGGAATGATAGTCAACAAGACTAAAGTAATATAATAGTCTATACAGATAACTAAGTTGAAGACTACTGTTTAGTATAATAAATAGCGTAGTCATCTCAACAGAGGAATACAATTCCATAACTGTAAAAGGGTGCAAGAAGTTTAAGGGTCAAACAGTATTTGTACTTATAATATTTTAGATGTTTGTGTATTAAAACCAGAGTGGTACTTCAGAGGCATAGTAGTTAGAAGTAGTCCACGAACACTCAGATGTGGGATATAAATATCAAAATGCCTCCCGAGCTTTACAGATGTCATTAAGCAACGGCGAAGAGATCTTATCACTATAATATTGTTTTAGATTCTCAAAATCTTTACCTTACCTATTTTATCGAGATGAGCCTTCCTCAACAGATTCTCCGATTAAAGATTCAGTCTACATTCCTCAGTTATACTAGAGTTTGATGTCCGCCTATCATTAGTATAGCTATTAGATGCTTTTGCTAATAAACCATTGAAGGAAAGAATCAGAGACCTGACTGATAAGGCTATCTTGGTATATATAAGTGTGGAAGATTTTGAGAAATGGTCTATAAGTAAAAGAAAGATTTTGACTACAAATTGTGTTGGAAATGCTTGGTATCAGTTTTGTGTGAAGAAGAAGGAAGTGGTAGAAAGGGTGTTTAGAAAGGTTAGATTATCATTACTGGCAAATGGGAGTAAGGATAAAGAGCTTGATATTAAGGGTTTTGAAGAAATTAAGATATGAGATTGGAGTATTAAAGGAATAGAAGAAAAAGAATTATCAGATAATGATATATCTACAATGGAGGATTACAATAAGAGTATTGAATTTGTTGTTAATGGTGAATAGCTTGTAGGATAGCTGTTTTGACCTTTTTTTTTTTTTTTATTTAATTTATTTTTATTTAATAGTATTTATTTATTGTACTTCTGGTATTCCTAGTATTTCTGAAGTAATATGTATTCCAAGATCTCATACAACCATGATCAAACCTCAAAAAAAAAAAAAAAAAAACTTCTTCCAACTTCCTAATTCTTAACTATGTTTTCTAATTACAACTGACTATTTTACAAGGAATTAGATACAGGAATGAAATAGGAGAGTGTTTTTAAGTTCTTATAAGGTACTTTGTAAAGTAGGTATCTTCAGGAACGATCACACTGCTGACTAGGATGCCAAGCCCCAATCCTACTGGTCCGGAGCTAAGAGATCCTGGGACGGACTTAGCGAATTTCATCAGTTTTTGCGGTACCGTACTGTATTCGTCAAAGTTGGGTGTCGTGAGGTTAATATCATAAATTTATCCTAGCTAAACCTATCCAGCATCCGCTAGCAAAAACACGTGAGGGTATCGTAGATTCTAAGGTGCCGGCACCATACCCGATCTGAAGCAGATAGGCGCTCGGGCCGCAGGTGTTGCTATCCGATAACTTTACCTCAACGACAGACCAGACCAGACCAGTTCAGTTGAAACCGACCAACACCACGCGTTATCATCATCTCGCAACATGTCCCTCCCCGACCTCCCCCACGAATTATCCTCCAGATATCAACACATCTCAGCTGGCGTGATGTCCTATACCTACAAAAAACCAAGCGGCGTCTAAGGCCGCTCCTTTCCACACAGCTCACAGACAAGGCAGCTGAGGACCCTATATGCTGTCCGCGGGCACTATTCTCCGTATATACCAAGGGCAGCGGACCACATCCCCCACCACCAGTGCACCCTGACAAGTCATCATCCCAAGACCCAACGCCGGGCACACGGGACGGGGACAACTCCATCGTCCGCCGAATCCTCACAATGCTCTCCCGAACCGGGAGAGACTACAGTAATGTTCTCCTCCAAGCCGTCCGGACCAAGAACCCGCACATTGTAACAACCCTGCTGAACAACGGCACCGACGCCGACTGCCGTGACACCGCCACGTAGTGCACACCCCTGCACTTCGCCGCAGCCAGCGGTTTCGTGCACGTGGTCGCGCGACTTGTGAGTCGGCCGGATGTGGACGTGAAGACGCGCAACCTATGCCCGTACCCGGCGATATTGGGCCCCAATAACGTCCAGCATGGCACGCCGCCGTTCGATGCTGTCCACCACGGACACAATAAGGTCGTCAGGCTGTGTTGAAAGATCCGCGCTTGGACGTTAATCCCCCGTGCGGGAGCGCAGCGCCGTGTACACCGCTCCATACTGCTGTCACGGCGGGGAATGCAAATATTGTTCGGATGTTGTTGGCCGATGACAGGATCGATGTTAATCTTGGGTATCTGATTCTGAGTAATAGGGATGCGCCATTGCACGCCGCCGCGGCAGGTGCTGGGTGCCCTGGCGGCTATCGGATGCTTATGATGTTGTTTGCGGATCCGCGGGTTAATATTAATGCCCGGGGGTAGTGGAGATACACGCCATTGCATATCGCTATTGCGATTGGCGGGATGCGGGTGCCAAGGCGTTGTTGGACAGGGATGATGTTCTGATTAATGTCCAGGGGAATTTGGGCTGCACGCCACTACGTACCGCGGTGGCCTGGGGGCGTTATGCTGCGGTGAAGGGCTGCTACACAAGAAGGGGATTAATACTATACCAACTCCCAAAATTCGTCCGATAAAACCGCACTCGACCTCGTGGGGAAAAGAAATGGGGATAAGGACATTATCGAGTTGTTCTTGGCACACGGGGCCGGAGGCCGAGCAGTCGGCGGAGACTATGAGGTGGCACGAGCCTGAGTCGGGACCGAACCCCCCCTCTGATCTCTTCTTTAGATATGGTATCATAGTACCGTGTTTTCCCTCTTCTCCCTCTTTTTCATGGTAACATTGTGAGGGGAACGAATGAATGTATATCAGCATCCATATTATAGGACGCCCCTCAAGACAGCCAGAAAAGTTGGAACAGAAAAACATCGGACCAGACACAGGGCAAAACACGGGAAAAATGCATGAGATTAGTCTCTCTATACTACACAGTACACACCTTGCGAAATCGCCCAAACGCCTTCCGGAGAGGATTTCTAAAAACCAAGGGTCAGGTGTGGTAGTACCGGCAGGTATTGGCAGTAAAGGGACAAAACTCAATCATACCGTGCTGACTTTCCTATACTGCCATTACAGCCGAAATTCATTAAAACCCACCTTCCGACATCACAAAAACAACCAAATGTCTGAATACTAGGACACCGTTTTTCTCAAATATTTTACCCGTCCCATACCATGGAGGGAAAAATGTTGTTCGCACCCAAAAATCACCGCAGGTGTGATGCGTATGGTAGATTAGGCAGTCAGGGAAAGTATCTAGCACTACTCTCTCTATCCGGGGGAAAGTGGAGAAATTCTTGAGCAAGCAGTGTCATATATCATACCTTTCTCCCTTGTATAAATCTTTTCGCTCAAGACATATCGAACTTAGCTAAAAAGTCCCAGTTCTCGACACGCTTGTTTTTTCGCACGCTATGCGAAATGGTGCTTGTTGCCTTCGGTTTAAGGGCGGGTTGAATGAAAGTAGTATGATAGACAGACACATCAAGTATTACCGGTATATCTATCATAGCACAACCTGATTTGTTGTATGATATTATATCAGTGCTGTATAAAATCCACTCCTGGCTGGATACCATACCGTATCATAGTGCGTAACGCTGCAGCACCACATGTGAATGCTCGTACGATAGCGCAAGAATACCTACGCAGATCTCTACCATCACCCACTAGACCACAACATTTCCTCCCCGCCCGGGGTAATGTACTGTATCATACAACACTCTTCCTAACCCCCCCCCCCCACATACACACACACCTATAAAGGAACAAAAACAAACGAACACACAAAGCCAAGAAATAATCATATCATACCTGCGCCCCTTGCAAGTTTACCACAGACGCCTACATTTCCACGGAGGAAATTATAATTATTGAATTACGGTATCATATCTGGAGTAAGCCAAACACAGCACATGTAAGGCCAACGCCGTAAGCAAACCCAGTCCCAGCGACTCTGCCTGCCTCCTGCCTGCCTCCTGCACGAATCATCACTCGGCCGACAGATCTATCAGTTATTTCCTCAAAAAAAAAAAACTGCCTGTTGTATAGCGTTATGCTCTGTCATGTTTATAAGCGTCATCTGGATAACAGAGGCTACGCCCCCGGGTCGGGGATGAAGTACCAGATGCTCCGATCTCTGGGTGATGTAAGATGCTGCCATGATTCCGGCAGGTTCCCAATTTCCTCGCTTTCCTTCCTCGAGCACTATACAGCAAGGAATGGTCTCTAACTTGTGAGGGAATGAGTTAATCCAGTCCGGTCAATTACTGCTTTTAACAAAAGTGGGAAATTGGGAAAAATAGGTATAAAAAAAATCCCTAACAAAGATAATATTGACATCCCAAACACCGACGATCCAGAAAAATAAGTACGTAAACAACGCAGTGTCGAGACCTTAGTATAGAGCGACAGCTAACCCGGAAGCGAACATACCCAAAACAGAAACCCCTCCTCCCTCCTCTAATCTAAACCCCACCCCCATCCTCGACCGCATCCGGCACATCCTCCCGACAACTCTCCACCATAGCCAAAACCGTGACGCCAAAGTTGTCCATTCCGCCAACCCACTCCTCGATGTTGAGATACGTTGGCTCGGTCGACAATATGTCTGCCATCTTGGGCAGTCGCCGACCGCGAAGATCGGAGAGGTAGTTCTCGTACTCGTACTCCCATTTGGAGCGCTCGCGCGATTGCCAGAGGATTGTCGGGGTCGGGAGGAGTATCTCATTGAGCTCGCCGCAAGTGAAGGTTGGGATGTTGTGGGCGTAGTGGAAGGAGCCATCGAGCATGTAGAGGGCTACCATTGTTCTGTCAAAGTTAGTTAGTAGGGGGAAGGGGGTGAAAGGCGGAGGGGGGAAGTGCGGACCGGCGCTTGGATTCCGCTATGATCCAGTCCTCCCAGGCTGGTCTCACGCCCTCAAGCTCGCCTTTTGCGACGATGCTGGATACGCCGACGTTTACCGCCATCGTCTAGAGGGAGGAAGGGTCGTTAGCTCTTGGGGTTATGGATGCCTGAGGGACATGCGCGCGTACTTCCATAGAAACCATAGCAGCTCTATCAAATGTCGGATCATTCTCGAAATGTCGAATTATCCCATATATAAGCGCGGCCTGTAACACACCTATTTTCTCCACTTCACACACTCGCACATGCTAGCAAGTAGAAAAATCTCATGTCAGATTTCCACCCTTCCCCATATCACAAAAGTAGTCACGAGGAGAAAGGCCAACCTCCGCCTCAGCCAATATCCTCCCATGCTCGGTCGCAATAGACTTCATAACGAACGACTTATTATCCGGCGTCATAGTTTTATACATATCCACCAACCCCCTACAATTCGCCAACGCGCTCGTCATCTTCCCAGGGGTCAGATGGGATGAGTGTATAAACGGTGGGGGTCCATTCCTGCCAGTCATCATCTTAGGATACCCCCTGCACACCCTATCTATGAAGATGAACTTATTCTTGGGGCCCGGGGCGGGCGCGTTCTCGACAAGGATCTTCCGCATCTGCTTGAACGATTCGATGGATACCTGCCGCGGCGCGAGGCGTATCTGTTGATCCATGGGGTTTCCAAGGTGGTTCGGATTGTAAAGGTGTTGGTAGGCGTCCTGAGGGGTTAAGGGGCTTTCACTCCCAATTGGGCATACGCTATGGAGTTCCATGTCCCCAGTTGACCCGGCGAATATGTTCCACTCCAGGAAGTTGTGATTTATGTCGCCCCAGTCAGCTATCTCCACCTCCCTCATTCCGTTATTGCTACTACCGCTTCTATGATTACCGGTGTGCCGGAGACTCCCGTCCGAGAATTCCTCTGGAAGGCCGTTGTCTGTGCATGCTGGGGTTGGGAGGGAGACTTCTTCTGAAAGGCGGATGGGGGAGCGGCGGTGGACTAGGTCTGTTGTACGAAGGGGGGTTGTCGCTGTTGCGTAGTGATGGGAGTGGGAGTGTTGTGGGGGTGGTTGGTGGTAGTAGTGACAGTCAAGGCCCTTATTCCTACATCTTGAGCAGGATGGCGTTAATAGATCACATCTGGTCTTTGCTTGGGTGCATAGTGCACAGCTCTTCTTCCTAGGAATGGTCCCGGATATCTGCTTCTGCCGACATCGTCGTTGGTGTCTATCGCGTGATGATCCTGTTCAGATCAAAAAAAACGTGACACAGATATAACCAGTCAGCCAGCCCACCCTTCCTTCCTTCTTCCCTTCCTCCCCTACTACCACATCGTATCGGCGCACCGACTGTGCAGGTCCCCCCTCCCCTCCTTCCTCCCTCCCACACACCGGGTATGTATGTGCGAGCTGCATCAAATATGCGGCAAGGCTGGCGTAAAATGGAAAGAAACGAAAAGGGGAAAAAAGGGAAAACCCACTTTGTTCAAACCCCTTGTCGCACACCGAACACTTAAACAACACCGACGGGGACGGCGCACTCTGCACGGTATCGGTATTTGTACCTTTCGGGCGATGGGCAGGAGCAGCGTGGGGTGAGGCGGCAGCGGCAAAGTTATTAGATTGCGAGGAAGAGGAAGATTGAGCGGCCCACGATTGTGCCATTGGATGATACCGGTATTCCTTCGTCCCCTTTGCTCTCCCTCGTTCTCCCCGTTACGCATGGAATTCCGACGACGCGCCACCGCTCGGGGAACCTGCTTTATTATCCCTTGGGGATAGAGATGACAAATGAGCGACGGAGAAAAATTGCCCCAAGACGCCAGAACCTTCCAGGTCACGGAATTCCGAGCCCCCTGGTTCGAAGGGTTTAGTTTGTTGGTGTTCATATGTACGCGCTGTGGTGGAACTTTTGGGTCCTTCATAATATTGGATCTATATTTAGGGTACGGCGCAACACCTACCGATACCAATTGTGAATCTGACACCTACTCGTGCCACGGTTGTGGCTAGTCGCCACAACCCCTGCTTGCTCGCTCGCTCGCAATGGGCACTCTGGAAGAGTGCCCGCCAGCTCAACGTAACATTCAGGCTCAACGTCAGTTTGTGGCTCAACGCCACTTTGTGGCTCAACATCAGTTTGTGGTTCCATGTAACTCTGTCACCCAATGTAATTTTGTGGCTCAATAGCTGGTGGTATAATGTCATAGAAATATTAATTGTGCTCAATGAAGATAAAAATGATTTTGTGTTGAACTATACAAATGCTACATAAAATATAATATGAAAATTTTACATGGAGCCACAAAGTGTCATTGAGCCACAAAATTACACCGAGCAACCAAGTTACATAGAGTCACAAACTGATGTTGAGCCACAAAATGGCGTTGAGCCACAAACTGACATTGAGCCTGAATGTTACGTTGAGCTGGCGGGCACTCTTCCAGAGTGCCCATTGCGAGCGAGCGAGCAAGCAGGGGTTGTGGCGACTAGCCACAACCGTGGCACGAGTATCAACAACGCCAGTAAATTAGCTTAACTTGGAGGGGGTGACAAGTTTTTTTTTATTGAAGAGTTTCTCGGCAGAAGATCGATTTCCGTACCGGGGGGAGAAAATCCGACTTTTGGTAAAGAGGCCTGCAAGCAACTAGAGTGCCAGTAGAATTGTGGAAGTAGTCCCTCGAATACAAAATTTCAGTACTTCTGCACATGCACGCATATCTCGCCCGCCGACCAGCCTCCATACCGTACAGTACTGGTAGCTCAAAGTTTTGCCAGGGGCCAGAAAGAGTCAATTTCCTCGCGATACTCGAGTACAAGTACCGTAAGGCATTGCTCGACCCTTTTCAGAAGTTGGAACTTTGCTACAGTACCGTAGAGTACCAGGAAGAGTCAAAACCGGCAAAGGCTTGCTTCATCTGCCAGGCCCTGAATTCTAGGAACATGCTAGAGGAGAGTGTGTCTCACCAGCCGGATACATGGCACTCCTGCGGCGTTACACTTAGTCCCCAAATACTGGTAACCATGCTCGTAGTGTTGAGCCCCCCCTTTGTAAGCTCCTAGCCTTGAGAGGTTTAACATATAGAGGCAGTGAGATTTTTCCTAAAGCTACCAGTATTGTAATCCCGTACACGCCAATGGCTTCTCAAACGCCACTCGGGGCTACTACAATCCCACGGGCCTGGTTGCAAACCAAGAGGCCTTCATGTTAGGAAGACTTGCTATGATATACTACAATGCTACCGGTATGAAGCTTACTAAGCACAGTCAGGCCATTCTAGCAGATAGGAATACACCAAGACTAGTACATACCGGTGTGTACAGTACTCGTAGAATGGCCCCTACTTGCCGCACTCGCACAGCACTACGAAGTACATGCTAGGAGCCCAATGCCGGTGTCCATCCATATACGAGCACCTATCCGTCCAAACATGGCCACGGAACCACGACAATAGACACCGCATCACTTAGCAAGATTCGCACTAAGCTGAATTTGAGCTCAAACACCTGTTAATGACATATATCAAGTTCACCTGGTAGCCCGAGCTATACCGTGTCTGGAAAATGCTATTCCTTCTCGGGGTGTTTTGTCTCTGATTTCGAGGTCTAGGGACTTGGCCGCCGGTACCAGATCTAACGAGTTTTTAGGGTATTCTTTCAAATGTGCCGGCGGCACGCGGATCCTGCCAGATGATTCGCCACACTGACTAAATACCGGTAGTTCTACCGTAGAGCGCCATACAACGCCCGCACCCTACGAGTACTCGAGCACTCGAGTATCATACTTAGCGTTATTAGTATGGCACACCACCATGGTATCGGGTATGATACCGGTAAATCGTTGGACAATCGTGCCATGGGGCGCCCACTCCGTACCGTATCATCCTCAAGGGTCCACCACCCTGAGGCAGGGTAACATTTAAGTTGCTTCCTGCCTCGACCCCAGATTCACTCTAGCCCCGTCGAGCCCTACTAAGATACCATACAGGTATTGACACCGTAGTCTGCTTGTATCATACCAAGCCCAGCATCTACTCCAGTACCAGTACCGGCACCTTTTCCGCCCATATCCCCCCAGAGATATAGCCTGCAGTAAAAAAATTAAAATAAGAAAACCCCCAAAGCCGGGGTTAGAAACACGGAAACCGATTGGAAGAATCGAATCTCGCGCTCGGACGTTGGGGGTTGGTGGGGTGCGGCTACTCTTTTCCTTGCCTCAAATCTGAGGCTGAAGGGATCCTCTTATCCCGGAGAGGGAATTTTATACATTTTAGCGCGAGGCTCAATTATTCCGGTAAATAAACGGTACACGAGTACAGTACCGGCACAGTACAAGCACTCGAGTAACTTTCAGATTCTATGGGATCTCAATATCGAGGATTGTGAAGAAGACTCCTTCCTTCCATTGGCACAGATCTAGAAACTAAACTACCGTTTTCTCGCCGGCAAGGGGGTACCGGTAGAGGAAAAAGAAACCCCTGCTGAGTAACCAACCCTTTCCATTCCCCAATGAAACAGCCAAAAGCTCCGGCTGATCGCCTTCCCACAGCAAGCCAAAAGGAAAAAAGGAAAGAAAAGGAAAAAAAAAAAAAAGTGGGTGTCAAGAGCAGGGACCGGCTAGGTTCTGGGGGCTGGTCACGCGAGTGACGCAAAACTAGGAACTCGACATTTCCCTCCCCTGTACCCGCTCCTTCCCCAACATCTGGAACTTGCGGGGAACCTCTTTTACTGTGGTTCCCAGTCTGCGAATAGCCTTTGAGGTTCCGATTTACCGCAGCCTTGACGATAGCACGAGTGAACGAGTGAGTGAGTGGGCGAGCTAGTTGCTACGGCAACGTTGATCAGGATGGCGGGCTGGGATAGGTCTAACGAGCCGAGGCAGCAGAAGGAGCAGGAGGAGAAAGGAAGAGAAGAGGAGGGGCTGCCAGACTTCAACACAGACTTTGTTGATGAAGCCGGTGAGCTCGTCCCCCCCGTCTCTTGCCCCCTTAAGCCTGACGCTCCGCTCTAGACATCGCAGCCTTCGAAAGGGCCGTCAACGCACCCGACGCCACAGACGAGGACTTTATCACGGCCTTGAACGACTGGAAGCCAATCAAGCAGCGGATCCGACGAAAGCGGCCGAAGAAGCAACCCAGGAGAGGAAAGGATGAGACGAGGGAAGGCTTCGTCTACCAGTTGCTCAAATGGCCGTTATTGACGATTGTGTTTGCCTGGATCCTTATCCTTTCGTAAGTCTCCCCCGCTTCTCCCAAGCGCTTACTTACTCACTTGACCGTGGGGCATTGTCAGAATCCTCTACATGATGACCCGCTTCTACGTCTCCCAATACGAATACTGGGTAACCTGGCGCGGGCGGCGAGAGTGCCTCCGCCGAAAACTCCGCTCGACAAAGAATTACGAGGAGTGGAAACTTGCGGCGAAGGAGCTGGATAGCTATCTCGGTGCTGACACTTGGAAGGCTGAAGACGCATTTGCTTACTACGACTACTCGACGATAAGGAAGGCTGTGGCAAATATATTGCGTCTTCGGCAGAAAGCCGAAGAAGAGGAGCGAGCGGGGAGTACGGCAAATGGGAGCAGTCAGCCGAACTCGGAGGAGAGGAATAGTTGTGTTAGTGGTGGTGAAAACACGACCGGCGGGAATAGAGCTGTGGATGAGCTTAGGGAGCTCGTGAAGGCTTGCGTTAAGAGTAATTTTGCCGGGATCGAGAGCTTTAGGATGTACTCGCAGACATATTACGGAACCAAAGATCGAGTGCAGGAGTTTATTCGGGAACGTATGTTTGGGTCACTGCGCATATTCTTCACTTCTAAGGCGCTAACACTGAGTACCGGTAGTTGAAAAAAGCCTAAAGTTCTTGCTCGAGACGAACTCCTTGGACATGGAAGAGAAGAGAACGCTGTTCAAGCATCTTTCTAGCAATTATGGGCGGACGGCTCTATGCTTATCTGGTGGTGCTAGCTTTGCGTATGATGCCCCTGCTTAGGTACTCGCTCACGGAATATCGCTTACAAATTTACTCTAGCTATTATCACTTCGGTGTCGTAAAGGCACATCTAGATGCCGGCCTCCTCCCAACCGTCATTACAGGAACGTCTGGGGGAGCACTTGTCGCGGCACTAGTCTGCACTCGAACAGACGAGGAACTAAAGAAGTTACTTGTCCCAACACTCGCCCTGAAAATCACTGCGTGCCATGACGACATGTTTGTACGTTCAGCCCTCCCTCATCTCCCTTCATCCACAATAACTAACAAATGCGTGACAGACCTGGCTCCGCCGCTGGTGGAAGACCGGCGCGCGCTTTGACAGCGTAGACTGGGCCCGACGTCTCTGCTGGTTCACGTGTGGAAGCCTAACCTTCAAAGAAGCCTACGAACGCACAGGACGAATCCTAAACATTTCCTGCATACCCTCCGATCCCCACTCGTTCGTCTTCCCCCCCTCCCCTCTCGGATCTTACCGCTCAAGTTAACCTAACCCCTCTCCCATACAGCCCCTCCCTCCTCCTAAACTACCTCACGGCCCCAGACTGCTGCATCTTCTCCGCAGTCCTCGCCTCCGCTGCTGTCCCGGGCATCCTCAACCCCGTAGTCCTAATGACCAAAACCCCGCACCACCCCTTCACAATAACCCCCTTCTCCTTCGGCCACAAATGGAAAGACGGCTCACTCCGCACGGACATCCCCCTCCGCGCACTAAACACGCACTTCAACGTAACCTTCAGCATAGTCTCGCAGGTAAACCCACACGTGAACATCTTTTTCTTCTCGCCCCGTGGCTCAGTCGGTCGTCCAGTGACCCACCGGAAAGGAAAAGGCTGGCGCGGGGGCTTCTTGGGTTCTGCGCTAGAGCAATACCTAAAACTCGACATGGCGAAATGGTTAAAAGTCCTCCGACACTTGGAGTTATTGCCAAGACCGCTGAGTCAGGACTGGAGCAGCGTTTTCCTGCAAAAGTTCGACGGGAACATCACAATTTGGCCGAGAACGAGGGTGAGCGATTTCTGGTACATACTCTCGGACCCGACGGTGGAGAGGTTGCGCCGGATGCTGGAGGTCGGGCAGAGGTGTACCTTTCCGAAATTGGAGTTCGTCAGGAACAGGTTGGCAGTTGAGAGGGCTGTTGAGCGGGGGCGGAGGGCCACGCGTGGAGCTGGGAAGGCGGAACTTGTCGCTGGGGGTCAGGTGCGGGGAAGGAAACCATTTCTTCTTCCCCCTCCTCCCTCTCCCCCTCCCGAGGGGGAGAAGGTGCAGAGGAGGAAAAGCTTCACGTGGTTCCACTGGCCGTCCCCCACCGAGCACTCAACCAACGTGGACGGAAATCGCAGTAGCACTAGTGTACTGGAGGAAATGGAGAACCGGGGAAGGGCCTCTTCCGATGATAACTACGGTGGGAGTAGCGGGAGTGTTTCCAGCGATGAGGAGGCGATGGAGAAGTTTGAGGCTGCCGGAATTGGTGGTGGGGGGATTTGATGAGCGCGAGGGAATAGTAGCTTTCTTTTGTTGCGGGTGCATAGAGGTGGAGTTTTTGTTCCTTTTTCTGTCTTTGTTCGTGGAAGGGGATACACGATGTCGAGTCTTTTTTTTCTTCTTGGTCAGCTTTTCAATTGTGATTTGGATACCCTCTCATTGCCATAGCATCATGGTGGATTGAATACACTACAATGGTTGTGTTTTGTTTTTGTGATTCTAAAAAAATGGAATAAAGAAGGAAAAATAAAACAAGTGTTTATCATTTACAGCGATCACAGTATGTCAATCGCCTACCTTTATGGACCAGAACAAAACAACCCCGAAGCCACCGCTATCAATGAAAACATTATACACATACAAAGCAAAGTATAGCAAAGAAGAAACCCCACCTCTCTGTTTCCCTATCTCCCCCATCTTTCTCACTCACACCTAAAATATACTACCCATTTACTAACTCATTCAACACCATCGAGCGCCCCCGCCCCGACGCCCACCCCATCACTACCACCAACATTAATCCCCGCCCCAGCAGCCCCTGCAGTAGCTGCCATCCCGGCAGCACCACTCCTATCCGCCCCAGTAATCATCGAATACCAGACGACGCAGAACACAAGAACATGCAACGCAAAACAGTACCCGACAAACAAATTCCTGCTCAGCCGATTCGCCAAGACAACCCTTGTCAATGAGTAAACCATCCTCTCGAGCATGCCCATGCGGTGGAATGCCCTGGCTGTCTCGCGTCCGCGGAAGGCCTCGAAGGGGGATATATTCGACTCGTAGGCTTGCCTGTATCTATCTATGGCGCCCGATGAGGAGGCATTGGATGGGTGAAGGGTGGCGGACGGGTTCACATTTGCGCCGAACCCGGAGCTGGCGGCAGTGTTGGTGGTGCCTAAAGCTGGGGGTTGGCGGTACGATTGGATGTAGCGGGTCTTCTCGTAGAGTTGTAGATTGTCCCTTTGTAGTGAGGCGACCTCTTGTCGGAGGTTTGAGACTGTGGTATGCACGCGCGAGAGCTCATCTTCTAGCTGAGTATTTTTGGCCTTGAAGCGGTCGCGCTGTGCCGTGACCATGGGGAGGATGCCGGCATTTTGGGTTTCCCCAGCGCGGAGGGATTCGAGTGATAGTTGAGTGGAGGAGGATGTATGGGGGACCGCACCAGAGATTATTGAAGAGGCCGGAGAGATCCGGGTGCGACTGGTGTGGGAACCATGGGCGATGGATTGGGCGGGGTACCGGGAGACATAGGTACCCGCTACGGATATGGCAGAGGAGTGTTGGGTTTCTTGTTGGAATTTCAGCAGGTCGTCTTCGAGTTTTTGGTTGAGAGCTCGGGAGGAAGACAGCTCCGAAGTAGTCGAGTCAAGAGTCTGCTGGAGGACGCGGAGTTGCTGCGAGAGCTCATCATGGGAAACTCGGAGGAGAGTTAGGTCACTTCCGAGCTTTTTGTTACGAGCAAGAAGGAGCTGTTCCAGGGTTTCTTCCTTATCACCCTTAACTTTACCACCATTCATAGTGCTGCCATTATCTGCTGTCCCTGTCCTTGAGAAATCCAGCATCTCATCTTCATCCTCCCCGTCGTCTCCAGTCGAGAATTCAATAGACTACGTCATATGAGCGGAAGTTCCGAGTCCGGGGGTGTCTGAGAAACATGGGACAAACCTTCAAAATCTCCAATTCCCTCCGCACCTCTTCATAATCTCCCCATCTGTTCACCTTCTCCTTGAGCGTATCATTATCCCTCTTGAGGGCTTCAACTGTGCGCTCCAAAGTCCTGGTCTTCCGTTCCCACTCTCTCTTCAGACCCTCACTATCAGAACGGGCATTTTCCACCTTCCTAAGTAAATCCAAGTTCTGCTCTTGGAGACGCGCGATGACAGGATCCTCCTCATCCTTCTTCTCCTCCACTTGGCCCATAATCCCATCCTTCGCACTAGCCAGCTCGGCCCTCAATTGTTCATTTCTAGCCTCCACCTCTGCCAACCGTAGTGTAGTCCTCTCGAGATCACTGGAAACAAGTTCCAACTCTGCCGTGCGCTCCTTGACAAGCATATCCTCTTCACCATCGGCGCCCCTCCCACTGGAGCCTCCCATGCGCTGCGCAACTTCATAACTCGCCTTAATCTCCTTAAGCACACTCTCCTGATGTCGCAACTTCTCCATCAGCGCCTTCTCCTTCCCCTCCCAATTCCTCGTCTTCTCGTCGAGAACTCCTCTCCAGACTTCTTCGGTCTTCTTGACCTCTTCCTCCCGTTCCCTCTCTCTCTTCTCAAGCTCCTTGTTCTTCGCATGGATCGAAGCCTCCATATTAGACACTTGTCCGGACAACCGAGCGACGGTAACGTTTAAAGAAGAATTCTCGCGGTTGAGGGATTGCATGTCGGGCAGGGAGAGTAACGAATCGATTGTGGCTTCGAGAAGTGGGTATGGGTCGGGAGCTTCGGAGAGGGAGGAGTAGACAGACAGGAAGGAGTTCTCGGTGGCCTTTTTGGAAGTGCTCAAATGGTCGATGAACATTTGATATGCTAACCCATCCACCATCATCAGTAAACCGCACTTGTCCATCCATCGTGGTGGGAAGGGGTGTAGGGTGTAGTAAAAAGGGCAAACATTTCAATAACCCTTTCCACTCCTCCTTTCTAGCCTCCTCATCAAGCTTCCTGTACTCCTTCGTCTTCTGCGCCAGTTCTTTTCGCTGAATAAGTCCATCCTTCTGCGAACCAATGATTTCCGCAGCGGTAGCGTCAAGGCTCTTTTGCAGCGTTGTGAGATCGATATCTACCCTCGTCCTCCTCCCCCCATCCTCTCATTAGCATCCCCACCTCACCTCACCCCATCCCAACCCATCCAGGAGGGGTGAAAGAAAGAAACAGGAGAGAGAACAAACCTCTCCAAGCGGCAACAGCAGCTTGGAAAGCACTCGTCTGTGAGGAGACCTCAGTCTTGTCCCCACCACCAGCGGTATTCTCCACATCCCCCCTCCTCTCCTCCGACTTTCGCCCCTCGGAAGACATGATTGTATTCCAGCCCTACCGACGCGTTTCTCTCTTTCTCCCCCGTTCGGGCTTCGATCCGTTCCCTCGTCAATCGTCAGGTGCCCAGCGCGTGATCTATTCTGCCCCGTTAGGTCAAATTGAGTCTGTCGGTAAGTTATCGTTGAGGTAATAGGGTCGTCGTGCATCCGTCGAAAGCTCCAGGTAAGGTAAGGTGAAAAAAAAAAAAAGAAAGGAAAAGGAAAACTCAGGAACCAAGCAAGCGCAACAAACAATCAAGACACGCTTCATCTCCATCTCTTCTTCCCTACGCCAAGACTAGTCCACTCGGCCTGTTTTTCGAGGTCACGTGCGCCTTGGTAAGATTTCTATATTCAGTTTAGGCTTTTTTTGTGCCTGGGGAATTCCAACGTTAAAAAAAGTCACAGTACCGGTATTTGGAAAAGAGGAAAAAGCAGTTTCACATACAGTTCATTTCCTGCTTGCTTGCTTGCTTGCTTGCTTGTTTGTAGACTATGTATGGGGCGGCGAGGGGAATAGAATCCGGACATGTGTTCTTTTTTATTTACCGGTACTTATCTATCCGACCACCGTATTTATTTATTTATTTTAGCTGTCAGCTGTGGCTAGAGGATACAGCAGTCTAGCGCACTGCGCAGCATCAGTACAGTACCGGTACCAGTAAGTTATGGTATTGTCAATGTTATGATGCACACTGCATGCTATCTCCAAGACAGAGAGAGAGGGAGCACCGAACCCGCCAGAGCAGATGGACCCCCCCCCCCAACCACTAAGATCATCCAGATACCGGTATCATCAGCAGGCAGTAAAATAGGGTATCGTAGATATGGCGCCAGCGCAACGCACCGAGATACGGTATCTACCCTCTAGACTACCCACCACACTGATACTGCACCGCGTTCCGCTGCCGCCGTGTCCCGCAGAACCCACGGGAACACTTTCATCCACCCATCCATCACCTAACCCCAAATCCCAATTCAATCTGGTCCAACCTAATACTCTACTCATATCGTCCCCCCTCCTCCCCCTCCCACCCCCCTTTTTCGGGAGAGGAGGGGGGGGTTTTTCTTTTCTTTTTTTTATGCGCCGCATCCTTTCCTTATCTCCTTGATATCGTCAATTCCCGGCACGGTGAAACTGGGGAGAGGGGGGGTATGGTAACTTGTTGCAGTTAAAGAGAGGGAGGTAGGGAGGTAGGGAGGTGTTGCGCTACATTGGCCGCTGGCAGGCGTTGCGGCTACGGTAGGTATCACACAGCTTGTCCTTGTGGCGGGTGGTTTGCCATGTAGACTATCAGTGCCTCTACTATATGTACGGTACATATATGCGTACTGTACTCTACAGGGCCGATACTTTGCAGAGTTGATATGGTAGGTAGGTTGGTCGGTCGATAAGCACGGAAACATACAAGTATACCTGTCCACTCCCGGGAGGACAGGCATATACACTCGACACAAGAACGGGACGGATATAGACTAGATGGGTGGATAGACAGATAACCAACTCAACTCGACTCGAGACGTGCTCGTACAATACATACGGCTGATACCTACAGCACAGTACTTATGCTAATGTGCTAATGTCCGATAAGAGTGTAGTCTGGATTTAACACCAACTGGATGGTAGCCAAAGGGAAGAGTGTGAGACTAAGGAAAAGAAAATAATAAAAATTCCAACTCATCAGTCTTCTTTTCTCCGAACCGACTCACTTTGCCGGTATATGTATAGCCAGTGACCAGTAAGGAATCTCGCTAGCAAGTATCGAAGCCGAGAAGAAAAGGAAAAAAAAAAAAAGGGCCTAGAACAGGCACAAAAGCCCAGGCTCGGCCCCACCGAAAATGGTAATAACTCAGATATATGATAACGGATTAATGAACCACAACCACTAATAAGAAAGTATCATGGAAACAAAAATAGCAAAACATCACCCGTAATACAGCCTACAGCTCTAGTACTCAATTCAACCCAATCCGCTTCGAACCAAAACGCACCACAATATATCTCCTACCGGTACATCACGTCTACTCGGGAACGCCTTCTCTCTCAGGCCTTCCTTCAACCAAAACCATCACTTTAGGCTACCGCACAGCACTACATGATACTGCCGTACCCGCCAGATCACGTAATACCATGACATTGTCATGTAAAACCGTCCCTCCTTCCGGGCGACAGAACAATTCGACAACCTCAACTCGGGATAATAAACATTAGGATAAGGAAGGAGGAAGGACTTCGTATCGTCCGGCATCAGCTCCTCCTGTTAAACCACAAAATGCTTTCCTCCCTCTCTCTGTCTCCCTACCACCCCCACAGCACAACCAGTCACGGTAGCCCACAACACTAAACTCCACGAAGGCAACTTCTGCTGCAATTATATGGCACCGTAGTGGTGTGTGAATACCTTTTTTTCTTTCTCTCTTTCTTTCTTTTTTTCTTTTTTCTTTGCAAACTACACCGAAGAGGGGAGGAGGGAGGAGGAGCTCACTTGTATAATAAAAGCAGTTCACTTGGCTCGCTATTTAGCCGGTGGGTGTGAGGTCCTATCTGCAGGTTTTCCACTACGCTGGGCTTGGGTTAACGGTGTGCTCGTACGGTAGTTGATAGACTATGCACAGTTATGTAAGTAGCCACAGTGCAACCACAACTTGCAAGATAAAGACAAAAATAAAAATACCGGTAAAAGGGGTTGATAAAAAAAACAAAAACAAAGCTAAAAAAAAAAAAAAAGTTTCCAATTGGAGAAGAGTTCATTCTGTGATAATATTATTATGTGGAGTTTCTTTTTTTTGCTTTCACGAAGGAAGCAGCCACCTTCCCTTCCTTCCACCTCCCCCCTGCCCCACCCCACCATGAACCAAGTTGCAAACTACAGGTCACACCCCTAACCCCTAGCCCCGGTAAAGAATGATCGACCCATAATCGACATATCGACATTGTGAAGATTTGTAGCATTCGCTATAAGAGGCCAGTGCGCTCTTGGAGAACCGATTCTACGTCGACAAAAGACAGAAGCCTGGGGGAATAACGGTGTGATACTTTTTCAACCGGCTGGCAACCGGCAATGGTGACACAATTGACCTTGTGGTATCATGCTATTTGCAACTTTTGGGTAACCACACAAATCGGGCCGGGGGGGATTTCAGTGTCGTTATATTTTACCGTGGCATCGCCCCCTGCATATTACTTTTCTTCGTCTATGGGGGAGGAATTGATTCTTTAGAGTGCTTCGAAATACCGAAAACCGAGGAGAAGCCTGCATGAGCTAGGCCTTGCCAATGGAAAACAAGGACGAATCCCTAAGGATGCAGAATTTGGAGTATCGCATTCCCGGTGGCTGGCAGCAGATATTTGTGATATCGGGGTGCCATCAGCTCATCACGGGGGAGGTGTACGAGTGATCGCGCATGAAGTATTCCCCCCGAAATCGGTGCGTGAAGGATGCACCACCGCTACCCAATTCAACCTACTCGTGCTAACTGCCTGTACGTGTACGGAGACAATTTTATCTGAGACAGCGAACCTCGAGGGAAAACTAAAGTGCTACATACACGCCCAACGAGCGCATCCCGCGCTAATTATGGAGGCTCTCCACTGATGAAAAAGACTTACGGATTCAATACTCAACTCTCCTTGAGCGCCAATTCCAGCTTCTCGAGCAGAATTGATGCTAAACCAAAAAAAAGTCGTGTGAGTATGCGGCCAACACAAAGTATGAAAGAGCCATGAAAACTAACCATGATGCTTTTGAAAGACGAGCATAGGTCTAAGCCTCACAGCCATCTCTCCGGAACCACCGATATTGACTCCGAAAGTCTTCATTTTCTTCAAGAAAGCATCCCTCTCAGGCGTATCAAACGCAATGAAGGTTCCACGATCCTTTCCACGGAGATTTTGAATCCTTTCCGGGAACTTGGAGGCAAGCTTCTCAAGCTCACCATAGAGGTAATCACCAGTTTCGGCCTAAGTTGTCCATTGAAGGCGGTTAACCAAGGGCCGCTCATCACGAAGAATTTAGGGGAGAGAACTAACCGTATTTTTAACCAGGTCACGCTTCGTAATATCTTGAATAATGGCACGAAAAAGAATCGCTCTAACAGGATCTCCCATCCAGGTATTGAACTGACGATACGGCAAATTCGGTCTCAACAAAGGATTGCCAAAGTAGTAACCCGCGGTCTGAGCCTTCTTGGAGAAAGTAACCATATCCGGCGGGGACTCGAGATTCCAGTGCTCATGAGCCCAGAACTTGCCGGTCGCTCCAACACCAGTCTGAACCTCATCGACAATAAGCAAAACGCCCCTTTTCTGCGTCAGGTCCCTTAGGCCCCGGAAAAAGGCCGGAGATGCGTGGTTGTCACCACCTTCAGATTGGATGGGCTCAACGACAACAGCGGCAATTGGGCAATGCCAAGAATTGATTATATCTTCGACTTCCGCTAGACATCTCTCTTCTTCCTTTTTGTTTGCTTCAATATTATCCTCCAATGGGTATTTCAACTGAGGGAACGGAGCTTGAGGCCAATTGAAAGAAGGGATATCGAGCTTATGAACTGGCTTGCTCCTTGTGGTACTTAAACTTCCAAACAATCGACCATGGAAAGCCTTCTTGAAGCTCATGATTGCCAACTCAGGAGACCCAGGAGCTTGATTTTTCATGACACTCTCAATCTCTTGGGGAGTAAAACTCACACCTTCGCCACGTTCCATACGACGTCTGTAAATGAAGGCAGCCTTGTAAGAGGTTTCAATTGCATCAGATCCAGCCATGGCAGTGAATACCTGATCCAACCCCTTAGGTGCAACCGCAAGTATCCCAGTCTTCAGGAGAGAAGCCCAATATGCAGGGGGAAAGCCGCCAAGAGCAGGCCTATTCACGAGAGCATCGACAGCCTCTTTGGAAGACATAGCTGCGATGAGACGAGGGTTATTATAACCAACCGGGATTGAAGCAATCTGAGAATACCTAAACCAATTAAGAAATTACCAGTTAGCTGAGTTAATCGGGAAAAGGCTAGATGGATTGAATTTAATGCAATGCATAACTAACACGTCGAGTAGCGTCTATTTGACGTCAGAGTTTCTTGTCAGCAAGCATACTCGTAGCTGAATCTTATATCACAGTGTCCCCAGAGATCGACAAGCTCACGTTGCCATCCATGTCAACAAGATAATTCCCAACACTCTTCTCATAATCACATATCATGTTTAAGCTCCTGGTGTCGAACACAGAATCCAATTCCTCGATCGCTTTCCTAGAAACAGGACCAGGGATTGATGTCATCACCGAAGGCTGACTTGGTTCATTGCTGAAATAGGGGGCAGCTGTGGCGTACGCATTTCGGCCCCTTGGAAGAACGAAGCGAGCAGTACGGATCCCAAGGCGGGAGGAATGACGAAGAATTGAAGCCATTATTGTTTAGAGTATCCCCGTAGTATCGACAGAGAAGGATGAGAAAGGTAGCCGAATTCAAATTTCAATCAGGAATTCGGTGTCCTGGGATGGAGAGATGAAAAGGGTTTCAATACCTGAAGCCTCAAAGGTGGACTGACCAACTTTTGGTGGGGCACAAATACCGTGAGTGCCCGCACGTTATCGGTTATCGTAGGCAAAGCCTGCCCTCTCTCCTTTTTCTTTTTTTTTCCCCTTTCCCTTGTGGCACACACCGACCGTGCAGTGGTGAGTTCGCGCATTTCCAGCCTCCTAAGGCGCAGCAAAACCTCACACAAGACTTTCAAATCAAGAATCATCACCTGACCAACCCCATAATATTATATAGTCAATTTCGAACCCCCTACCACAACCACCGCAACCCCTAAGCTCAAAAGATTCAGCAAGAGTGTTTGCTTCATGACTGTCCAGAGGATTACACAAGGGTCTAAGGAAATCTTCACCTGCCGTGATGCCAGGGCGTATTCAAAGTTTTGGTATTTTGTATGAGAGCTGCCAAATTCACCCAGCCAACCGTATCAGGCAATATCTGGGCAACACTATGCCTAATGGGGCACTATATCAGCCGATCTTTGATGTGGCCAACCTATTTAGCACGCAGAGCAAAGTAATTGTTCACTTAAAGAGCGGACAACGATTTACACAATTGTCGATTTGCAGTGCCCGACACTATCATACCACCAGACATTTATTACAGATGTCTTCACAAGGCTTATGGACAGCGGGGCGACAAAAAATAACAATAAGAAAAAGTAAACACTTGTTTGGCGCACCGCCATACTGGTATTAAGAAAACACGTTCTTCGTATGATACAAATCCGATTTTTCCTAAAACTCGAATCCCCTAGTCAGAGAAAGCTCAAAAAAAGCGGCCACCTTACTCGAGTACTGGCTGTCGCGATGAAAACAAAATCCAGCAGGGGGCCGTGGGTTGGACTACAATAAAAAAAAAGTGTAACGTTAAATTTGTAACAAAAACACTGCTGGAAAAACGCAGTCCCCACAGCGAGCTAAACAGGGCTTAAAGATTACCGTGATAGATAAACCAGAATTCCTCTTATCCTCGGCTGTGTGTTTGGAGTATTGGAAATATGGAATTGGAAACAAGTAATATTCCCTTTCGCAATATATTTGACTTTCTATGCTGTCAGCAACTGCGGGTCGCCCGGTGCACCAACTCTAGAGCGCACAAGCGCTCGGCGACCGTACTAACTTAACTCACGAGCAGAGCGAATTTAAGTCGTTTCCAGAAAATATCCGCAAATTACAAGATGCGGCTCAAAGCGAATATGAATCATTGAACCAAAGTTGAGGGTGAAACGTGAAGAAACAAACTCAAAGGCTGCTGATTCAGCGGTTAAATCAGGGATCTTTCCATTAGCAGATGCCTCTTTTTGCTGTGCGTAGTACCGGTACTTGGTCGCATCAGAATGCCAAACTCAGACAGGCCAGGAATGCGTGGGGGTGAGCTCTTGAAAGCACACTCAGCGAGTCAGCAAGGGAGAGAGGCAAGCACGGTACTGGTATTGCAACAGCAGCTGCTGCTGCCCTCCACCTTGTCCTCAAATCAGTTTCATCTCGCTACGGAGGTTACGCGTGAGCCAGAGGATCCGCGGCTGCCGTGTTGTACTCGAGTACCGTACTCCAAGCTTCAGGAGTCGAGAGAAGGATAGTGAGAATGTCGGGACGAGTCCAGTACTAGTCCTTTGTACACAGTACATACATATACTTATAAAATATGTAGAACCATAGAGGACTTATGCGTATGCGTATGCACCCTTGTGCGCCGGTGAGTACGGTACTGTACGCACAGCATAATGCCGTTCATCACTTTTACCCAATGCTCTTTCCTATGCTCTTTCCTATGCTTTGCGTTTCGATAGGCTCTCTTCTCCTTCTCTCATTTCTCAACTTCACCACTCCCTTGTGAAATCGCACCGCACCATTTAGATTTCTTGTTGGCAATCCTGTCCTATCCGCCAGTTTTTTTTTTGTTTCCGACCCGGCGGCATGTTGAGCACCGGCAAGACTCTAGTACCCCGGTATATGTACTACTTCTAAGGAACAGCGAGCACCTACGTGCCAACCTGCAAAGCATCCGGAAATAAAGTGCCAAAATCATCCAACTCGGTCATAAAACATCAGCTCTTGGCATTTTTATGTCCGAATACTTTGCAAATCGGAGAGCACCAAACATATGATCCTGATTCATATCACAACCCCGTTAGGTCGTTATTGTAGTTCTATTTCCAGATGCACCATAACCACCACTCTCCCTCCTTTCACTTATATGGTAACTGGAAACAACTGGACAAAGATCTTTGTTATCAATCGCGGGTTTTGTTTTTTTAGGGTTGGCAAGGGCATTGTGCCTCGTCTGCTTCCTCAATCGGTGCCATACCAGTACTGTGCGAGTGCTTGTAGGCTTGTCTGAGAACGTCTAGCGTACTAGGGTGCCTTCCTCGTCGCTCAGGCTTGACCCCGTTCCATAAAAAGAAACAAGCGACAAAAGAGGCTATCTGAGCCCAGTGACCACGGATCAAACCCGTGCTTTTGGTTGCCGATTGTTTGAGGAGTTTTCCATCATATAGCCATCCATACCCACTGGGTGTGGGGGGGATGTGAAAAGGTACGCATTCCATTTTTTTCTTTTCCACTCGTAGGAGGTCTATACTGTGGATCCGCAACAAACGGCAACGTCTGTAGTATTCCGTAATTGATTGATTCCCACCTACGGTGGGTGGTGTTCAGTTTATCCGCACACAATAAAATGTGGGAGTTGTGGCAACGGAAAGTATCAATCCTATGCAGCTTTCAGGAAAAAGGAAGTGGAATCATCGGTGAATGCAAGGGAGGAGTGAGAGGGAAATAAAGTTGGGAGGGAGTGAGGAGGGACAAAATGGGGAGTCTCATAAGTACGGGGGAATTATGTAGTTGACTGGGTTTGGCTGTCTCTCTTGACGCTGGCGAACGCTGCAGCAAGAGGTCTGCCTACATACCATACAGCACATTTTTCAATATCTTTCCTCTCTTATTATTATTATTATTATTATTATTATTATTATTATTATTATTATTTTATCCCACTTCTCTTTTCCTTGTCTAGCCTTTTATTTTTATTTTCTCCCAGTGCCGTGCTACTCTACAATACCGTGCTCCTTCTATAACTTATTCCTTTTCCCTCTTCCTTTCTCGCGCCCACCCCCCATATACGGTATCTTAGCCCCTACTTCGGCAAAGCCAGAATCCATCCACACACACGCATCCTCAGACACCACCATCCTCCTGGTCCACACTCCAACACCACCTCTACATTACAATAACACCACCACCTTCAGCACAACTCCACCTCAGAGAAGCGATACGGCCAGTGAAACTCCCGTGCTACGTACTATTTTGCTTTCAGTTTTTTCCTCTTATTCTCTCCTCTTCCTCTAGACACAAACCCTTCTCAACCGAAACTCTTGACTTCACTATCATATCGCTCTTGCCCTCTATTCTCCATTTCTGCCGTAACCCCTTCGTCCGGAGCCTCTCTATCCTTCCACTTCACGGAGGAGAAGAAACGACAGCCCCTCGTTGTCATAGCTCTTTGCTTGCGGCCTTAGCCCTAAGAACTCTCCCCTCAACCCGCTCGTCGTCTTCTATCGTGTTCTTACGATAAACCTTCTCATCAACGTTCCGCAACAGCCCTATTCTATTTTTTGCCCTCGACCGTCCATCTGGCCAGACATCTTACCGACACCCGTCTGAATCATATTTCTCCACCCCCGTTCCGTCCTACACCTTTATTCTCAGGGCCTTGCCTTTTCCATCACAATCAGTTTCTTATCAGTCGGATTAGAGGAAAGTTTGAGAAGAGAGGCAGAAAAAAAAGAAACCGCCCTTAGCAATCAGAAAAAACGCCGAGTAGATTTTTCTCGATCTTCGGTTGCTCTCCTTCTTTCAACTCCCAGACATCTTTTGCGGTTGTTTCTACCCCCTGTGTGCCGAAAAGGTTTTTTTGTTCTTTTGTTGTGAGCAGTTGCTGCATCGAAGCGCAAAATCCGGATCGCGCTTAGGGATCAAAGAATATTTTGCTTTGATTGTATAAAATATTTCTTACGTTCCGGTAAATATTCCTTGATTGCACTTTCATCTCCTAGGTCATCTTCTCATGAGGAAGCCCTTCGTGCGGAGGTAAGCTAACCATAAACGCGTGCTTAGGTCGACACATCTAGCACCCTTAGTCTCTGTTCGCCGTCCCTCCAAATTTCTCTTTCTCCACCTCTCCTTTTCTCTTTCTCTTCCTTTTCTTCTCTTTTCTTCTCTCTCCTTCCCCCTCCACTCTTTACAACGCTATGGCGGACCAAACAGAAGTCGATTTGGATTCTATTATCGATAGGCTGCTGGAAGTTCGTGGCAGCCGTCCTGGAAAACAGGTTCAATTGTTGGAAGCCGAAATTCGCTATTTATGTACTAAGGCTAGAGAAATATTCATATCGCAGCCAATCCTTCTGGAGTTAGAGGCCCCAATCAAGGTATGATATCATTAATGCCCGGGCATATGTGCACATTTCTTGGGTGATCGGGAGTCCCGATGTGTACTAATGAGGTCTTCGACCAGATTTGCGGAGATATTCACGGACAGTACTATGATCTTCTTCGACTCTTCGAATACGGCGGATTCCCTCCAGAGGCAAATTATCTGTTTCTTGGCGATTACGTCGATCGAGGGAAACAATCCCTCGAAACTATCTGTCTCCTTCTGGCGTACAAAATTAAGTACCCGGAAAATTTCTTCATCCTTCGTGGCAACCATGAATGTGCCTCCATAAATCGTATATACGGCTTCTACGATGAATGCAAAAGGAGATATAACATCAAGCTATGGAAGACATTTACGGATTGTTTCAACTGTCTGCCGATTGCTGCTATCATCGACGAAAAGATTTTCACCATGCATGGCGGTCTTTCCCCTGATCTTAACTCCATGGAGCAAATTCGTAGGGTCATGAGACCTACTGATGTAACCAGCCCCTTCCCCATCGTCAATTCATTATTGTCGAAAAATCGACTCATGCTCTCTCTTAGATCCCTGATTGCGGTTTACTCTGCGATCTTCTTTGGTCCGACCCGGATAAGGATATCACTGGTTGGAGTGAAAATGACCGTGGTGTCTCTTTCACATTTGGTCCTGATGTTGTCTCGAGATTTTTGCAGAAGCATGACATGGATCTCATCTGTCGCGCTCACCAGGTCGTTGAAGATGGTTACGAATTCTTCTCCAAAAGACAGCTCGTCACCTTGTTCTCCGCACCCAATTACTGTGGTGAATTTGATAATGCTGGTGCGATGATGAGTGTTGATGAGAGCCTGCTGTGCTCGTTCCAGGTACGCGGGAAATTTGTCCATGTTCGAACTTTAGATGATACATCTTTGCTGGTCCGTGGTTTTGTATATCGGGCTGACAACTGCGCTTGTAGATCTTGAAACCTGCTGAGAAGAAGCAGAAGTACGTTTATGGTGGAATGGGGACGGGCAGACCTGTTACTCCTCCCAGAAAGCAGAAGAAGAAGTGATCGCGAACTTGATATCCTTATAGGAAAATCGGTCCCAGCCTTTAAAAGTTGGTATCGATTTGAAAATGGTGGGGAGCGGGGAGGGTGGTTGAGCGGGGTCCGGTGCGTTTTGCTAGAGGTTTTAATTGAGGCAGTTCTCTTGCTTGAGGAAACAAATTAAAGGGGAGACAGAATGTGATGGGGGTTCAAATGGGTATTGTTGGATCTGCATATCTTTGATCCTGACAGGAATCCCTATTCTATGAGATGCTTTTTGTGCTTTGTGTTTGAGAAATGAAATGGAATATCGGTGGATAATGACTCCTTGCGGCAACAAATTTGGGAAATTTCAACCGGGGCCATAGGGAGGTGAAGGGGGGAAAAACTCGGTGAGATGAAACCGGCTGGCACCCGGGTTCTCAAAAAGCGTCTTATATATGTTCCTGCGGCCATGGGGGAGCCTTTGTATCGATACTGGTGTCACATCTAAACCAAAACCTGGGAAACGAGACTCAACATGGGATTCAATTCCTCTTTCCTTTTTCCTTATCGCTTGTCCTGTTATTCTTAAGGTGTTGGAGAGGGCGGGAGTGCGCGGGGGGGTTATTCTTATGTTTTTTTCTTTTTCTTTTTTTCTTTTTCTATTTTTAACCTGGTCTACTCCCTTCTCGCCCATGTCGTTTTATGAATCCGTTGACGACCTCCCATGAAACAAAATTCCTGATGATAATATCATTTGCCCTGCTCGTATAGCCCTATTTATATGGCTGGCATTGCTTGTAGTGTCGCTGTGCTGACCTTGGCAAATTATGGATGTTTTATTCAACAAAGTGCCCTGTTCATTGTGTACCGTCTGGAGTATATCTTCTATGACCATCTTATCTTCCCCCACTTTTTGTCACCTTTCTATGATAGTTTCCAGTTTCCCTTTTTCGATTCAGTGGCTTGCTATAGCCCCCGTTCTGCTCTTATCGGCAAGTTTATGCTTAGAAAGAGGGCGTAAGGAGGTTTTATATATATTTGCTCCGAGTTCTCGTTTCGTTTGAGGTGGTAGTTCTCCCCCTACTACCTATGTGTATAGATATATTATATATTAAAAAAACCCCCCCCGGCTCTATCTGCTTGCTACGATTTGTTTTTTGCTCTTTTCCTCAACTCTCTGTTCCCCTCCCTCTTTTTCTCTTCTCCACCTTTTTTTTTAGACACTTCCTTTCCTGGACTACTGTACAGCATAATAAATCCACAACTAGCTCATCACTTTTTATATTTTTTCCCCTGGGTTTCCATCCACTCATTCATTCCCTAGATCACACAAGTCCATCCATGAAGCCCATCTAACAAAATCCAGAAACTAACTAGGCAGTAGCGTGCTTGTAATCAGCCTCTAACTCCTTCCCTCCCGTGGCTTTGGCGTCATGATCTACATTGTGTGGGGTAGAGCCTCCCGGTACTCTATCATCGAGCCCTTGAATTGGGTGCGGGGAGGAACTGGGAACGGGGTGGTTACTGCTACGAGTTTATCATACGGCACTACGGTGCCGGTACCCGTGCTCTCTCTCGCTCGTACTGCTACTGCCTCTCCCCGTTTACCCTACTCTACTAACCATTTCACATACGCCGTTTGGGTGCGGAGGTAACCATTGTGTAAATGATGGATAGAGACGAAATTGCAGGCAGGAGGGAGAGAAAGAGGGAGGGAGGGAGGGACGCCGCCTGCGAACTGCACGAGCACTCACTCACTGCATACATGCTTTTTTTTTATATATATACCTTGGCTGGCTGGTGTGGTTTCCTGTTGCACCGTATGGGGATTTCTGGAATGCCAATCTCAAAACTGCTGGGTGGATGGATGGATGGGTGAATGGGCGGATTGGTGGATTAGGTCGGCTTGGCGGTGGTTTCGTGTTTTGTTTGGTTGCCTTGGGTGCGGTGTACTGTATGCTTTTTTATTGTTGTGGGCACACGACACGACATGACAATTGATTGATGGACTGGATTCATGGTGGCTATGGGGGCGGTTTAGTTTTTGGTGGGCTGAGTGGGGATGGATGGACGGGATTGCTGCTTTTATGAGGGGTACTTTTTATTTCTTATTTTGTTTCCACCTTTACTTATTTTCTTTTCCACTTTCTCGAATTTGAGGGGTTGAGGTGAAGGAGAAGGAGAAGGAGAAGGGGGAGGGGGAGGGGGGGAAAGTGGTCATAGGTTGGGTTGAGAGATGAGGGATATTACGATATTCTTTTGTCTTGTCTTGTGGGTGTGCTGTGCTGTGCTCCAGCTCCACCGTTTGTGTAAAGCTGCCGAAGAGTTCTGTGGGTTGGTAGATGGTAAGGTAGTGTGGGGATGTGAAGAGAACGATTCTGTGGTGATGGCGATACTAGATGGGTAATATCAACGTTTTTTTTTCTTTTTTTTTTCGCGCGTTGCACTATTGGAACGCCTGCCAGCATGATATGGCAGGAGAAGGTACCATGGTGCAATGTAGCACTTACCGGCCATAACTTCACTTGACATACAACTGGAAATTCCTTCCACTCTCACCTCTGGGAGACAGCTCCGGAGTGATCACGTTTCCAAACAGCGCTTTGTATTATACGTCAGAACCTTTTTTTCACCCACCCTCCGCTTTGCTTTCCTTATCCTCGCTATCCTAGCATATTCAGCTAGGGAAAATCAAGACTGGGAAAATGGTGGAAGGAAATAAAAAAAAAAACAAAGGGAGCAGGGGTCCTATACAAGTATGATAATAATTATGATACCGTACACTGCTAACTTACCCAAATTGTATGGGTGCCCTAGTTCCTTGGGATCACAAGGGAGACTAATTCTGCTGCGCTTCCATACCGGTACTCACCCATACAAGTACTATAGCAAATCACGAGTTCCTAAAAAAACATGAACGGGTGACTAGTGCTTAGATGTTCTAGAAGGATATCTGAAACCTCCTCCCCTCTCCTTCTCTCACTCTCACACTTTTTTTTACTTTTATTTTTATAGCTTACCCCTCTAACAACCCCCCCTCCCCTTATTCTCCCATTCTATCGTACCCCTCTCGAAAGGTTATCGTAGGTAAGCCTCGGATCTCCGCGGACTTTTTCTTTGGAAGACGATAATAAGTTAATCCAGAGTAATAGTGCCTTCGTTCGCTCCCTTCCACACTACAGACACACCGGTACATCAATGGCCAGCACACATTCTTTTTTTTTCTTTCTTTCTTAACCACACTACAGTGAGTTAGCCGCGGAGCCTTTTTTTATCAGACCTGACTTACGATACAATAACGCAATCCTGTAGTCTAGTCCTACCTTATCGTATCGTACCGGCCCGGCCTCCCCCTTCCCCTCAAAACTTAACGCCGCCATAGATCAGGATAACCAAAAACAAGAAGGAAAAGTTAAGAATCAACACAAGTGTCGATCAAACTGCCGATCCCTTCCTTAAAAAGTTAAAAAAGAGAGGAACAATCTCAGTAGCAGCTTGTTATTTTTTTATTTTTATTTTTTTCAAATTTTTTTATTTTTTACTTTTCTTGATATAGCTCTCATGATCCACCACCCCTACCAACTTCCCCGCATTTTTATTTTTTTTCAACAACGCACGGACCAGGATTTACAAAAAGAGCCTCAATTCTTTTCTCATTCCCAACCATTCAGTCACCTAGGGTAGGGTACCGTACTCATTCAGTGCCCGTCCTTAGTAACTTATTCCTCCCCCCCCCCCCCCCCTTTTTCTATATATAATATTATTGCTTGACCACTTAGCGGCGCGATGATTAGGGCGTATGTATGTATGTATGTATGTATGTATGTGTGTATGTATGCGCAAACGACCACTGCCGAAGAACCCCGAGCGTGATATCAAATGGAAGGCTGCGAGTAATCTGACGCGGAGCTATGCCTCGCCCTCACTCGTGGAACTTCGGCTTTCTCACCATTGGTTCCCCCCATATAACCCCAGTCCCTGCGCCAAGACTTATCGAGTGCGCATTCATGATGCTGATATAATCCTCCTCAAGACAAGGTTTGTGCTTGTGCTTGTGCTTGTGTAGCTCGGGGGGGGGGGGGATGTTGGAGGGCTGAAGGCAACCACCTGGGTATGATACGGTAGGCGAGGCGAGTTGAGGGTTGAAGTGGTGAGGACCCTTGATCTACAATAACGCATATCATACATCCTGGGGCAAAAGGTTTTTGGCCTCACTGATCCGGGGCAAGTAGGCGCAGCCGCAGCAGCAGCAGCAGCGTGATAAATAAGTTACCGGTAGGTTTCTAGCCCACCGTAGTACCGGTAGCTGCGTCGCTCTGGTGTTTATAAGTGATGGCATGACCGTACTGTGTTGTATGTAAAATCACCACCATCTTCCTGCATTTCATTTTTTAATCGAGCCTCATATTCTAGGATTTGAGTGTATTTTTATTTACCATCCTAGATAAGTACCGGTATCGTAGGCGGGCAGACAGGCATGCATTTAGTCTACCATAGAATCTCATAAAAAGTCGGAGGAATAGAACTAAAAGTGAAACTAAGCCAACCGAGCCAATAGAAGGGCATGAAGACCGCCATTCTTGCGCGCCACAGTTTAAAAAACACATATAGAGAGAAGGGGCGATTGGGCAGGTTCAAGAAAATCCATGAGATTCTGCTGTACTCGAGTACCGGTAGTCTTGGACCCAGGTCACGGGATAAGAAAAAAAGAAAAAGAAAGGAGTCTAAGGCTAACCTAATTTACCTACCGTACCGATTTTCCGCGGCCACGATATTATTATCTCTTCCTCCGCCTACGAGTACTTGTACTATTGTGCCTCATAATATGCTGATGCTGGTGAAAAAGAAAAAAAAAAAGGACACTGGTACAAGAAAGAAAGAAAGAAAGGAAGGAAGGAAGGAAGGAAGAGAGGGAGAAAGCTCTGGGGAGCGTGTGATTATCGAAATAACAGCGGTTCACATATTTTCTGGATGAATTTCACATTGGTAGAATTATTTTATCGGGGGGGGGGGGAGAGATGGGCACGTGAGGGATGTTACTAAATATTTATTATAATTATCATACCATGGGAGTTTTTTATTTTTTATTTTACATTAAATTTTGGGAAAATAAATTTATTGCATTAATTTTAACAAAAAACATTGTGAAATTTCGTTTAGTGTTTTTTAGTTGAAGATATGGGTGATTGTAGGGGGGGGGGGGTGGCTGTGGGGCTCTGCGCTGTACTGTACTACAAGTACTATAAGGTTGTTGCTTAGCTGGGCGGAGGAGTGCCGACTGAGGAGATACGGCGTTCCCCGTTTAATCCGTCCATCTATCTATCCGTCCATCTGTGGATGCTATCGTACACCTGGTGACTCTCCGATTTCTGGGCCGGCAATATACGGGTACAGTATAGAACGCTACACCCCACAGCTGACAACCCTCACGGTACTGAAGGAAGGAAGGAAGGGTAAGACTCAGACGAAGCCTTCCTCTTCTATCATACCCTCTGCAGGCAACTTGTCCTGCCCCATGCATTTCACCAGTCAGCCTCACACTGCCAGATCGTGAATGTTGTCACCCCCCCCCCCCACAAGGCAACTGGATTTCATCTGACAAATTAGTGTACCGGTACAGTACGAATAACCATGCTGAGAATCTTGAGTTGTATTCTTTAAATCTAGAGGTTGTCGCATCAGTTTCCCCACAATCCCGTGGGTGTGGGTTCTTTTCAGGTTCGGAAGTCGAAAAAGAAGGTTACCGTTTTCTTTTTTTTTTCTTTTGGCCGGGGGGGGGGGGGGGGGGGGGGGGTAGATTAGTTTCTGGGTAAATTGTGCTGCGCTATACAGCAATGATAGCTCTCTCTATTCCGGCCTTTTTTTTCTTTTTCTTTTTTTCTCGGGTTTCATGAGATCTATCGATAACAGGTCGTTCCGCACCGTAGCCCCCGCCGCAGGCAGGCACCGCACCACACCGGTATTTCCTTAGCTGCGTTCCCAACACCCTGGCTTCAACCGCGGGTATTATATAATATTAGTATCAATACTTGAGTTCCGTGATATATGCCGTTAAAAGGGCCGTCGGGGGGGGGGGAGTTGGTGTTATAATAACTAATTGCTTTGGAAACCAGTTACGTGAGAATTCCATGTTAATCGGGATCGGGATCGATCGGATTATCTACCTACCTAACTTAGGCTCGAGTAGGGTATCCGCTAGAAGTAAGTAGGTAAGAAAGAAAGAAAGAAGAAGAAGAAAAAAAAAACCCCCCCCTTTTGCTGTGTTGGTCGTCAGCTGGTGTGAGTCTTAGTGTGCTCGAGTAAGTAAGGAACACTTGCAACATTTTTCTCATGCCTATCAGGACGTTAATATGTGTGTGTGGGAAAAGGTGAAACCGCTTTTTTTCAAAATGCATTTGCATGATAACCGGTAGAGGATTGGAAGGAATTTAAGGTTTTCATCGAGAAGCCAAGGCGGTCTTCCTTCTTTGCTTTTTCTTTGCTTTTTTTCCTCCCACCGGGAACTGGTTTTCATCTTCTCGCAACCAACCTCAACTTGCGCCAGATGCGATGTATCAAAAAAGTAAGAAGAGAAAGGGCATAAAAAACGGTAAATCACTTTTTTATTATTTTATTTTTATTTTTTTTACGCCCCTCAAGTCTTATTTGGCAACTCTCTCTCTCTCTCTCACTCACTCACCGAGATGGCGTCCACATTTCGTAACCTATCAGAACCTCATGGCAAGCCGTTTACCTGTTATTGTAATCCCCCCCCCCACGTGGAAAAGCAAAAACAAAACCAGGAGCTCTGGGGAATACCGTATCACCTCCCCAAAACCCGTTCAGCCCAGCTAACTGCGCCAAGAGGCATAAGTGTATGAGTAATAATCACCACTTGTATCGGCTCCTCCCAAATGACCGATGAGAGGCAGGAAAAAAGAAGGTAAGGTAAAACCAAAACATCGATCGCTCTGGTGGTTGACTGCGCCATGAAAAACGTACAGACAGACAACGCTGCAACCAACCTTGCAAGCAAGCATGGACCACCAACATCCGGGGTGCATGCAGTCGCAAGAGGCGGCGGTGCAGAGTGACAGCCTATGAATCGGTCGCTTCCCTCCCCCTTCCACCCCCACAATTATCGATTCTAATACCACCCCCCCACGTCGGTCGCCGGAGGGTGGTGGTTGCTCGGGTGGCGGGTTATTGGAGGAAATGGCGCATCGGTTTCTCATCGGTTGGACTGATTTGTTGGGAGGAAGGGGAGGGGGGGAGCAGCAGCTTTCTCATCTCGTTTTACCCGTCAAGTTACCGCGAGCGACAAAAAAAGTGATCGGTTAGATAAGTTCAGATCCACGGGATTGGTCGTGGGGAAGGTTTTTTTTTTTTTTTTCTTAATAAGCCCTCGCCTGTATCATACCGGTACTTTGTACCGGTAACTCGAGTACCGTACTGGAAACTTCTTCTGTCCGGGCACATGGGAACTTTTTTTTTTTTTTTTTGTTGATTCTCGGGAATTTACCCCTGGATAATTTCACGGTTTTGAAGCAATCAATCAATCAATCAATCAATCAATCAATCGGTCGGATTGATCTAGGCCTTTTATTTTATTTTATTTAAAGTCTCCTGGTGTGTGTTGCATGTTAACATGGAGAGAATAACGTGGCATGGAGCTTTGTCGCTTGTTTATTTGTAGTCACTCGTGGAATGACTGTAATTATATACCGGTAGTATCATAGCTACCGGTATTTTCGATTTCATAGGGGTAGACTATGGTACATCCGATCGAATACCAAGATTATTAGCTTTTTTTTTTCTTTTTCTTTTTTTTCTATATCCCATATATATATATATATATATATACCCAGTATCAACTCAATTAACGGCTGAAAGTTGTTTTTTTTTTGTTGATGATTTCGCGAGAAACCATATCTTTTCATTCGGAAGCTACCGTTTTACTTGCATTTTCGTGCACACTTCCAGTCAGGAGCTTCCCCCCCCCTTCCGAAAACCCATTTATCATACCGGTATCTTATCATATCGAGCTCTATTGTGCTCTACTGTACTCGTACAAGTAATTACAGGGGGGGAGGAGGAGGAAGTAAACGAGATCCAAGTGATCGACAAAGAAGAAGAAAAATAATAATAATAATAATAATAATAATTCCGGTATCCGAAATGAAGTCTGAAGGGGGGTCTAGAACTTTTCTATAAAAAGATCATCGTTTATCGGGACCAATATCCGAATGCGGGGGTGGGGGGGGGGAAGGAGTGTGAGGGTTTTTTTTTCTTTTTTGGTTGCTTGCTTGCTTGCTTGCTTGCTAAAAAGGATTTTTGAGCCGCATAGAATTTGGTACCGTATGATAGGTTTGTTGATCTAACTCAAGCGAAAAAAAAAAAAAAAAAAAAAAAAAAAGTCCTGGCTAGACCACAATCGGGTTGTTCCGCATTTTGGCGGTCCAGAATGCAACAGCCACCGAGTGAGACTTGGTGAGGTGAGGTTGCCATGTGAAGGAAGGCGGGGTGTTTTGTGTTTTCAGGATGGAAGGTGGAAGGGAGGGAGGGAGGGAGGGGGATATAATATCGCTTCTTATATGGTACCGCAAGTCTGATCAGATTATGAAGGAAGTAAGGGGTTTTTTTTTTTGGTTTTTTTTGGTTTAGTTAGAAGGATTTCACTCTTTGTATCATAACCCACCATACGGTATTTATTTACTATGGCAGCAAGCAAGCGAACTTGAAAAGGTAGGAATCCCATAGGTACAGTATGCGGTACTGTACTCGTAGATCGTTGCTTTGCTACAAAGTGTATCTGATCTGGGTGAGATAACCGGTACTATGATACATCCCTCCTCCCCCCCCCCCCACACACACACTAAAGTGAATTCGCGGCCCCCAGTTTCTCGGGAGGAAGAAGCTGCCGCAGTTGGGCATGGGCACTACTCGTGCCAAGGTTGTGGCTTGTCAGCCACAACCCCCGAAAGCTGGCAAGCTCGCTTTTCGGGGGCACTCTAAAGAGTGCCTGACAGCTCAATGTCACTGGACAGCTCAATGTCATTTTTGTGGCTCAATGACATTTATGTGGCTCAACACCATTATTGTAGCTCAATACCGTTTATGTCAACAATATAATATTACTTCCTTGATAGAAGCTTTGAATTCAAAGTATGTTAATATTATAAAAAAAGTAACTTTTATTGTAATTTGATGATGGAATGTATTTTCTTTCTAGTATACATTGATTTTTCCCAATTGAACCTGCTCCTTAATCCCTACTATTATCATTTTTGATATTTTTTTCTTATATTTTTTTATTTCCTGTTTCTTTTTTAAATATATCTTAAACCCACTCAATAGTGGCTTGTATGCTGCCTTTTCAATTCTGTCTCTTGCATTTTGAGCCCTCTGTAGCTGTTGGTCAGCCTTTTCAACCTCTAATTCCTCCCTCTTCTTCACCATTTGACAAGCCTCTGACACATACAGAACACCACCCCTTTATTTAATTACAAAATGCTTTCACAATATCTTGAGCTATAAATTTACTTAAAACAATCAATTGACATAGAATTCTAAAGGTTTATTGCTCAATATGAATGGTGTTAACCAATATGAATGGTGGAGAGCACGAATGGCATTGAGCCACAATAATGGTGTTGAGCCACAATAATGGTGTTGAGCCACATAAATGTCATTGAGCCACAAAAATGACATTGAGCTGTCCAGTGACATTGAGCTGTCAGGCACTCTTTAGAGTGCCCCCGAAAAGCGAGCTTGCCAGCTTTCGGGGGTTGTGGCTGACAAGCCACAACCTTGGCACGAGTACTCGAGTAATGGGTTGCTCTCACTTGCTTGCTTGCTCATACTCGAGTACAGTACCGAGGCTAAAGCTCCCTCACCTCCGCGCATATATTCGGGAGGGGGAAAAAGAAAAAAAAAAGAAAGAAAAAAAGTGTGTTGGGATAATATTATAAAAGAGATTCCGGAGCAGGTACTTGTAAATCTATCATACTTAATTCTAGACTATCTATGTATCCATCTATCTTGTTGCAACGGTAACGGGTCACATGTTTGGACCCACACCTCACTTGGGAGAGATAGAGTGTGTGTGTCCTTGGCCGAGGCTTTGTTATTAGTCAAGCTACCGTAGGTGGGATTGCTATCAACGCTATCATACCACACATTTTTTTTTGAAACTTTAGGTCGGAGTTATAATAAGTGCAACCGACCCAAACGAGAAGTGCAAGAAGGGGCATCCAAATCGCCACACTTTAAGCAAACAACGTACCGCACCAATTACTCGAGTACCGGTACTGTAAGGCAATTGGACATGCCCCTCGCGAAGACCGACCCTTAGCGAAAAGGTTGTTGTATCACTTTGTTGACGACGACGTTCCCCCCCCCGTTCGAACCCTCACGCACACACACACACACTTACACGCTGGGCTAATATTAGAATCTGAAAGCACTCTATCATGGTTCTAGAAAGTTTTAGTCCAACGTTGAGCGATCCAGAACCGAACCGCCGCCGAGTGATATGTTGTGCAAAATGTGTGGGGTTTGGTGTGAGTTTATGTCTGTAAGGTATTTTACGACAAAAAAGTATATCATAATTCTTTCCATAAGTGACCGCGCAGCAGCATTAACCTCTCTCTCCCGTTGCGGATAGTCCATGCAAAAAAAAAAAAAAAACACTAGGAGTTGCCGGAATAATTATATTATACGGTACCGCCGTGTTGCACCCCTCCCCCCGCTCACACACGCCATCTTGGATCGGGTCCGTGCAAAACCCATACCACTGGGGCCCCCTTATCCTTTATCGGATGATAAGCCGTGCCCTACCGGTATGTGTCGGCAAGAGAGAGAGTTCTTGCGACGACGGTAGGACCGTTTTTCTGCCTTTCGGATGGGTTTTGTTGATAAGAAATTAGGCATAAAATTTGTCTTACATTGTGACGATTTGCGGGAGTTATTACTATATAATATTTATTATGATTGGGAAAAAAAAAAAAAAAAAGCTTTTCCGGTTGGGTTCGTTTCTGGCGCTGAGGAGGAGAGGGAGGGAGAGAAAGAGAACAATAGGAGGTTTCATGGATTTGAGCCACTTGCAAGACCAAAGGGTGACTTTTTGATGTCACTGAGGCTTTCGCGGACAAGCAAAATGGAGGTTTTGGAGCTCGAGGACTTGTAGGGTTTTCCCTGTTCTGGGTTTTTCTGGTATCATAGCTTGAGCACGCTCCCCTCGCCCCCCCCCTCTCTCTTCTGCCGACAGGTGCTTTGCCCTTTCCTAGGAGATCCTGCATGGTCATTGTGTGTTACAGCAGTCGGCTTCGAAGCACGGACATCTATCGCATGATACAATTAGAGAGAGTTTGTGCGTGGGTGGGGATTTTTTAACCACCGCTTGAAAGAAAAGAAAAAAAATAGTAGCCATCGCACGAGCCACTCTTGAAGGTGCATATCCTCAAGAAGGGCGTTCAGTACCTAAAGTCGAAAAAATCCACAGAAATAGCTCTCGGAGTTCGGGACGTGCCAATCAACGTAGAGCATTGCGGGGCGGGGGCGGGGAAATCTCCCTTGGGAAAAAGCCGAGGGTGGATGGAGGGAAAGGGATAAAGGTGGTTATCTCCGGCATTGAAGTGGGGTTGGTTTCGCTAAAAGCTGGTTGGGGACGGAGAAAATCCCCTCCAGATTCTTGGTTTCCTGCAGACTTGAGGTCTTGCAGGATTAATGGATGGATGGATGGATGGATTAGCAGGGCTACAGGATATCATACATGCATTAGCCTATTGCGCAACATCAGGGGGTGAAAGATGCGAGCAGGGTATCAGTCTCGTCCCAGAGGTGCTTCCGCCTACGGCATAGTGACCCGGGGGGGGAGGGGGGGGGGTAGACGCTAGCGTCACCGGGAATTATTCGGGTATCTGGATTTCGAGTATCATTTCATGGGTTGGCCTTTATGAGTAGTCATAAAAAAAAAAAGGCTTTGGCAGTTGGAGCTCCTTGGGCCCAATATCTATCAAATCATGAGGTATAAAATTGTGGTTTGGGAAGGTGAGGGGATCAAGATGATGTATTACCAAAACCGTCCCTTCTCGAAATTAGTGTGTAAGCTTGTTTATAATCAGGGTATTTAGTCGGCATATGCCGTGAGGTGACTTGGCCGAGGTCAGATTTTGCTCCTTCGCATTGGGGGAAGTCTGGCATAAAGGTGATTGAGTTTACCGCGCGCCCATCGATTGGCACCCTGCTGGTCATTTTATCACTTCCAACCCTCAGATAACTCGCTCAAGCATATAACAGTGGGCAGGGGCGGGAAAGTGTGAAAAGAGAGCGGCGAGTGGGGGAAACCAACAGGAGCTCTCACCTAAATGGGAAACTTGAGTAACTTAGGCTACTATATGCTTTACTGTATGTGTGTTGGGGTGGACACCTTGACTATGACAGTTTTTGCCTTATTTAGCATCATCATGAATAGTCACTCGGGGATTGTGTTTGATTTCGCTTATAATCCTCATTGGAATTCTCCCGATTTTTCGACCGTATCCCCGCCATCCTCCTCCCCACGACTGTATGGTACTGATGGTGATGATGGGCTCGCTTGGTTGTGCTGCGGTTCGGAGATGTAAACGACATGTGTTTCTAGGGAAATGGGAGTGGCTAGCTGAATGAAGATCATACCGTAACAACTCAAATAATATGATAGAACCGTGTGCTAAGAGGTTGATTTAAGGTGAGTCATGCCAAGGCGGGTGACAACTTATCATACAATATCATTTTCAGAGTACTTTGTACTAGTCAAAAAAAAACAAAAAAACATTTACATTGTCTTTTTCCTCCTCTTCTTCACCATTGACTAACCTATTCTCTAGGGTTCCAGCAGTCTTTTCAAAACCACCACCATCAACCAAGGTATCTACTCACTCTACATGACAATTTACTAATCCTTGAACTAGGAAATCTGTTTCTATTCCCTTAATAGAGAGTTCCATATTAGCATTTCCATTGATTGTAAGTGCTAATCTTACTACCTGAAATGAGGAGTGAACAACCTCTGCTTTCTCCTGAGACAATTTCATCCAAGCTTTGCCTACAATCCAAGTAGCAGCAATTCATTGGTATTCTACCATACTTCTAGTAAGTTTTCTACTACCCAGCAAGATATCTTCCTCCTCCTTGTCAATTCTGTTAAAGTGGATATCTAACTCTTTCTAATATGAAAGCAAGATCCAGTCTGGGCATTTGAAAATGAGAAAAAAAAATGAAAAAAGGAAAAAACAAGGAATAAAAGGAATAAGTTTAATCCTCTCTCTTCTGACCAGCTTACCTTTAAAATGTCCTTAAATGGACAATTAATTGAGATATTCAGAGATTGCATAGGGTCAGTATAACTTTCTGATATCATAATAACAGTGATATTATTAGTACATAATGTGTTCAAAATCTTGTCAGTTTTGTGGACAGCAAATAGTTCTATTGCAAGTAATATACAAGTCTATAGCATGAATAGACTGGGAACTTGGGGGCCCTGGAAGCTGAAAGTCCAATGCCAAAGATACTAGATTACTCCTCTAAATTGCAAAAGTGATTAGTATAAAAATGATGAAAAAGGGAAGAGTATTAACCAAAAAGTAAATATCCTTCATATTACTTCAACATATAATAAAATTAAACAAAATATATATTAAGAATTAAATATCAAAAAAAAAGAAAAAAAAGACTAATTAAATATTTACCAATAGGTATGGCCTCCAGATACTACAATAATAGCCTCTATTCTCTCTGGTATTGAATCTATAAATGTTAAAAGATAAATCTCTGAGATCTGTTCCTATTTTTCCCATATTGCCTTTGCTATTTTATTCAAACTATCTTATCCTAGATGCTACTTATTTTAGTATATATTTCAGATTATGCCAAACATTCTCAATAGGATTCAGATTTGGAGAAAAAGTAGGTTAGTTAAATTTGGAGATACTATACTTCTTCTGTATTTTCTAGGTAGTATATATTGCTTGATCAGCAGTTGCACTATTCTCTATTAGTCAGAGAGGATACCTCACATCTAAGCCTTTCTGATACCAAAAGGGGTGGATGTTAGGCATGCGCCAAACTCTAGATTAATTGAGGAATGTAGGCCAAAATCTTTTGATCAGAGAATCTGTTGAGGAAGGCTTATCTCGATAAATAGGTAAGGTTTAAAGTATAAAACAGTATTATATTGGTAAGATCTCTTTTCTGTTGCTTGATAATATTTGTAAAGCTTGTAAGACACTTCGATATTTATATCCCACATCTGAGTATTCTATTAGGCATATGGAAACCTGAGACAAAGTGCACTGACCTCACGGTAGGGTAACTGTGCACAGACCCTCGATTTTCCGGAGTGTGAACACTCCCCTCTAGTCCCGTTATGGGGCCCACATGTCATTAGTGAGATTTCGAGAATTCCATCCTATAACTAAAATGTCATATCAATGAAGTCTACTTCATAATACCATATACATCACTGCCATCTGTCTGACCTCATGCTGTTTGCAGGGTATACGAGAAGGGACCTTTGGTGACATTGGGGAAGTGGAAAAGAAGGAATCTGTGAAGGGCGTATTGAGATAGCAGGCTTCAAAGGTAGGCTTCCTAAACTATGGGCTGAAGGTGACGGGACGTTTTCGGCAAAATACTCCAAGAGGATGTCCCAGTAGCAGAGGCTATTAAGGGCATACTGAATCCACCCATACCCTTCTGAGATCAGCTGTAGGTTGGTTAGTCCTGGTAATAGGACCCTTCTATGGAGGCTAGTGGACCAAGGGGAAGCACGCTCAGAAAGGAAGATGTAGATAAGTCGAGACCCTTAAGATGTTGATACGTCGGGCTTGAACCTTGCGATTGGCACTAGGTGGCCTGGCATAAACTTGATCACTTCATGACTGCAGAGACTACTGAAATGATAGTCAACAAGACTAAAGTAATATAATAGTCTATACAGACAACTAAGTTGGAGGCTACTGTTTGGTATAATAAATAGCGCAGTCATCTCAATGGAGGAATACTATTCCGTAACTGTGAAAGGGTGTGATAAGTTTTAGGATCAAACGGTACTCACACTTATAAGATTCTGGATATTCATGTATTAAAATCAGAGTGGTACCTCGGAGGCATAGTAGTTAGAAGTAGTCCGCGAACACTCAGACGCGGGAGATAAATATCAAAGTGCCTCCTGAGCTTTACAGATATCATCAACCAATGGAGAAGAGATCTTATCAATATTAAATTGTTTACCTCATAAATCTTTATCTTACTTATTTTATCAAGATGAGCCTTCCTCGACAAATTCTCCGAACAAAGATTTTAGCCTACGTCCCTCAGTTATACTACAGATCGGCGTCCGGCTAACATATTCGCAGACTAATTCTATTAGTAACTACTATACTCCTGAAGTACTATCCTAGTTTTAATACGCAAACATCTAGAATCTTATAAGTGTGAGTACCATTTGACCCTAAAACTTCTCACACCCTTTCATGGTTACAGAATTGTATTCCTCTACTGAGATGACTGCTCTATTTATTTTACCAAACAGCTATCCTCAACTTAGTTGACTGTATAGACTATTATATTACTTCAGTCTCATTGACTATCATTCTAGTAGTCTCTTTAGTCCTGAAGTGATCAGTTTCATGTCAGGCTACCTAGTGCTAATTGCAAGTTCAAGCCTGACATGCTAATATCTTATGGGTCTTTAACTTATCTAGGTTTTGCTATCTGAGTATACTTCCCCTTAGTCTACCTGCCTCAATAGATAGGTCTTATTACTAAGACCAACTAACCTGCAGCTAATCTTAAAAGGACATGGGTGGATTCGGTATATCCTCAACAGCTTTCACTACTGCAATATCCTCTTGCAGTATTTTGATGAAAACGTCTCATCACTTTTGGCCCATAATTAGGAAGCCTAACTTTGAAGCCTACTATCTCAATGCACCTCTAATGGACCTCTTCTGTTCTACTTCCTAGATGTTGCAAAAAGTCCCCTCTCATATATCCTGCAAACAACATCCAGTTAGATAGGTGGCAGCAATATATATGGTGTTATGAAGTAGGCTTCATTGAAGTGACATTTTAGTTATATGACATAACTTTCAAAATCTTGCTAATGACATGCAGGCCATATAAGAGGGCCTGAGAGGGGTGTTGGCTTCTCCGGAAAATCCAAGATCTGTGAGCAGTTACCCTACTGTAGGTCTGTACACATATCTTAGATTTCCATATTCCTAACAGTGAAGTACTAGGATAAAAACATGATTGGAATAACTCTTAGCAGTTATAGTTCTCCAAACTCTTCTTATTTTGGGGAATCAGGTCACACTTATTCCTGCTGAAAATTCTATTTCATATTATGAGAGTTTTTCTTAGGAAAATTAGGAAGAAGGGAATTCTTATTGAATATCTCCCCTATATACTAAGTTATCCAGACCCAATTTGAATAGCCAGAGAGTTAAATATAATACTCATCAGTAAAGATAAACCAGTACCAATTCTCATTTGTCTACTCCAAGTAGGCTATTGTAAATAAGAGATAAAGTTCTTTCTGTTTCTAATTGAAGAATGTCTTCTTATAAGCTACTTTCTGGAAGTATCCTTCCATCTGAAAGGCTTTCTAGAGTGTTTTCTGGTAGGTCTGTATGACACAGGCTACAGCTACCTTAACAAGTAGTATTTTCTAATAAGCTATACTTATTGTTATGATAGTAACAAGATGGTGTCATGTGGGTATATTATGAGAAAATAGGTATTCTTTGGACTATTTTGAGGTAGTAGATACTCAGCAGATATCATGGACTGTACTGGTACTTGGTTTTTAGTCATTAGCAATTTATTAATATATTCAACCAGCAAAAAAATCACAAGGCCTGAGTCATATATTGTTGCTTATACAATATCTATTTATACTTTAGAGCTTTCATTATTCTATATTACTGGATAAGTGACTACTCATAATTCTAAAATATAAAATGCAAAGCTCACATACAAGTAATAACTTTCTTTTATTCTACTTTATAATATTAGATATTGTGAATACTTCTTGAGATTTTGCAGGTGTAACCGCCTCTCAGAAGATGCGGTAATCATAGGGTTAATGGGCTCTGTTTTGTACCAAGGCAGTAACTAGTAAATCAAAGTCCGGAGGCTTTAGCTGAGGTTATTGAATAGACGTCTTACTGTATCGCAACTACTGAAGTCCCTGAGATGTTTGGTAGATCTCAATTAAAGATTCTTGAAGCGAACTGAAGAAAGTAACTGTTCAACCAAGTATATTGAAAACTCTGTCTGCCAAAGTCTGCTTCTTCTAACATGAAGAATAGCAGTTTCTTAAATACACTTCTTAGGCTACCGGGAGTCTTATTTTCATAATATGTAAGACTCCAAAATGGAAGCTTTGAAACCAAACATAAAACATATAGAGTATCAAACCGATACTTGAAACCAAACATAAAACATATAGAGTATCAAACCGATACTCGAAACCAAACATAAAACATATAGAGTATCAAACCCTATACTATCAGGCTAGAAGCACATCTCGTTTCCTGAAACAAATTCAAAATACAAACAGTATCAACTAATACCTGAAAATCCTAATCCAATAACCTGTACCAGTTATATCCCGAAAACAAAATAAAACTCTTATTTCAAAAATGTAACAGGAAAATCCCTAATCCTCGCTATCATAATTAGAATTCAAATAAGGATCCCAAAAACCTTTATCAACTGGAGGTACATCTGAATAGCTCTCAAAGCCATCCTTATTAGGAGAATAACACATAGGAATAAACCCAGAAAATACTGTAGGAAACTCATCTCCTGGCATGTAGTCTGTTCACCATACTTGAACTAAATTCATCGTATGTTCCAATCCTTCCACCGGTTTCCAACTATTCTTGCTTGCTGGATATCTCTTACAACTAACCAAAAACTGTCCCTTATGATATCATTCTCTGTAATCGAGGACTAATTGAACTTTCTATTCATGTTCTTCATTGATGAGAATAGGTGCTGGTTTTGTAAAGGCTCGTACTGGGAACCGGAAATCGTCGTTAAGGTGGTGAGATTTTACTACCGAACAATGAAACACTCCTTTCTTCCTTCGGTATATTCTTGCATCTATGCTAACAGTATAGTTTTGGATATATTCGTCAAATTCGAGTACGGTAAATAGACCTCACCAGCGTAGCTGTAATTTCCGAGATCTTTCGAATTTTGTTGCAAACCGGTCTCCAAAAACTCTAATCTTTTCTCCAATCTCGACCGGTTTGTGTGGGTTCTTCCTCTTAGCTGCGACTCTGTTTGATCTTGCTCTAGTCAACCGTAACGCTTGATATGCTGCATTCCTAATTTCTTGGTAACAATTGTAGTAATCATCGGATGCTGGGACTGTTGTGAAGGTGACTTCATACGTGTTGAGTAGCTGGTATTCTCGTCCATACACAGCCTTGTACGGGGACATACCAATAGTATCAAAGTGCCCTACATTGGAGTAAGCAGTCATTTCAGGGAGGGAGGTAAGCCAATTGGTCTGGCGTGCATTAACAATATTTCTTAATACTGTTTTCAGTTTTCTGATCCTCCTTTCTGCTTGTCCATTGGTCTGGTAGTGGCTAGGCGTAGCCATAATGTGTTCAACTCCTATCGTTTTCAAAGTCTGTTTCCAAAACCTGGAGGTGAATCTTGGATCAGCATCACTGACAATCAATATAGGTACTCTATGTGGCGTAACAATATGGTGCCGGAGTAAATCTATCGTCAAAATTGCAGTAGCATTCACTGATGTCAGTATCAGCCAGCTGAATCCAACTGCTCTGTCTACTACCACTAATACTGAATCAGATTTTCTCAACTTAGTGAAAGGGCCCATGAAATCAATAGCATAGCTCGAAAATATCTCAGAGGAAAAGGTGAGCGAAAGGGTATTACCCATGGGTAATATAGTCCTTTCCTGGTTCAGTTGACATATGTCATACTACTGGATATAGTCTTTGAAATCCTTTCTCATCTCCGGCCAGTAGATGTATTCTGTTGCATATCAGAGGTTTCGATCAGTACTGTGGTGTCCTTTATTATGTATTTCCCCTATCATCAGTTACCTTAACATTTTTCTATTTACTCTATGACATTTTGGCATGTATAGACAATCTTCTTCTCCTCTTGTGGTAGTGTAGAGTAGACCATTATGTATGTTGTAATGTTGCATCATTCCGTTATGTGAAGTATAGTTGGAATCCTTCACTAGCTAGTTGATAGGGTCATTCCTATATCCTTTGATCATCTGTTCCCTCTAAATGTTTTTCATATCATCCACTCCTTGAATGATATCCCTTTCATCCACCACTCTTTCTAATACCGTTATCTCTTCCTCTTCATCAGGTATCTCATAAACTTTGTAGTACTCATGTTTCTCATGAGGTAGGGAGGGTGGTTCTACTACCAGAACTTCGTTCAGGTATGCGAGAGGTCCTCCATAAAGGTGCTCATTTTGGAAATGCTCAGGATACTCAGAATCATAACTTTTGGTAGTGGGGAAGCCATATCCTAATACCTTTTTGATGTGTTCTTTGATGGCTTAGATATCGAGGTGGAGGCATGGTGAATGGGTATTTTTATCGCTGTGATCATCATTGGTATTTGGTGGAGTTTCAATAACCAGTGGGCTGCTACAGGGAGAGCCAGCGTAGATCTTTGTCTTAGGTTTCAATTCTTCGTGGTTAGGGCAGAAGGGTATGTTGCAGAATGCCCAATGCATTGATATGTGTTCAAGTTCCTCCTCACTCCTACCACTGGTATAACTTCGATGGTCTCCCCAATCGTTTAGGGGGTTGCTATTTCTGTAATCATCTGTATCTAGCTGTGCTTGCTCCAGGCTGCAGTTGCTTTCGCATTCTGAATGAGCACCAATATGCTCCACTATAAGGGCTTTGAATTGAGACATTTTGTGTTTGGTAGTAGATTCTTGGCAAGAAAGAAAGGATGCAATAGGTGAGGAAGTGGGTGAATCATCATCTTGTATGGGATCGTTTGTAGTATGTGGGTAATCATCATTCTCATCATAAAGATGGGATAATGCATTTGCTAAATAGTTCCATCTTCCTGGTCTGAATACTATTTCGGTATCGTATTTCCCAATGAACCCTCTCCATCGTAGTTGCCTTTTGATGGGTTTTCTGCTTGTCTTGAAGTACGTCAGAGGTAGATGATCTGTGATGATAGTAAACTTGCTTCCTGCAAGTATATGATAAAATACTATCAGTACATCAACTATCATTAGAGCTTCCTTGTTGGTTGTGCCATAATTCATTTGAGAATTAGAGAATTTCCTGCTATGAAGCAAAGCCGGTCTGACATTCTCTGGTATTTCTCCTTATCCTACCCATGCTCCTACCTCTGTATTGGATGCATCAGTTATTAGCCATATTGGAAGTGACAAATCATATTGTAATAGTTTCATAACCTCGTATTTTGAAACACTTCACTTAACATTCTCCATGGCTTGGTCTTGGGTGGCAGTCCATACAAATTCTGCTATTTTAATGAGTTCCGTTAGGGGTGATATAATGGTTACAATGTGTGGCAAAAACTGACTGATGTAGTTAACTGTTCCTAGAAATTCCTGTAACTGTTTCCTAGTCTATGGCATTGTCTATTCTTCAATCTTTGCTATCTTTTCCAGTGCTGGTGGGAGTCCTTCGTCATTGATAGCATGACCTAACACTTTTATACTGGTGGCGAAGAATTCTGATTTCTTCCTACTCGCATAAAATTGAGCTTCCTTTAGTCTATCACAAATTATAGATATGTGTTTCAAATGTTTGGATACTGTATCGGAAAATATGAGTATATCGTTAATATATACCCACATGAAACATCCTAAATAGTCAGCGAACAGATCGGACATTATACGCATAAAGGTTCCTGGAGTATTCATATCTCCTTGTAGCATTACTTTGCTAACGAAACATCCAAATAGTGTCTTAAAAGCATTTTTGCTTACATCCTCTGGATCCACTCTTGTCTGGAAGTAGGCATTACTAAGATCGATGTTACAGCAGTATCTTGCCCTTCCTAGAGTATTTAGGATTATCGTTTAGTTAGGAATAGTTTCAATATCATTAATCGTTATTTTATTCCTGGCCGTGAGGTCCACCAGTGGTCTCATGCATTTCTTATCCTTTTTTTCTTGAGCAAACATTGGTGCTACCAATGAAACTGCTTGTCAGGTGATAATTCCTGCTTTCTCTTTTTCTCTCAGCTATATGCTCATATCTGTTGCCCATCGTTCTGGCATTGAGGAGGTGGGTAATAAGCGCTGCTCGTTTTCTGGATGTAGATCTATCTTATGATTGATCTTCCTTAGCGGTTGTAGATTTTCCGGTATTTCCTTGGGAAATACTTCCGCGTATTGTCCATGACATCTTCAGTACTAATCACTGCTGCTCGGATCATACTACTAGTAGGTGTACAAACAATTCGAACATTCTGCTTTGGAAACAGAATAGCTAACTTTCCACATTCGATTTGAGCTTGGTGTTGTTCCAAAAAAGGCATTCCTATTAGTGCATCATATTTTACTAGGTTGCTGACCAATATCCTAGTTCCTGGTGTGCTCAGCCTTCCTGCTGATATGTTGCCTGAACATTCTTTATGACCTTCATATCATGATCATTTCATAGCTAGGTGTATCCAGATCGGTGTCTTCAAATCCTGACACAGAATTCCATACTTGGTCACAAAGGTGGTGCTAATCAGGTTTGCTTCTATTGATCCGGTATTAAACAGGATTCTGGCTTCTTTGCTATTAATATGCATCGTTCCTTTGAGAGCGTCATGACGTTTGACATTTGTTGGTCTAGTGGCTATTGTAAGAATGTCTTCCTCTTCTTCCTCTACTTCCATACCATTGATAAACACCTCTTCTGCTAGTTGTTCCTGTTCCACTCTGTGGGAGGTGACTTCTTTCTTCACCTTAGCCTTGCCCTTACCTTTGCCCTTGTCATCTTTGCTCGAACAGTCTCTTGCTAAATGTCCTTTGCCTCTGTAGGTATAGCAAACACACTTTTCTTTTCGTTCCTTACGTTTGCTGTGGGACTTGTTGTTCATTTTCTGATTGTCGTTCCACCCTACTTGTTTAGAGGTGAATTCATTTACTGGTTGCTTGATCCTTTCTTTCCCATAAGTGCTAGTACTTTTTAGGATAGTATCTATACTCTCTGCATTTTGTATAACTTCCATAACAGTGTCTGTTTCAGCATAATGTAATTCCACTTCTTGTTATAGCCTAGGGTGCATGCTCTTAAAGAACTGCTAAATGAAGGCATAATTGCTTATAGTGTTTGCAGGTAGACGCGATTGGAACATCAGCAAATCGGTTGCTATGGTCGATATTCTTTGTATCTTGCCATTATACACTTATGTGATTTCATGGAATTTGCGGTAGGTATCATCTTTCTGTTTCGAAGATTGAAATCTTTCTTGTAGATATTCAACAAGGTCTTCTCTGGTCATGTCTTCACCAAAATGCTCTGCTGCTTAGAAAGCTGCTTCTTAAGCTCGTCCTTCAGTATAGAAGATCCAATAGTTTCCTCCTCCAGTCTCGCTAGTTCGCAGTCTATTTAGGCGTAGATATAACTGTACTGAGTTGTACTATCTATCAAACACTTCTGGTTTGAGGTTGTCTCCTTCACCTGTAAACTTACTAGGTGAAGGTACCTTGATGCTGAGTTTAGCCATAACGACTGAGTTAGGCTAGGGAGTCAGTGGTCTTGGGACTTCTGGTCCTGAAGCCCCTGGCCCTGAGGGTCCTGCTTCTGAAGCCATGTCGTTTGATCCTTCATTGCTATCGGAGCTATCTGGATCGTCACTTGGTGGTGCTAGAGGTACTCGTGTACCAGTAGGCTTTCTTGGAGATTCTGGATATCCTCCAGGGGTAGTGGTTGGTGGTTCCAGTGGTTGTTGTGATGATTCTCCTGTCAATTGTTCAGCAGCATTACTGACTAACTGCCCAGCAGCTGCATCGCTTGCTGCTTGCTCTGTTGCTGGAGTCTTTGCAAACCGTACTTTGGAATCCCTAGTATGTTGCTTGGAACCTTGCTCAGGGACCTTGCCCTTACTTGGTCCTGGAACGCCTTCTATCTTGATAACTTGCAGAAGTTAAAAAAATGTAACTGCCTCTTGGGAGATGCAGTAATTGTAGGGTTAATGGCCTTTATTCTGTACCAAGGTGGTAACTAGTGAATCAAAGTCCGGAGGCTTTAACCAAGGTTGTTGAATAGACATCTTACTATATCACGACTACTGAAGTCCCTGAGATGTTTGGTAGATCTCAATTAAAGATTCTTGAAGCGAACTGAAGAGACTAACTGTTCAACCAAGTATATTGAAAACTCTGTCTACTGAAGTCTGCTTCTTCTAATATGAAGAATAGCAGTTTCTTAAATACACTTCTTAGGCTACCGGGAGCCTTATTCTCATAACATGTAAGACTCCAAGATGGTAGCCTTGAAACCAAACATAAAACATACAGAGTATCAAACCGATACTCGAAACCAAACATATAATATATAGAGTATCAAACCCTATACTATCAGGCTAGAGGCACACCTCGTTTCCTGAAACAAATTCAAAATACAAACAATATCAACTGATATCTGAAAATCCTAAACCAGTAACCTGTACCGGTTACAGCAGGAGCTTTGGATAATATTCACTTTTTGATTAATCCTCTCCCCTTTTTCATCATTTTTATCAAACTACTTTTGCAATTTATAGAGATATTGTAGTATCCTTGGCACTAAACTTTGAGCTCCTAAAACTCCTATAGTTTTCAGTTCATTTATGTTAGAGACTTGTAGGCTAACTATCAAGTATGGTAACAAGTTATTTATTAAGTCACTTGACAATATTTTTCAAGTTTGCATAGGCAGTTGGGTTGAATTTAACAACAACTCCACTATTGTACTTCTCTCTTCAATAATAGTAGATTATATTTTCTTGTTCTGAAAGAAGGTTAATAATTAATCTTGAAGAATCCTATCAGTGAAGACAGTAAGCTATATTGTCTCTTGTTTTTTATCTTATCCTGATGTACTACTTGACTTGATCCAGATCATTTTTCCACTAACAAGATTACATATTTGCTCACTAAGATACTTAAAGGATAATAGAGCTTAATCTATATTCCAGATATTCTGCAATTTGTATCTCTCCACCTTGGTAGGTAAGTCCCTCAAACCTAACATGTTCTTACCTTTTACTTGTAAATTTTAATAATTAAATCCCATCCAGGCTAGTATAATATCCTAATCTCTAAAAAGCTTGCTAGCCTTGTGATTTATAAGTTGTATGCTAATATGATCTGATTGTAGGTCTGGGAAAATCTGAAACCAGCTATTCACAAACTTGAAAAGATCATCTCCATTCCCAGTATAACCCTTTTCAAAGATTTCTTTGCTAACTCTCCTAAACCATCTTTGAACTGGTCTTCCAATACTTTTTGCTTTCAGAACTCTACATATAGTACTTGGCTATATCTGACTACTTGTATAACTATCCTCTACTGGTGAAACATGCTTCTCTCTCTTTATAGGTGAATAAATTCCTTGCTTCTCATCTTTCTTCCACTGGGAAAGATTGTCAAATAGTATTTTGAAGAGTACTACTGTGACCACTTCAAGGCATGAGCTCTTGGGTTTTAGTAGATACATAGAGTATTTGTATTCTATACTACTATGATAATACAAGTGGGGTGAAAAAAGTGAGTAGACATGTGTGGTTTTAACAGAAATTTTTATCAAAACTTATTACCTAGTATACTTAGCCAAAATGCCAAGAATGATCAATGGAAAGTGATGCCAATTTATAAACGAGGAGCATACAGAGGTAGTCAAACTCCATGCTGCTGGTTATACCCATTGCTAAATAGCCAACTGCACAGCTATGTCAAAGTCACACATTGCTAAAATTATTCAGAAATGGGGCATGACAAAGTTACTAGAAAACTATACTTGTCGTGAGAGACTCAGGAAAATTGGACCCAGTGAGCTGCGAAGACTTAATTGAACAGCTGAGTGAAATCCTAGGGCCATTTTAGCTAAGATTGCTGCAAAGTCTGGGTTAAATTACCATCCGCGCACTATCAGGGAATCACTTTACAAACTTGACTTTCACTTCAGAATCCCATATTGCAAGCCTTTTCTTGACTCTAAAACGAAGAGGAAAAGGCTCCTGTAGTATAGGCAAAAGCGATATTGGACAGTAGAGGATTGGCAAAGGAAGTTTGATTCAGATGAGGTGAAGATTGAGATTGGTATAGGTAGTGGGATGGATCGGGTTTAGTGCAAACCTAACACAGAGATGTAAGATCACTATCTCTGAGCTAGTTTTAAGGGAGAAAGGATATTGACTATGTCTTAGGCCACAATTGGCTATGACCAGTGGAGTTGTCTTCTACACATTCATTAGAGGCCTCCTGCAGGGTACCGTTGGCCAAATGCTCGTAGAGGGATGGACTCCCAGCAATATTGTGAAGAGGTTCTTACTCCAGGCTTTCTTCCTTTGTAGAATGAGGTTGGAGGATCAGCTGTGGGCTTTTCTCTAGTTGAGGATAGTTCTCACATTCATATCTCAATCTATAGTCATTAATTTAAACTCAGCAACTACATTGTTTGTTCTAACTGGTCCAGCTACTGCTCTGACCTTAACTCTATTGAAAATCTCTGGCGTTCTCTAAAACGAAAACTTAAGATATGCTTTTACACTCGTTAGCTACAGCCTAAAGGGCTTAATGGGCTAAATCAGGCTACTCAAAAAGAGTGATATGCTATTGAGCAGGCGAAGATAGATAGATTTATTGATTCTGTGCCTGTCCAGGTTCTTAAGATTAAATGACGATATGGAGGCCATTCTGAGTGGTAAACCTCTCCTCTAGTTTCTTTTTTATTAGTATTCTCTTTGACAATCAATTGGATTGTTTGTAATTGTAAAAGTTCACATTTTTATAATACTAACAGTATTTTTCACACTATACCAAGGCTTGTGCCCACTCACTTTTTTCACCCCACTTGTACATATAGCTTATAGCTAATAGTGTAGGATTAGTAAAGACTCTTGAGAGCATTTAGGCTTTTGTATAGTATCTCACTAAGTAGTTATCTCCTTAGTTCCTTCTTCTTCACCAGACTGGTATAAAACCTCTCAGTAGGCAGTACTGGATGTATTGGTAGAACTTTGATCTATTCATATATCTATTTTTCTTATTTGACTAGCATTATAGACAATATATATATACCAGTATAAATCAACTAAAGCAGTATATTAAGCTTTACAACTATGATTTTCCTCACATTTGAAATCTCAATACCATGGGTTTTGATCATAAGGGGGAGAGTGTTTGTTTGTTCTCCTACCAAAATATCTCTTCCTCTTTGCTTGACAGTACTATCCAGAGCCTTCCTACTACTGTCTCATCCTATTCCTCCTATCTCAGGTCTCTGTGCGAACTCTCACTTCTTGAGTTCTTCATTCCTCACATAGGAGTTTTTTATTGCCTGATTATCTCCTCACAGTCAGGAGTTTTTCTACCTTGCTTAGCTTGTGACCACCTATCTGGCGGTTGGAGTTGCCTGGGTCTGCTGGCTGAGAATACAGTTTCAGACAAGTACATGATACTGGACCCCCAAGGTTGTTTCATTTCCTGCTCAGGTTGGTATCCTACTACCTCCTTACTCCATAGTACACCTACCTGCTCTTCTTTACACCTGGCACTCCTACTGCCCTCCTCCTTTCCATCGCCTTCAGCTCTGGCCTGGATATCTTCCTAGTAGGCACCTCACCACCCTCTTCCCTCTACCACTTCACTGTGGAAGGCACTTGGCCTTGTCCTCTCTTCAGAATCGATGAATCACTATGTGTTTAGTCACCCCTCACATGTATGTTGGGAGAAACTCCTTGGAAAATGGCATGTTGGGCTGGGAGTTTTACTTTGTTGTTATGTACTTTGTTTTGGTTTTGTTTATACCACGGGCTTTGTTCCTGCATGCAAATTCTTGTACCATAAATCAATGAATATAATATTATGAGTTAATAATAATAAAAATAACTAAAGCAGCATATGGTAGAGTAAAGAATAGTAGATAATGTAGAATAGGAATATAACCAGTATTTAGTTGTAACCTTATAAACCCAACAGCAGCTCTTCTTACTCTATTTACTGTACCATGAGGTGTGTTGTCAAGTTTACTGTTGACTCACTCTGAGTCATGTATTTTCAGGATGCTAAATTTACATCTGAGACATTTTCTCCCTTCCTTTTCACTGACTCACCTTAAACTAACCTCATAGCACCCAGTTCTATTGTTTGGGTTTTCGCGGTAGGCGTGATGGGGAAACATCACGGGCGGGTAATCCCATGCACCGCCCTACCCGCACCCGGGCTCGTGTTCGCAACAAGGGCAGCCCTTTACGTCACGGGGGTAGGATGAGGACGGAATATGGATTATAGTATGCCTGACCCTGGCTAGAATCCCGCCATGGACTTTCTGTTAAAGGAGGGGAAAGACGGCGGACCCCACTGTATGCTGATAATGTTATAAATGTCTTGGAATGTGGGACCCCACAGGGCAGCCCGGGAACCATGTCGGGGGAGCTAACGGGGCTTATCGCTCACTTCCGCTGGCATGTATAATTGTCCGTCGGCCAGCGGCCTCTCACGGGATCTATACCAGCAAGAAAATTTCTATCTTGATTATGATCCACACTATGAAAGAGGATACACACTTTAACTCATGATTTTACATCAACTGACACGGGCTAGCAAGTGTATCTCTTAAATAACCGAAACGATAGAGAAAAGCTAAAAGAGGAGCTAGAGAATTCCAAGCAATACTATGGCCGTATGCATATCATGATCCACATAGATTGGTCAAATGATTCCCCACAATCCCCTCTCCTCATTGCTTCTAATCAGGCCTTCTTACGGTGGGCATTCGTTGGGCTAACCCGTGTTCTTCGTTGGGCTCGGTCGTGGATCACTGGCCCTTAGATTCTAGGCTGGGTCTAGTTTAGGGGGCTCAACCCAGATTACCCAACGAACCTGACGAATTTTTCTCGCTTAATTTTACACCTTGGGGGATGTCTTCCTGTAGAATCATTGCTGTCGTCACGGGAAAGATAGTCTGAACAAATGGAATTTCTGAAACCCAATTTGATAGAAACAGGAAGGTGCTGGGAAATTTGCTGGATCGAGAGATTTTGTGAGGGATACTGGGGGGGGGGGCTGTTTGACTCGCCGCCGATTGAGCAGTTCAACCCAAAACGCGTTTTGGGTTGGCGAACTCCTAAACCGGCCGCGAGCCAGACAGCCCCTAAGCTCCTATGGCTTGAGTGGTCATGAACTATCACTCGTTCAAAATGCCTCTCCCAAGTTCAATATATCATAACAGGTCCACCAAAGCCCTCCAAACTTCCCAATTGACCGATTGGGTTATGATCCTATCCCCCCCCTGATGGAGGTAGTGTTCTATCAAGTCGACCATCCATTCTACAAACCTCGATCCTGCTTCCGGATTTTAAGCTCCATGAATCTGACCTCGAGGACACCCCAAACCCCGGTATCGTGGAGGCGCCTAACCGACCGGGGCGGGGGGGAAGCAGAAAAATAAAGCAGAAAATTAGTTCTAAGCAATAGATAGATCTCGGAAGTACTAAGGGGGCCCTGTGAATGATGACTAGGGACGGCAGCGTCGATACGAGGATTTCTTTCTGCTTCTTTTCGTATTTTTCATTACCATCCCACACCAGGTCCTTGTTAGAGTTATCTATGATATTTTTCCTTCTATTGCTCCTCCTCTTGCCCCTCCCGACATCTCCGCCACTCCCGAGGTTTCCCTCTATATAACCATTGTTTGTTCGCTGCCGGGGAGCATCCGGACAACTCATATTGATAAATAGCTGGATGACATATCCATACTCCCTATTAAAAACGAACCCCCTGCACTGAGCCCTATACCTATCTAGTCATTATCGGGGTCTTTTATGGGTTATCGCGTTGCCTGATTTATCAAGTTACCGTGCATCGCTACATAAGCTTGTATAGAATTACCTAAGTTAGTGAGCTATGATACTGCACATTGAAACAAGCGGTACTGTTCCAACAGTAAGTGAGAACTAGTGGTTGAAAACCCTCTCGGTGAGTTCATATTACTAAAAAACGATATGGGAGCTAATGGTTGAATTGGTTTAGGCCCTGTTCGGTTGGGCTGGGCCCATTTTGGACCGTTCCAGTGTGAAATGGACAGACCTGGGGGAACAGTCGCCAACTGGGTACCCGTGCCAAGGTTGTGGCTCAATGCAACTTTGTGCCACAACAAATTTGTGGCAAAATGTAACATTGTGGCACAGTACCACTTTCTAATTTAATATAGTCTTAGAGTTCAATATAGCATTCTTGTTCAATATAGCATCATAGTTTACTGTATTATTGTGAATTTATCATAGCTGATTATGTCCATGTTTGACATATTCCTTACTAGAATCAATTATGCTACCAGTACTTTCTATTATACTTCCAAGTCAATATGTGAAATTATATATGGATATTAAAGTATCCAAACAGACTATGATTGCTTCTCTTGACATCTTCCAAGTACACAATCTGAATATTGCAGCTATGATCTACAAGCCCAAAATTTTACATGCTCTCCAAAGAGGATGACAAGGTCATCAATCCAAACATGTGTAGTACAAGCAGTACAAACTGATGAAAGGGAAATATCTAAGCCCCTAACTGTCAGTATTAACTAACATTCAAGGTTGGGTAAATTAAATAAAATGAGAATAATGCTTTTGTACACTATGCTTCAAATAATAATATTATGTCTTTAAACTACAATATTACCTTGAATTACAAAGTTGTGCTGTACCACAAAGTTGCACTTTGTAATGATTTTTTTTTTGGCACAAAGTTGCATTGAGCCACAAATTTACAAGGAGCCACAAATTTGTATTGAGCTGGAAATTTGCATTGAGCTGTCGGGCACTTAGGAGGAGTGCCCATGGTTGTGGCGGCTAGCAACAACCTTGGCACGAGTACCACCATTCACTAGTGACAAACACATGAAAAATTTTCATGTTAGGGCTTTGTGAAATTTTTTGCAAAACTTTATGAAAATAGCTTGTTAATTGATCAAATATTAGATACACTATAACAATAGCTACTAATCCACAAAAACATAACCAGTTGCTCTTCAATACTTATATGACGAGATGGTGAGAGTAGACCATGCTGAGTTGTCCAGTCACAAAGATCGAAGAAAGTGGTTATTAGCATGTGTATAAGCTCCATTCCATGATGTGGTTGTGCTCTTAGGATTTCTTTGGTATATCGATGACTAGTATGACTAGAAGTATGTACATACTTTGTAGGCAGAAACAAGTTAATATAAATTGAGGTACTGATTGCAACTTAGATTCATTGATGACTGATTGCTGCATGGATGTGATTATTATTGGCTTGAGTACTCATAATTGAGTGATTTTGAATTGGAATTGGAATGAAAGATATCTTATAGATATCTACAGGAAAATACTTATCACATTGATAATATTATTGTTACAGCAATTTACATGTGATGTTTCTACATAGCAACCGCTGTGTTAGGGCTGTATCTGAAATGGATGGTCAATGCCTTTTACCGTTGCCAAAGAGCCATTCGGTTCCTCCATTTTGAAATGGAAGGGGAAAGGTCGTTTGTATGTAAAAACGAAATGGGCCCAGCGCAACCGAACAGGGCCTTATCTGTTAGTTTATCTATACCTAGGGGGTGGTTAGAGAAGCGCCAGCGACGGTGCTATTCAAACCAAAGCGCCCCCTTTACGGCACTAATAGGACAGCATCACACTCACATCATGGGCTCGATCCTCAAAAAAGTTCAGGCCACACAATGCCTTCGTAGTTGGCAGCCCATCCCATCTCAAAGCCCCACCCACAACAGAACTCCACACAAAATCACCAACGATCACTCTCCCCTCCTATATCTTAATGTCCGCGCTCGTATGCTCCCCCTGTATACTTGATATCTTTAGTGATAGAACCAGATGTATCTACCCTCAGCCTAGATTGATATGATTTCAGCTATCATACCAATCTCCCCACCCAGGCTTGGCCTAGTCGTTATGCTCGGAGCTGTTTTTTCTACATTCCTTATCTATCCTATATTCGTTGTTCTTGTTAGTTTTTAGTTAACCCACATTAATCCTAACTCCTCTCATTTTTGTAGTTGGTGTAAAGTAGCAAGCTGTCTTTGACCGATCAAACTCTGTTTAGTGGTGTCACAGCTCCCGCGAGCTGTTTCGGGTTTGCTACGGACCAAACGGGCCCAAGAAGCTGGCGCATTTTTATCACCCAGAAGAAGAGAAGAGAGGAAAGCCTACCATTCAATGTTAAATCCTGAAATATCCGTGGGACGAGAAAGGGTAAGTGTGACCTGAGTTCTACTTGTAACGCCATCGTATTTCGTCTTAATATGCATTGATATCTATATATTATGTATGATATCCTACTAAACTATGAAAATCAAAAATACCTGATCTGAAAGACCTACCCAAATATTTCTACCCATATTTCTTTTTGTTACCCTAGCCCCCCCTTTGTGTCTTCAACAAAGTAGAGCTGTGATACATGACTAATCTCAAGGAGCAGAAAGAGAGAGGAAAATTCAACAGAAGAAGACCAGTGAGAGTAAGCATCTTCTAAAATGCAAAATACCAAACGACACTTCCACTAAGACCTTCATATCACCTGCGGGTAAATCTAGATGCAAGGCCAGATTCAAATAGTATAAATTGTTTGCAATTTCCTTGCAACTGTAATTTCAAAAGTACTCCTAATATTTTCCCATTTTACTACCCTGTAAAAAAAAGGAAACATCTTTCCCCACTAGAATCACTAGCTAAGGCTAGTTGCCCTAAGTGGTGAGTCTGGACCGTGATCATGTATATGTGATAACAGACCAGCTTATAAGGTGACAAATGGTGACAATCCTGGTTTAATGACAACCGATCACCCTCAGAGGCTGGTTCAGTCGTGTTTGTGTGCTAGAAAGTATGCGTAGTATTCAGGAGTTAGTTACAACTGGTACCACATGGGTCGGTAGGGAGGGGAAGGAAAAAATATTCCGCCGATCGCGGACCACTTCCCACAGGGTCCGGGCCCAGAGTCGGATGCTGCCACCTCTCTCTCCCAGTTCCAGCAGGGCAGGATTTCTCCTGCCCTACTTGATGGATCGTTCAATAACAACTCTTTCCAGAGCTGGGATTGAACTCCTGGGCTCCTGCTAAGTGCACAGGGGTTAATTGGTTCTTGACATATTAACCACTGCGCCAGCTAGGTATTTCGTGTAATATTACTGTAGGAACCAATACTTATCCTACCGGTGCACTGTAGTCTACCACTGCGGCGAGCATCATGGGCATGACAGAGGGTGTTTTTTTGTTTTTTTTGGAGCGAGTTCTTAACCCCGTTTACCACCCTTAAGGTCCCTGTTCGGTTCAGCTTCCGATACATAATATAGAAGAGCTCTTGTCTACCAGCACCAACTTGAACTGCTACCCTCGAGCTCTTCGACCTCAATGCGGCGACAGAAAATACGAGCCGTATTCCCCAATAGCGCACCCCACAGCGGTTCGTTTAGGCAGGACGTGAATCATCCTGGTAAAATACGTACTAAATATTATCTACAGTTGCCAACGGTCTGTTTGGTTTCGCTGCTAACCTCCATACCCAGGAGGTCGAAGAACTTAGTTTTCTATAATTATTCCTCCTGGAAGATCTCTACCGGAGCAGAACTTCCAGTACCGGTGCACACCAGTACGGGGTTTCTTGGCCCTGTCGGTATGGGAAAGTTGAGTGGGATCAGGTAAAGCGGCAAAACCAAGCCAAAGGAATCAATTAAAGCGGGTACTTCATTACATCACTGTGAGAATCCAACGGTACGAATGGAGCTCGCGAGGCACCATTTTCTGCAACAGAAAGTAACTCTACCGGGAGCGCCGTCCGGCAAAAGCAAGCCTTACCTCACACCAATCAGTGAAATTTGACCAAGCATAAAAAGTCCAGTATATCATAGGTGTTTGCCTCCAGGCCATCTGGGGCACCCGTAGCCTTAGAATTTCTATTTCTAGCTAACCTTATGGGGCGGCTTTTATATATCTTCGGGGAGTCCGTCAAACACGTCCCTTGGGAAAAATTGTTCTTCCCAGCACCAGATAATATCCACAAAAAGGTATATATAATACTTAGGTATTTGCTCTTGGACCGTTCAGGGTCCCCGTGCGTTTTAGAGCTTTCCTTACTTAGATTTCTAGCTAAGGTCATGTAAACCAATACTACTCAAATCTAGGATTGCCCGCGGGTGTCAACTTCGTACTGGAAGTCCGCTTGGACTCAGAGATAGCTTTAGTATGGGTTCGGCCCTGTATACGAGCACCAGTATCGGGATTAAGAGAAATTATGCTTGATCAAGTGACCTAAGACCACCCCCGAGTGATCCCTGGTGACTGGCGCCCGATGGGGGCCTTCTTTAAATAATGAACAAAATCAACTGAAATGATGGTGGGTGTATCAGCCAAGTGCACGGTTCGAGAGCAGGCTTCTCTAGAGGATTTGGGTAATTGTAAAACACAGCAAAGGGTCGTTTCAAACACTGGTTTTCCCATAGCCAAATTATCAACCATATGGACAACCCACTAGTTGCACTAAAGCCCAACCGTTTTTTACCAAAAATCATATCATATGATTACCTAAGACAAATTATTGGATCGAAAGCTTCCAGTATCCCACCCAAATAAAACCCCAAAATAAAACAGGACCAATCCACAACTTCAGCCACCATCCAAAGCAAAACAAAGAAAGAAAGAAAAAAAAGCCTACCACCTCACCTCTTCCTACTCTTTCCACCCAATCTCAACCCCCAAAACCCTCGCCATATGCTTCAAATGCACATTTGCAATTTCCGTAAGTAAAATCTCGGCGTCAAATCTTTCAAACTCCGGGGGAGCACAGGTCAGAACAGTCTCCACAACCTCCTCCAAATGCCCCAACCCCGTCTTAGAACAAAGCTTCCCTACCTCCCAAACTGCGCGAATCTCATCCTCATCTGCCCCTCTGAAGACTTCGAAGGCCCACTCCGCGTAGCCAAAATTACCCAGGTAGTACTCCATCCTCACTCTATGAGAATTAGTGTACCTCGCCAACCGCGAAGCATATCCGCTCCGCTGGAGCGAATACTTCGCGAGGGAGTGGTCTGTAGCGCAGGCTTCGGGAACGCAAGCTATCAAAATAGTCCAGTAGCGCAGCAGGGCTTTGTCGATTGGTATGAATTCGGATAGAGCTGGTGTTGCTCCAGAGAGTTTTAGCACCCCGCTACTTGGCTTGGACTTAGATCTAGTCTGCCGCCGACGCCGCCGCCGCCGCTGCTGCTGGGATAATATCAATGGGACGATAACCTCGTGCCATTCCTTAAGCGTATCTAAAGTTTCTTCAAAGATCCGCACTTCCTCGACCCCAAACTCAACCTCCTCTCCCCCTACTGTTGCCGTCGCTGGCGGGCCCAGATTCCGCGTGCGAGCTGTGACGAGTGTGTACATGTCTGACCAGATTTCCGGGCCGGATTGGTTTTGCGCTATGGACAGGGCGATAGTGCTAAGGTTTTCGTGGAGGAGTTGAGTGGGGAGGTCGAAGCCTGGAATGTTGCAAATATCCCGGAGTGCGTCGAAAGATGGGAGGGACAGCATGACGAGGAGGATCCCAGCGCGGCTGAGCTCTGTTAGTGGTGTGGGGAGGTTGAGGGCGAAAGGCATATTTGGGGAGGTTAGTATTAGGATTTCTTGTCGACGTGATTATGTATAGTATAGGGGGGTGAACCTCCGGCCGTGATAGGTATGCTAAAAAGAGAAAGGGATACTGGCGGGAAATCGGGAACTCGCTACTAGGCAGTTTGGTGCTGCTTATAATGAGAAAAGAGAAGTTTTTCAAGAGGCTATTTCGGCTGGGTGCTGAAAGGATGTTCTAGATTCATCGGGTGATAAAGTACGAATAAAGATCGTTGTATCCGGACATTCTCAGTTGTGGAAGCGAAGGGAGTAACCTGGTTTTTCAAGATCAAAGCGCAAATTTGCACTAGCCGTTTATAGAAGAACATCTCATTTTCGCTATCTTAACTCGCTGGCATTAGAGCTCTCAGAAATATGCTGAGACAATATTCGTTTCCCCGCATCGATTGAGCTCACGACGCCCGGCTTGAAAACCAGACACAAATGCCTGAACGGGGCTACCACAAACCATACCCATTACTGGTAGTGGTCTCTTGCCATGCGCTTATCAGTTATAAAGATCCCTACCGTAGTGGAGGTGCTATGGGCCAAAATATTTAGAAATCCAGTATCATAACTTGAGTCAATGAGTGGACAAAATTCTACCCTGAGGCTCGGCAACCTTCATGCGGGTTTTTGACATCCTCATTATTCCTAGCAGCCCGGGTCTGAGCATATAATCCCTAGCTGCATCCCTGCTGAAGTTTGTCCTTAGCATAGCTAACCGATCCCTCATATTGTGAAGATTCTACAGTGGAACCCCCACTTCCAGACCCATCATCCCGGTTCCTAGTTGCTAAACTAACGGGAATATTATCGAGATAATTCTGTTCGGAAGATTTGTCCCGTTCTATTTCGTAACCCCCTGCGCGAAAAAGCACCATTTTCTGTTTAAAACTAATAACTATAGAGAATTTGTCCATAAAAAGAGTGTGTAAATCAGGAAGACCTGCATTCACCCCCATTTCTTATGTGGAGAAGCACCGCTCGTCCTTCTCGAGTTTAAAAATACATTTGTGGGCAGGATAAGTAGTTGTTTCCAAGGTATGTACCATTTCGTGAAATACCTAGCTGGGGCAGTGGCCAAGATGTCAAGAACTAATTAACCCCTATGTAATTTGCAGGGGCCTTTGCGGGAGCTCAATTCTTAAACATCATGTATAAATCACGAGTACTGTCTAGGCAGACCTCTTCCTTTATCCTTTCCATCATCTACCCAATTAATTTGTCATGAATTACATAATTTTGTGGGGGATGTGCTTTTGTTTCTATTCTGTTTTTTGGCCATGCTGTCATTATTAAGAACCCTAACCTAACATAGATATTCTGTGTAGTTCAAAGCAAGAGCTGTGAGATGACTGGGCCTCGCTCAATTATCTGTCTCGTAGGGTAGGAGAATTAAGAAATCCTGCCCTATGGGGACCGGGAGACTAAAGACCTTAGCCCTCTTCAATAGGGCTATAGCGCAAATCAGACCTTCTACTAGGTGGTAGAATCCGACTCTAGATAGCACCCCCAAGGGTGAAGGCCGCGATCGGCGGGGTAGCGGGAGACATAAAAAGTATTTTGCCCCTTTTGATTTGGAATACCCCCTACCAACTCCGGGCACCGCACAGACCACCTAGCACCAAAATGACTGAATTGATCCGTGAGGATGGTCATTAATTACCAACCTTAAGCCATTCTTTCACCATTGATCACCCCACATAGTTGCCTCTTTTCTCAAGTCAGGAACGACTGGTCGCCGCTAGTGGAAGGCGTAGGACCCACTACTCCATGCTGTGGTAATTGTAGCCAAGTCAAGCCGCTGCTACTCGGGTATGAACGTGGGAGACCGGACAGACAGGGATTAAAAAAATCTATGTACTAGTACTCGAGTATCAGGATAGATTTTTTAATCCCTGCCTGTCCGGTCCCCCACGTCCATACCCGAGTAGAACTTTTCGGAAATTTTTGTCATTCCGAGCAGTGCCGCTTGGTTCTCTCCAGAGAAGCTCAGAGGGAGAAGTAATCCAAGAACACAGTCTCCTTTCCGACTTCCACACTTCCAGCCTTCCTCGTGGTTAATTTCGCATTTCCTGAGGGGGGATGCAATGTGTTAGTAGCCATCGACCACCCATTAGAGGGGTTTAGCCTCACCGTGCTATCAGCATTCCGTGTTAAATTTGAGAAATAGTTTCCCAGATGATATGATAGTCGATGTTGTGGATTTAGTCAATCCGTGCTAAATCCAGTTTTCCGCTAGTTATGTATGGCAAGTATGCTGAAGACTAGTTTTAAGCGATAGCCATTTTATTGTGGCAAATGTCTTGGAATCTTGTTATACTAACTTGTATGGGCTGTTTGCTTATGGGTTTACACAAGTTGCAACACTGTGCTAGTTAACACGGTTTACCATGTCGTGCATCTTTTTTGATCAAAATATAAACACCTGGACTAGCGGTGTTACCATGGTGAATAGTCTCGTTGCCTCTAGCAACAGCACAATTATCAATTAGCACGGTCCGGCACCCCTCTAATACTCGACAGAGTCGGTCATCTCTCATCACAAAAGATCACTCGTGTAGTTATCCCCAGCCAACTATCTTGCATCACACCAGCACCAGACAATCTTGGCGATAAAAGAAAACCACACCCCCTGGGTTTTCCATATGTAATGCCTGTTTTTAACGGGCGGCTACTCGCCCCCATAACTTCGAAAAAAACAGTGACTTTTTAGATAATATGATAGCACAAACACCAAGATTCACATAATTGAAAGAAAGCCATGTTACAGAGGCGATCCTGAAAATTCCAAGCGCCTTTTTTAAAATTCCGGACGATGAGGGCCAAAAACACTGCCAAGACGGGCAATTTGAACGGGATTTTTGCATGGCAACCCATGCTGTCGGATCTGCTGCTAGTGTTCAGCAGAATAATAATAAAAAGAGTAAAAATCGGATTATAATATTATGTCAAATCCCCCCTGATCCTCTTCCGTCTAATTGCTGTTTATTGTGCACCTTTGTATTGGTTGGCTAAACTTGTGCGTTTTGTGTGGAAGCCTGGGGTGGTGTCGGTTTCTTTCTGCCGCCAAGTCCGTACCGTACTCGTGACGACCGACCGATTTGAACGTACTGTATTATAGGACATGACCCCCCATCCTTTTTGAAATAAGATAATTTCTGCAACTCTTCTCTATGGAATACGACTTCATTTATCATTCGTTCATCAGATATCACGCACCCAGTGACAGCCCGGACCAAGTTCAGGAAAGCCCACCCGGCACTATGATATTAACATGATAAGGAGCCTCAACCCATATAAGATTTGGATGAGTTTGGGGTGGAAACTTGCCACCAGCACTGATTGGTTTAGATTCCCATCCCCATTCAGACCAAACTTACCTGGCCACTAAGCGTTTTCGGTGATGAACTTTTGTTAGCGTGGAAGGAATTGGCACTCCAAGCAAAATCTAGTTCGTGCATTTCCCCACTACAAAAGCGTGTAATATGGTTTCGACCTCCGGGGTGCCTAAAGACCATTTCCAGATAGTCAAACCTTGGCAGATGGCCCATGGCATTGGTTGCTCGATTGAAGGAAAACGAACCCATCCTAAACCAACCCAGATCCCATCCAAGGTTTGAGGACCCTGTATTAGGGGCGGGAAGACCAACGTCAAAAAAGCCCGCTTGACCTTATACAGCACGGTCAAATATTTTACGCAGCCACCAAAAATACCCACCCCCATAGATTCACTTTTATACACAATAGCGCCATCCTATACCGACCCACCCTAAGTAATAAGAAAACCGAAATACATCAATCAGATATATACGAGTGCTGCTCAACATCCCCCCTTTTGGAAGGTCAGGGTGTCGAAAGGGGAATAAGGAAAGTGATCACAGAAGCAAAAAGCACAAGAACGATACATTCCCCCACTTCACCCAGATTAGCGGGGGAGAAAGTGCTCCAGATTGACGAAATCAGACAGGGATGAGAAAGAAAAGAAAGCAATCGACTATGTGATAGTACATGACACCGTACTAAACAAAAAGATTCATGGGCTGGGAGAATGGCCCCCTTGCTAGAAGGGGGTTTTTCTGGTTACAATGAAGAGCGGGAAGAAAATAGAACTGTTAAAAATAACACACCGAGAATTGAACAAAACCTAATGAACGAATGATCACAAAGAGTATAAAATATCGAAGGAATAACATAAAAGAACCACTAATTGAGCAAGGAAACATGAAAACCCATCCAGCCTCAACGACCCCAACTGAAAAACAGAAACAAGAAAAGCGCATTTCGCTCCTCATACAACAAAGAGGTTTACAAAAACTGAAAGGACAGAAAGGGTGAGAGGAAAAACAAAACCCAGGGAAAAAGAAAATACTCCCGGATTGGCAATGTTATAGAGCTAACGCCTGTAAAGATAATTCCTCTCCCCTTTTTCGCTACTTCGCCGCAGCACTTGTCGCTACCCAGACTCAGGGTTTTCGTGGTGGGTTGTTGCCGAAATCGGGTGGCGGTGGTTTGGCAATCGGCTCCTTCCGAGGCTTAACCTGAAATTCGGTCTGTAGCAGAATATGACTAATCAGACGCATTAGAATCGGGGTCTCGGCAGGTTATGCGTGGACCGAAAACTTACTCGCTGGGGAAGTGCATGTTAGGAAACCCAGGCACCCGCGCCAGGTATTCTTTATCAACGTTTCCCATTAGTCCTGTAACATTGAGATTGCTTGTGGTGTACCAAATATAGTCGATAACACCCGTAAACCCAGGAGTGTAGTTGGTAAAATCGAGCTCTCCAATATTTGAATAACCGCTCTTTAGAGGAAATGGATGCGACATCCCATCTCTAGTAAAGTTACCGTAGGTTTTCCCGAGTAGGTCGTCGTGGTTATTCGCAACTGAACCACGGGATAACAATTCATACACCCCACTATCTGCGATTGAATTGAAGTCCCCACAAATGATCAAAGGGATTTGAGAACCGCTTGAATAGTTGACAGCTGGTTCCAGAGGGCTCGTATCACCTGGAGACCGCGCCCTGTTCGGAAAGCTCTTCGCCCACTGATCCGCGTATTTAGTAATATCTTCCATTAGAATTCCTACTTGAACAAGCTTAACATCTCGGTATTGAGGGTCCCAGTAGATATGAACGTTGGCAACAATGAGCCGTGCGCCTGTGATTTTATTCTCCAGGAAAGTTATAACAGCAATATTGTCCTTTGGCATGACACGGTTGTAGATATCTGCAGTCTTTTTCATGTCCTCGCGGTTCAAAGCAGCAGAGCTGAAATCAACAATTTGTTTTTCGAGCAGAGAGAACCTATAATTGACCTATTAGAACCCTGTGCTCAATCTCGTGCTCTCGGTAAAAGTGGGGAATCGTCGGTGTACTGACTTGGTAGACTTGAAAAACGTTGCACACCCATCTACAGACTTCTTTTCCGTTTCGTTCATAGTCTTTGCTCGGCTCTTCGGATAAAAAGCACCCTTATATTCTTCCCTAGCAAGCCCAGGCATAAAATACTCATTGAAATTTTCCATATCAACTTCCTGTAGGCAGATAATATCCGCCTTTGAATCAACCAATTGACTACGAATCAAGTCCTTGCGGTAATCCCATGAAAGTGCCCAAGAAGGCGAATACCCGTACATATTTTGAGTCGCGTATTTGTCACAAAGAATGTTGTAACACAAAACCTGGAATTTATCCGCTTCGGATCTGGCACCACTCCTGGAAGAATCATCGAGTATTATCCAGTCTCTCTCGGCGGGAGGTAATGAAACTAGGAGGAGTTAGAAGACCCTGCCATAAAACCTAAATATAGAACCCACCTTGCATCGATTCCCTTAAATTCAGGATAACTCCTCTCGAACCGTCCTTGATCATGACCTCTTTCAAGTCGGACTGGAGGGGATTCCCCTCTACTCCAAGAACCTCCAAGTGGTACAGAGATCCAATTTCATTCGGGAGAGTAGTAAGCTGATTGTCGAACAGGTAAAGGTTTTTCAAATTCGTCAACATGCCCAACTCGGGTGGTACCTCAGTAAGTTGATTCCCCGAGGCATCAAGGAGCTGTAAGAGCTTCAGTCGACTTATAGCTGGAGGAAGCACGGTAAGCTTATTATGGTTTATGTAGAGCTTGTCTAGAAAGGTGTACTGAAATAATGATTTAGATAAGGCCCGAAGCCCTTGACCACCTAGATCCAAAGATTTCCAATCTTGCCTCTCCAGTTCGCCCGTATCATTCTTCCGTACTTCCTTCTCTTCCACGGGGGGGCCATCCTTGCGGTGTTGAGCACTTAGAGGTTGGAATGCGCCTGGATTAATACCCCCAGTAACCTGAGCTTGGGATGAGTTTTTGTTTGATAGCGCAGCCTGTCGAGCGTGGTGATGAGGAGAGCTAGAGTTACGAGACGTAGCGATAAGGGTTTGCTGTTCCTGCCAATGTGGAGAGGTATTCTGCAGTGTTGTTGTTACGCCATTAGAGTTATGCTGGGGTGAAGGGTAGGAGGGATTCCCCAATCCGCCGGAAGAGTAAGAATGTGAATGCCCTCCAACTGTATTGTTTCCGGCATTGTTTTGCACATGGTTCATGGTTTGGTCAACTTGGTGCCCCTGGGGTTGTGCTAGCTGTTGAAAAAACTTAACATTTTGCGGCTGTTGAGGCATGTACCCTCGGTGAACTTGGGAATTAAGCATTGTATGATGTTGTTGGCCTGCGTGGTAGAGGTAACTGCCAGGCGATTGTGGGGCCGGCGAACGAGAGGGGGATGGAGTTTGAGGTGGTGAGCCCCTTCGGAATCGATTATTGAGATTGTATGGGTTCTGTCCCGTCGGATACTGTCCATAGCCCTCTGCCATTCAGGTAGAAATTGACTGCCCGAAGCGGTCGGCGTATAGTAAGCGTACGGGGCTGTCGATGGTAAATCAGGTTAATTGTTTTGCAAGGCTCAGGTCTGTTTTGGTAAAGCTGGTAATCGTATCCGTCGTTTTAACATTAGAGACGCAATACCTGCGCTCTTAAAGGTAGGCCTACCAGCGCCGCTAGAGTTTTGGGAACTTTAGAACCGAGAAGACGAGCAAAAACTAGCGAATGATCGGAATTAATAGGGCTCCGAAAATAAATTCTGGTTTTATGCTCTTACATGTGTCTTCGAGGTGGGGTGAGAGGGGTGAACTCGACGATCTGTCACTAAAGGAGGGGAAGCCTTGTGAGCATTAAAACTTCGCGATTGCCAACCGAAACAAAAAAAAACAAACAAACAGTCATTTAACACTAGATGTGAACGCACCTCCCTTAGGGTCGAGAATAACTTCGGGATTCAAGAAGGAAAGGATTGACGAGTGTGGGTCTCACGGGGGCAGAAGGGTGAAAGGGGGTGAGGTTTCGTGAAAAGTTCCGTGAAGCAGTGGAATATCGGCAAATGACAGGTCTATCGATGATAGGTTATTAGTGAGATATAGAAGGTGACCGTGAAGGACCGAGTCTCTCTATTCTTGATGGATGGGGTTTTTGATGGAGATGAAGAAGAGAGAGGGAGGCTAAATGCGTCAAGGTTGACAATGTCATTGTTGCTTGCCTAAGCAACGAACAAAGTTCCTTAGCGGTCGTCCTTGTGGCGTGCGTGGAGCCTACACCCTCGTATCACTTGCACTGTCGCATTATATCACTAGCACAGTCCAAACTACTCGAGTATAATAGCACCGGACCTTCCCAATTAACATGGAATGTTCATTAGTTTACAGAAAACAGGCTTGTAATTTCTGCGAGTGTTTAATTGTTTTTCTGGCGGGTCTGCACGCTAAATGCTCGACTCAACTGCGCAAACAGAAACCAGAATATACGGACCCATTACTGTGTATGTATCACCTTGAATATGAACACTTGGGGTCAAACAATTGAAAGATTTAACGAGAAAAATGCGAACTCTTGAGGAACATTGTTCACTCCCCCCTCATGTGGATGTCATACCGTAAGGACTAAGGTACTCGAAGCCAATTTAAAAATTAAGGCCCTCTTGCATTCCTAGGGACCTAACGGACTGCTCAAACCCCATATGCTCAGCAAATGCATCCCCGAATCTGTCGTATGAACTACTTTCTCTTCTAAACCTTTATCCTGTTTGTGGAAACGCGCGTAAGCACTATACCTAGTTAGCCAAAGGAAAATCCTCATGTCTGGTGGGAAACGGTGCCCTAGAATGCCGATAGGTACAGTATTGGGAATAGTTAAGGCATGTATGATACAGCAAAAGAGAAAAAAAACCCCGGATAATATTATGCTAGTGGAACGTGTCCGGAGGTGGGTTTTCCAGCGAGCGGAATTGTCGAGGAGGGTGATTGGGACAATGGTGTCGCAGTAACGGATAGGCACATAGGCTCCGGTTTGCAAGACTCTACCGGGCTGACGGGTCCCGTAAATATTCCACAGCTTGGTCTGCTTCCTGTGTAATCTTCTCAGACTAGGCGCATCTGGTGATTCTAGAGGTGGAACCTACAAAATCATGATCTATGACTGAATATAACGGTAGGGGTTTCAATTGGGCTATGGCCCCGAACTCTACATAGTTAGTGAAGAATCTATATTGACTTCTGTTACAATATAAAAAAATGCACACAAATTCAAGGAGACCCCATGGCTGGGTGTTGACGCCATAAATTTTGAATCATATACCCTGCCACTAGATGTGTTGATTTTTCATCACTGGAAAGCGAGAGGAAAATATTTTCGTTTTCTAGATTTAACGCCTCAGCCACGGCCTCTCTACCTAGTACTGGTATTAGGCTTCACAAGGAGGTAAAAAATCATCACACAGGGGATCACTGGTGTATTCTGTGACTGGTACTGTGCCAGTAAAAATGAGCTAGAGATAGAAGTACCGGTACTGGAATTTGATTAGATGCACTTCGGTTTCTTGCTCATGTCTCCCCCATGTGGGCCACGCTATTGATGTCTAACCGATAGGCTAATACTGTCCTCGGCTACTTGTCCTATTATGCCTCGAGAATATCCAACACCCTATCTAAACTTAACTCGAAGGCACCGAAATTAGACCCTCACCCATAACTTTGTTTCAAGGCTCTATACTTTTTGACGTGATATCTACAGCATCGTTAGCGAACCCTATTGACTCCAAAGCTATCGAAATACTAACAGGGCTTCAATCTCTTTTTTGACATACTCGGCACGCTGGATTCCTTGCCTAATTTTTCCCGGGTCCGTCTCATCTGCTTGGCTCATGAACGCCCAGTGACAGCGGGGTCGAAAATAATCATAACCAAGTGGATATTCCCTTCCTAGATAGAGCTAATATGCGTACCAGTCAGCACAAGTCCAGGGATCTTGCGCCAAAATTTCTTCAAGAGAGGATACAGACCAGGTCTTTATAAACCCTCTTGACTTCATGGCGGAGGGACATTGTGAGGCTGATGTTCAATGTCGTAGACTATCAGATGCGAAACGACAGGGCTACGATTAAGGCGCTGAGTAACTTAATACGAGGCTAAGGTGGTTGGTTTGCCTTGGCAGGGGGTCTGGATTGAGGAGCATTTTTTGATAGGGGAACAGCCCCGGCTCGAGTGCCGCGGAATACAGACGTCTTTCAGTGGGCCACCTTTTCCAGAGAAGGAAATTTTGGACTAGCACACGCTTCAATCATTTGAGTCTACCTCGAGTAAATTTACGGCAGAGCGGTGCAAGTTCGTCTATCGATGCCGGGCTGTGGGGTTGGAAGGATCTTATCAGTGTATGGATCATAATATTATGCATAAAAAGCCTCGGGAATCCCTCTCTGGGATCATCTGGGGTACCGGTGCCGGGTTAAATGGTCGGGATTTACCAAAGACTCCTCCCCCATGGGTAACCTACGATTATCAACCCACAACCCGCCGGTATGTCGATCAAACAAGCCCTTTCGAACCCGTTATCTCTACGTCGACTAGTTTTGGGGCCAGTGGCTAACCGAAAATTTGCAACCACCCTCCGCTACTATACCCAACCCCCCATTGCGACATCAGAAAATCCCCGCTGGCTCTCAGACACAAAAGACCGCATCGGTAGACTCTTCTTCCATGGAGCTACTCCCGAGGAATCTTGTGAAGCCGGTGAAATCCTGAGTTTGCTCACAAAAAACTGGAGGGAGTATATCGCGGGATCAGAAGGCTTCCTAACGGGAGAAACACGTCGGGGGTTGTTCCGGCATAACGTAGTGTGGGGCGATATGGTATACAAAGCTTCATATTACCCATGATAACCTCTGAGATCAATTTGCTGACTCTGTTTCTAGGATTCAATGGTAATCTAGATTCTCCTGAGATGTTGTGCACTTATGCTGATGGAGCTAGGGTAACACCGCTCGCACGCGTAGCGCTTCCCGGGACCGAGGGCTAACCATGGGCAGGCCACGTAAATAACGTTACATATACCCGATGGGCAGAGTCTGCAAGAGTAAACTGGGTGTGGAACTTTGCTAAGCATGTTGATCCAGTAAACCGAGAGTTATGGGCGGAACTCTGCTCCTCCAGAGGAGTGGGTTTGATTTTGAAGAGTATTCAGGTCGACTACAAGTTTGTAGGTTACCTTTCTAGTATGGGTCGGTTATGAACTCATGATGGCATAGCCTATAGAGTGGCCAGACAAAGTGACAGTCTATCACAAACTCTCTGAGGTCGGTGACAGCTCGTTTACCCTAGGAGTGATTAGTACGCCCTTACCTCTCATATAAAATTAGTGTATGGAGGCTGACAATCGAGAAGTACTATCGGAGAAACACCAACGCCCTGCAGCGCGGTGTATGGAGGATATCGTTGTATACAATTACAAGCCGAAGGGTAAATCTCCTCCGGGGAGAGCTCCTTTACCAGAATTTGTCCGCACCCAGTTCGAAAGCGCACTTCAACTACAAAAGGAGGCGAGGGACGACGCCTTAGGCGGTATTAGAGATATAGATTCCAGGGTAAGCGGTTTGGAAATGAGAGTCATGAGTAGGAAGGAGATGACTTAGAGTTCCGTCACCTTGTTAACAAATATCTGATTTAGACGTTATACAAGGTGTTCGTTATTTTTGTTGTTTCTAGATGCTGCTGTATGCCGAGTTGAGGAAGCAATGCCGGTGCATATTTGGATGATATGATTATCATGCAACTTAGAAGAGTATGGATGGTCGCGAAGCCGACGCAATTATCAAAGTCGATCGAAATGGCGGGGATGGAACGGGTAACCAATATTTTGACATCGCTTCTCCCCACAAGGCACCCGAGAGAGACTTTGATAATTCTAATTGCGAAAATGCAAGCAAAAGCGTAGTAATAAATAAAAGTGGTTCGGGCACTGGTAAGCTATGCTCTGGATTACGATGGGCAAGGTGATCTCTTGACGGCTCCGGACTGCATTAAGATAACCGAGTTTTGCTTCTAGAACCCATCAACCCTATGGTGAATATTACCGGTATTGCGACAGAACAAGAGCAACAAGAGTGCCCCTTCCGCGGATACTTATAAGCTGCATTATGATATGGTAGAAACAAGGGTTGTTCCCTACCCCGTGGTTGTCGACTGCTGGTTGAGGAAGGTTTCACATGACGCGGGATCTTAACGAGCATCCCGATCTTCCATCCAACCCCCATTCCATTCTACGGCGCGATCTTGACTCCACTCCCGCCATAACCTACAAGGGACTTATCAAACCTCCACTCTCTTTCATCCCTCCCGCTCCTTTCCTCTCCTACACTTATATTATTGTAGGCATGGCTCGTCGGATTGTTCGAACGATCATCCAACTGATCCTTCTCTCGGTAACCTTCGTGACAGTCCTATTCTTTCTCGACACCCGCTACTCACTTCTCCCCACACAAATCCACAATTTATTGCCGGAACACCACGCTGGACAGGTGATAACAGATATCACATACGAATCATGTCTTCGCGTCAGTCTGTTTAGCTGCGCAATAGAGGAAGGATGGGTTCGCATCGATAAAGACTTATTTTTAGGCAGGGGGTGGTTGACGCAGGGATACATACAATTCAAACGGATGAAGGAGGAGGAGTTGAATGGGGAGAAAGTCGTTGTTGATATCAGGATTAGGAGATCGGAGCCGGCGGTAAGCGAAGGCGGCGGCGATGCCAAGTGGGAGTCTCGACCGGGTGATATTTGGGTTAAGAGGAGTCCTAGGGTTGTTGATGATGCTGTTACGGGCGTTGATGTTTTGTTTGGACCGGATGCTGCAGAGGTTAGGCCTGGGTGGGAGCTGCGAGAAGGGATTTTGGCGATTGGAGAGTCGCCCAGAATTACAGTTCGAAAGGGTGCTCCCCCACCTGGTCCCAAGAAACCAGTATTGAAGTTTAGGAGTGATCACAAGTTCAAGATCATCCAGATCTCGGGTATGGCTCCACAAATACGCAACAAAGCAGGTATCCTATGCTGACTGGAATAGACCTGCATCTCTCTACTGGCGTCGGAGCTTGTCGGGACCCGGAGCCGGTGGAAACTACTGATGGGTGTGAAGCAGATCCCCGAACACTTGAGTTCGTGGGCAAAATTTTAGACGAAGAGAAACCGGACTTCGCTGTGCTGTCCGGTGATCAGGTCAATGGAGACACTGCACCGGATGCGCAAACTGCAATTCTCAAATTTGCTGAGCTTTTCGTGAAACGAAAGATTCCATATGCCACCATCTTGGGCAATCATGATGACGAAGGAAACCTCAGTAGGGAGGATATCATGAAACTTACCGCGAGCTTGCCATACTCTCTCAGCGAGGTTGGCCCCGCCCTTGGTGAGCGAGTGCCAGATAAGAAGGGTCGGGAAAGGAGCGAGGGCGGGGTAGGAAACTATCACGTTGAAGTTTTAGCACATAAGTATACACCCTCCTTCGTCATCCTAGATCCAACCTAACAAACCTAGGGGTGACCATTCTGCTCTCACTATCTACTTCATAGACACCCACTCTTACTCACCAGACGAAAAGAAGTACCGGGGTTACGACTGGGTCAAGCCTTCTCAAATCAGCTGGTTCAAAACACTTGCATCGACCCTGAAAGACAAGCACGACCACAACTCCTACAGCTTCGTCCACCTCGACATGGCCTTCATTCACATTCCCCTCCCGGAGTATCGTCTGGCTAGCCGCCCCATAGTAGGTGGTTACAACAATGCACCACGCGAACCCCCAACCGCCCCGTCCTATAACTCCGGCTTCAAAAATGCATTAGTAGATGCCGGAGTTAGCGTTGTCAGCGCAGGCCATGACCATGCCAATGAGTATTGTCTACTTGACGACGGAAAAGAGAGTTTGTGGATGTGCTATGCTGGGGGGAGTGGATTCGGAGGTTATGGTGGCTATAACAAGTATCAGAGACGAGTCCGTTTATTCGAGATTAACGCACCATTGGATAGAATTACTACCTGGAAGAGAGTCGAGAGAGGGCCTGACAAGGATAAGAGGATCGACGAACAAATTCTCGTGGAAGGTGGGAAAGCGGCTCAACCGAAATAGAAGCCTTGCCCATTATCATCTTATTATACTTGTCTAACACCCAGGGTTTCATATGTCCTGTCTGCGCATACGCATATGTGTATGCTGTTTTTCTGGCGCTTTTTCAATGCTTACTTGTCCTTTTCTTTATTTTTCAACTTGGTGTAGTCTTGGTAAATGGCTCATCGGGGGTTAATTTCTCTTTCTGCGTCTTCTAGTCTTTTTTTTTTTTACTTTTTACAATTTTTCCCTCGATCTTCCTTGGTCATGGCGTCCTTTTGTTGGTGATGTATATGCTATTATATTAAGGATTGTAGTGCCTGATATAGTGCTGATACACTTCATGGTTGTGGATTTCTAGAGTGTTTGCCCACCAGGAACACGGTCTCTCAAAATACAATATATATATGATCATGCGAGAAGCCGCTGCCCCGTCCTTACTTAAATCCGTAGTCAAGATTCCCGGCCTATATTGCACGACCGGATACATATTGTCCCCTCCTGGGAAGGTACGACCTGGTGGTCCGATTAGGGCTGCCTGTCCAACACACCAGTCAAATAGGAAGAGCGGGAGAAATGACCGAGTAAATCTTCATGGTAGATGACGCTAGGGGAAGAAAGGAAGAGAGGAAGGAAGGAAGGAAGAAAAAAAAATCTACGCCTAGCATCGTACTCTTCTAGGCGGAAAGGTGAGTGTTAGGTACTCATTACTCCCCGCCAACAACGCGGCGTCCCTAGAAGTGGCTGACGGAACGCAAGCAAGCAAGGGGGATTTAAACGCAAAATGCTCGTATTCGCAAAGCACTCTATTGCCTCTACTTGTAGCGTAGTATAAAAGTAGGTAGGCCACTAATGGATCAGTCCTTTGTACGCACGGTATGACATTATGAAGGCTCGAAGTTCTTGATGCAAGGCTAACCCTCCCCACCCCAAACAAAGAGGTCTGCAGCGTCCGTCTCCTCGACCTCTTTGCTCACCATATCCAGGAAGGTATAATATGTTCTGGTCAGTAGTAACATGGAAACCGATTTCGTGGTCGAAGAGTGCAGCTACCGGCGCAAAGGGATCCACTCCCCCCGCTGAGAAACCCGTCAGGTCAGGTCCGGTGTTGATAGAGCAATAATGTTCCCAACACTCTTCCAAAAAAAAAAAAAAGATGGGGGGCAGCAGGGAAGAGAGAGAGAGAAAATAGGGCTCAGCAATTCTCATAGATTCAAATCACGTATGTAATTGGACTGGCTGGCTTTGCACTATTTTTTGTGGTGATGTTAAGGTGTTGGTTCCCTCGCCTTTGCTGCTTTGCTGTATTGATGTGATATTGGGATACTGGAGGTAAGTCCTTGAGCTTGACATATGATACCACTATGATAACATACCGAGGAGGCGGGGGGGGGTCAACAATTAAGCCAAACAAAATCAATATTTTGCCAAGACACTTTTAATGTATCACTGTATTCGTTGAGCCTCTGCCGGTCCATCTCCTACTCGAGTACAGTACCGGCAGTGTACCCGAGTACGGTACGGTACACCGCTCCAAAATTTAATGCATTAACAAAATCCTGCTTACTAACCTCTACCTCAAGCGACACGGCATTTTCAATGTCTTACCTTCCCCAGGATGCAGTCGATTCCAAAAGAGAGGAAGAAATCCTGGGAAAAGCTTGTGTAATGTTGCACTCGATGGAAGGGGTAAATTAACCGGGTTGTGGCGCTTGTTGAGTCAGGGATTCCCCATGATATCATGCCGTGAAATACCTAGTGCGGCGGAAGATATATCCGTCATGTGAAGCGTGACAAGGAAAATTTGGCGAACCTTCCCGCTGCAGTGTTGCCTAGATAAGGCACGTGACGGAGATATCTATTGCTCTCATTTGTATCATACCTAAGCACTTGTCGGTGACGAACAGGGATCAGTAAATTAGCTATTTTTCGTTACCCTACTTTGATGGTTTCACTTTTTTTTTGCCCCTGCAAAATAAATTTACCCCTGTCCGTCACGGCCCGGTATGATATTCGTCACGGCCCCGTTGGGGATGTATGATATCATACTATACCGGTAACTCTTTAAACCACTCACCGGACTGCGTGACGAAGATCACAGTACGGGCCGCAACAAGTTTAGCAGAGTGCAAGTAGGTTAACAAAACAACTAATACCGGAACCTATTATACGTGATACCGGTTAATGAGACACACATCAAACTCATCCTCACCAAGCTGTTTTGCCATTCATAAAGTGTCCGGATAGGTTGACATTGGTTGATACCTGTCTTGGCGCCCTAGCGTCCGGATACTTTAATTAACGGCCGAGTTATGCCCCGTCTGGAAAACAGTGTTCCTTCTCGGGGACGTCCTGTTCTCTGGTCGCGGAGATATGAGGCCGGTCGGGAATAGTGGGTTTTTAGTGAGTTTTTTTACGGTGGTTTCATATCTAATCCCCCGGAAGTAGCCGCTCAAGTAGACTGCGGTGAGGCATTGTGGGAGGATCTTTTGTCTGAGGTGGAGGGGGGGGGCTCGTTCTTGACAAGGGTAGTAGGAACTGGAGGGCTTAAATACATGGTGAAGAGCCGCTCTACACCTCCAAGATGCAGACCCACACCCGCTTTTTTTCGTGACCCGTGCCGTGGCCATACACGGGCCCGACATTATGATATGTTACCGGTAATGTGATCAGAAAGGGGGGGGTTGACCTTCTAAATGCCATAGTATGTTCTTGGCAAAAGTGCCCTTTTCGATATACTCGTCCCAGGCAAGAAGTATCGAAAATGCGAGTGGTGATTTTGTATTACGCACGGATCTTTTGCCATGCGTTTTTAAGAATTCCTGTTTTCGGATACTTCTTGCCTGGGACGAGTAATCGCCCGGGTAATAATATATCATCGAAAAAAAGCCTAGAACCCTGGATAGGAACCACCTTGCCGTTTTGGCCCATCACAAAGCTGTGAAGAAAAAGATTTCGAAAGAAAATAAATACAGCCGATTGTCACATTTTCAAAAAAAGCTTTTTGTGTGTTGGGCTGCTCTTGCTGCGCTAAGAGTCCCAAGAAAATCTCTACAAAACTTCACCCTAACTTATTATCACTGGGACTGGAGTAATTGGCCCTCGCGCTAGTCGTCCAGAATTCCCTCCTTTGGATTAGAGGGGAAAAAAGTACAGGGGACAAGACTGGTTTTCAGCTACTCCACTGAGACAAATAAAAAGAAATTTATGCCGCGCCTTACTAGGAGAGGCAACTCCAACGACTAGCGTTAGGGACAATTATTCCAGTTTTTGCGGGTATTCGTCTTAAAAAATCATCGGGAAAATTTAGGAAAAATACCAGCACGCTTTGAGTAATTCTCCCTCTTTTCCAATTCTTTTGGGTTGTTTTAGGGATGAAAAGGGGTTGGCGAAGTGCGTAAATATTTCGTTGTTTCTTTGCGATGTGAAGCCTGGTGGATGGTGCTTTTTGCAAAGCCCAGCATTGTAAAGGTCCCCCCCTAGTGATGACAGGAAATTAGCGCTATTAGGCACCTTGGGACCTGATTTCGCACAAAATTTCGCGAGAAACTACCCCGATGGAGGCAGACAAGCCAACGCGCCCCAAACCTCCAAGAATTTTGTCCGGGAGTCAGGTTTTATTTAGTCCGCCGCGGCTCGCTTCACCCGGGACAACGGAAACCGGCGGGCGACGAGTAGGGACATCCGGCGGGCAGGCAGGCGGATTCGCCAAAGCAGGGTAACGGCACATACCGGTACCCCGTTACTGATCCGCGTTAGCCGCCCGCCGCCGGGTTTCTTCTTCGTATCCCGGGAGGAGACTGTACCAGTACTTGACATTTTTTAAAGTCTCGGGAACGTGAGTTACGACCTCGTGGTATAATGGTTCCGGCAAAACCCAGCTGCGAAGCCATCAATTGCGATAACTCCTGGACCTCTGAGACAGTGGCAAACTTTTATGCCACCCCTGTCAGTGTCTAAGACAGAGACTAAGGTACTGTCTCAGTATTCTTCGGTGGTGTGCACGGGTATGAGAAAATCAGAAACCGTACTTGATTACACCCTCATTTGTAAAGTTCTCTTAACTGACTGTTCTTAGATATATGCCTCTAGGGATACCATAAAATTTTAACGCAATTTGTCTTGCCGAATAATGAGAGAGAGAGAGGGTTATCGAAGCGTTTCCAAGGGCAGGAGGTACCCGGAAGGGTATGAGAACTTTGCGAATGCGGCTGGTACGGTACAAGTACGGTCCGCACGACGAAGGCCGTCGTGTGACGAACAGGGGTATTTAGCGTGCAAGAAAGTGAATTAGTCAAAGTAGAGTAACAAAACACCTGTTATGATGCTGATCCCTGTTCGTACCCCGCGGGTTTTCGTCGTGCCCTCCGTTGAAGACTGTGCCCCTCACCTGAACATTTGAGTCCGAATTTAGTGTCGGCACATCGATATGCACAGACGATCTGCCATACTCGAGTACAAATTCTTAATCCCTGTGTTTAGGTACTTTTTGAGGGGCACTTGTAGCTAGCATTGTGCCAGTACTCGTATAGTCTTCACCGTAGTCGCGATGAAACTGGGCGGGCAACGAACAGGGGTATTTTGTGTGCAAAAAAAGGAAAGGGCCAAGGTTAGGGTTACAAAGATTACTAGGAATTTATCCCTGTTCGTCGCCCACCCAGTTTCATCGGGACTACGGTGAAGACTGTATTTGCTTTGGTCTGAAGCTTTCATATCTGTCGATATGCAGCAACCGAAAAAAAAGGCTGCTTGCTGACCTGTGTCTTAGACATTGACAGGGGTGGCATAAAATTTTCCACTGCTTCAGCTGTCGAGGGGATACCATAAGTGAATCTCCCGTCCGTTTCCCGCGCTGGAGAGTTTAAAAATCGTCTGGTATGATACCGCTGTATTATGTTGTGGCCTAAGCCCGAGTGATACCCTATGATTAACCTCAAACACGCGCAGTCCTTGATACTGGAGTGTTACACCGAATGAGGCAAATCGTTTCAGCTTGTTCCACCTTGCCTAAGAATCTGACTGGTCGTAGTTCTCTGCTCGAGTACGGTAGTCCTTATCCCGCGTATGAGCGGGCCTACCGTACTATCTCTTTCGTTTTTTTTTTCGTTCGCTCCTCGATCGGCGATTTCGCTTGGATGATGATGGTTATATACTGGGGAAGCTACTCGGGTATGTGATTCCGCACTGGGCAAAGGGCTATAGTGAAGAGGGTGGGAGGAGGAGGAAGCGGAGGAGGAGGAGGAGGAGGAGGAGGAGGAGGAGTAGCTAGAAATAGCACCTTCGAGTTATGTGCTTGTATAAAGTGCCTCGTACTAAATGTAGCTGTTCTCTCGGTAACTCTTCTGTATGGGTATCCACATTCTCCACGATACTCGACGGCCCGCGCGCAACCACGCAAGAGGACAGAAGAGTGTCCGAGCGCCAGGGTTTGCCGATCGAATGGCAACGAGAATGATATTCTGCCTGGATGGGAAGAGAATGGTCCGCAAACGCCACCCAACAGCACATCGATACTGGATGACGTAGCCTTGTTTGGCTCACCAATGGGGTATTCTTACTGGGGGCGCCTCTTCAGGGAAGGGGGCTATGGGCACAGGCACAGTTCCATTAGGATGATAGGCGGGATAGCTTAAACAACAAGATCGAGAAAAATTAAGCTATTAGCAATAGAAGTCCTGCTTCTATTGGTGCTAGGTACAGTATAACCAATATGTGCACAAAAGCCACACCAATCAAAAATGTGAAACTAAGGGAAGAGAGGGTATTGGGTGAGGTGTCGTTGATAACAGTCTAACGGGTCTAGAGATATTCCCCCTAACAGAAACCACGAACTGATAGAAATAAGGAGCAAATATCAACACCGAACCCTCGCGATCTCTAGCCTGGTTCCCTTACCTCACTATGAAATTTTAGGGAGGTAACGGTCCTGGCCTTCCCTCGCTCTTCCACTCTGAATACGCCTCTCAGCTTCCGTCTCATCGAGTTTGTGGATCCTTACTAGGTGTGGCTTCAAGTTGTCCTCTCTGGTGAACCTCTCTCGAGAGTACCTGCAGTCCTTCTCCGGGCAGAACGGCCCCTTTGCGGGCCCATGTGCTTTCGTAGCTGCAAGATGTCTCCGGAGGTCAGTAGAACGTTTGAAACTTCTACCGCACTCTTTACATGTGGTAGATGAGCGTTTTCGCTGTATGGCTCTGATATCTTGTTTATTTCGTTGCTGGGTACGGCGGTGGTTTTGGAGCGGTTGGTGCTTGTGACGGGTAGTAGGATAGTTGGGGTTGGAGTTGAGATCTACTCCGGCAAGAAATGGAGTAGGAGGCGCATCATTCGGTCTGTTCGTGGGATAGTTTTTCGTATGATATCTGTGGTGGCAAGCATGTTATTATGTGGATTTCTATATAGGTTTGGGGTCAGTGTGGGGAGTTACTCGTTGTATTGGTGGATGTTCCAATTAGTATCAGACAAGCCCTGAAGAGCAGACGAATCTAGGTCAGGATCGATGTTCCTGTATGAAGCTCCGTGAGAGGGTTGAAGCAGGCCGAGAGCTTCGCAATGGTGGCTGTTTGCAAGAAACAAGTGGAGATTCTGCCCTGAGATAGTGGCATCACTCCCACCGGCGTGGCTAATGGTGCCCGCAGCACCCTGAATTGACTCTGCTGGACACCATATTTGGTTCTCCCGGAACTCGTGGGATGGTTGGAATGTAGCTTCATTAAGCCAACTCCAGTCTGTGGTAGGGCAGAAGGGCGGCTTAAGTAGGGATCGGTGCTGATATGTGCCAGACCCCGCCTCCGCAGGATCGTTCTGGCTGTTGTTAGCTGCCGAGTTTCGGGAGAAGTCATAATGTTATGCAGTGGGAAAATAGCTTACACACTCAAACGGTGCATGACTAGGATTTCGTAGGGTGTTGGGTGGTGATTGCGGATTAACAAATCCATAGCTTCTGAATGGACCTGTCACAATCTCTTGAATCTTCTGCATGGAAATGTAGTGTTAAGGTCTGGTGCGGCAGGGGGTTGCACGTAGAGTGCCGAAATTGAGCACAAATGGAGTGCTAGTATGAGGAGATTGGGGTGAATAAGGCACACAAAAAGTGCGGAGGGAGAGAGAGAGACAGAGGGGTAAAGACAAACAAAGTCTTGAGCTGGATTGGCCCTTAATAAATTGTTTGATCTCACGAAAACTGGAATGGTCATTGCTGGAGGGCACATATACTTGGGTCTGCCTCCTCCTGATAACCTCAGAGGGTTCTCTCAAATGCCACTTTTTTGACAACGCACTGGGCCTCGGTGACTTGTTTCCCTACAAGCAAAACATAGGAGTTGGCTAGCTCATCACTTTCTAATCTCGTAGACGGCCAACGCAGCCGTTGTCAATAATCAGGTGCCTTTGGAAGTGGTGATGGAAGGGCTCGCTGCCACGACTCTACCCAGGAATTTCTTTTTGTGTAGCGTTCAGCCCCTGTTATCCCGCCCTGGGGGTTTCTAGTGTGGTGCCTGGCGAGGGGGGAGGGGGGGAAGGGGGAGAGTGGAATTGGTTGGCTCCCTCTTGCGCACATCGCGATGTAAAAAAGGGATGATTTTTTTGATCGTTTTGCTTCTCTGAGATTCAAAGCTCTTTGACCAAAGGGTAGGACACAATCCGTATCTAGATAGTAGAAATCCTATTGACCATCTTGACGAAAACGAAAATCTGTTAGGAGGATTACAAGCTTAGCTACAGTGAAACAAGTACAATGTTAAGGTATTTCGTTTGCAGAGGTGTAGTGCAAGTCGCTGGGATACCGTTTTTATCGTATTTTTATTCTAGTATGGCCCAATGTTCTGCATATCACAAATGCTGTGGTATTTACACCCGTTTCAGTATTTCCTTTTTGCAGAATGTAAGAGGGTGGGTATGGGGAGGAAGAAAAGATTCCCTCTGGATCATGCCACGTCGTGGTGTCAAGGGTTTCGACTACATCCTTTCCCATTCTTACCAATACTTTATTTTATTGTATCAGCGTTACCAGAGATCATTCATTCATGAAAAAGGCAAATAATTGTATTCTAGAAAATGCGTGGTCCAGTACAGTTGTGTCCGGAAAATATTTATACCCCACCATAGCAACTGATCTGGCACATACTCCTTTTGAACTAGTTTTATAAGATAATGAAAGATAATTATCAAAAATAGGCAGTAAATTTTAATATTGCTAGTACATTTATATATTATTAGAAATTTTAAAATAAAACAATAAAATAAAATAAAATAGTGCATTTTCTAGTATAGGAGAATTCTATTAATTCTTAAGAATTTGGAAACAAAACACACCTTTGATATACCAAGCTTCTACCATTTTGGCCAGGGCACATGGAGAAGATAATTACCTAAACTATTTAAGGATATACTGTACTTAGTTTTTGATATTGTTGAAAATGAAATGTTATAAAATGAGTGCTGTTTCAAGAAAATGACTATATTGTGTGTTTTGTTGTTTTGAGTTAGGAGGAAATTTAGCTTGCATGGCAACCAAAGCTGTTTGATGAAAAAAAGCAAAAGAGTTTTTATGATAAAATTTTTACTATAACTCAACAAGCAATATAGTAGAAAAATGAGAAATAAGAGATAGATAAAGTAGATTTTTATGCACATGGTACTATGCAAGAATTTTGTTATTTTAGAAAAGTTGTATATAAGAACATAGTTTAATTATCAGGGTTTGTAAACTAGGCTTATAACTAATAATAATTATAGGTTCATAGAACTGTTAACTGTAGTCAACTGGTTTTCTTTTATTTTTTGAACCAGGTAGATGACCATGCTTTCTTTTCAAAGATATTATAGATGGAGATTCCTATGAGCTCTTTTTATTCAATAAAATACCTGTATCATTCAAACTACTAACATTTAGTATACTATCATCAGAATCTGAAGATCAGTTATCACTGTAAAATTCTAATCATGTTTTATCAGTATTGATAAGTGTTACAATCTCTAATCGGTATTAGTTCTCAGTGATGGGTAGGCGATACTTCTCTTTCTCCTCAACAATAGTTAGACCTATATCTATGATAAAGTGTGAGAGAGACCTCTTGTTTATTATCCTTATCATCTATTGTACTCTTTCTTCAACTCTACTCACCTAGTAGAGTTCTCGTCATTATTTGTAAAGTTAAAGTAACTTGTAAAGAGTGTAAGAGTTTTGTATTCATAAACTGTAAAGTAATAAGTATAAAAGTAACTTAGAATGAAGTGTAAAGAGTTCATCTCTTTGATCCTATTGACCCCTTTTATAGTTGCTCTTCATGCTACATTTCTTTTACAACTAAAACTAGTCATATGACCTAAGTAGTCACATGTGCGAAACCCATGACCTCTAAGTGAGGTCAAGTGCCAAACATATCATACCTATGACTCATAACTATGAGTCATGTGAAACTATCATCTAATCAAGTCATATGATCCAAGTAGTCATATGTGCGAAACCCATGACCTCTAAGTGAGGTCATGTGCAAAATATCACATACCTATGACTCATAACTATGAGTCATATAAAACTATCATCTGATCAAATCATATAACCTAAGTGGTCATATGCGCGAAACCCATGACCTCTAAGTGAGGACATGTACAAAATATAATATACTTATAACTTATAACTATGAGTTATGTGAAACCCTTTTCTCACTAAGCCATATTCATGACATTAGCTCCCTCCTTTCTAAGCTCGAGTCCCTTTGAGCTTAGTACCACTCCTCATGTATTCAGTAGATGAATCATCGCAACCATTTGTAGTAGTCATTTGCTTTATCTGCCAATTTTTAGAAGTTGACTAGCATTGCTTTTTGCTTCTGTCTGGCATCACATATTTCCTCCCTCATCCTTTCTATTCTTTTCTCATACATACATCAAATCATTTCAACACCCCTCCTGGCTCTCTTCATGGTTTGCTGAAGGTTGCTGTTTTATTTTTTCCAATGAAGCAATCATTTCTTGTTGTCTACTATTTTCCTCCACAAGCTAATTTGTGGTTTAGTGGAAGTGATCAACCTTTTGGCAGAGTTCTTCCATAGACAAAAAGGTTTTTGTATCCCCTCCCTTCATAAGTTCCATCCTCAGAACCTTTGTGCTTGTTTGAGTTGTCTGCTTGGCTTCCCATTATTGTCTTTAGTGATGTGAGCAGTATTTGCACATGTGGTTCCGCCAGGAGATTTTATGGTGTTGTGATTCGGTGGGTATGGGAGGTAGTAGCTGTGTTGCCCATTCCATGGTTTGGTCTTTTTCCTTATTGCTTAGGCGTTGAGTTGCATTCCCATTTCAGGGAAACAAGTTGCTTTATTGGTTTCAATTAAAGCATACCTAGTACCTATTATCAGTACATGTTGTCCAATGATAGAAGGCATGGTTTCTTTTATTGTCTTTGACTACCTTAGCCTATTCGGCCTCAATGGCCTTCTCTTCTACCTCCTTCTTGATCCTGACTTTCTCTTTGGCTGTAGCCCATTTGGCTGCATTGGGTGGTGGGCTTGTAGGGCTACCAATGATGACAAAGTTGTTCAGAACGTCCTCAATGCTCAGTTGACGCCTTCTGTGGATAGAATTGGTGGAAGAGCTTGAGAACATCTTCAGTGTTTGTGAAGTTGGCAGCTAGGTACTACTCTTGATCGTGTTTGGCAGAGTAATTAGTCTACTTAGCACAGTACTGAAAGTTACTGTAGTGTAAGTGGGAGTCGGTTATCTCTTCGAGTTCAAATTCTGGTTCTCCTTCTAGTTCAATAGGCAGAAGGAGTGTAATAGTTTGAGAGAGAAACTTGTTGTCTTGATGAAGTCCCAGTGGTGAAATGTAAAAGGTATTGTGCATCTTCATGGATGAGGTAGGTTGAGTTTATATGCTCATATTTTTATCTTTTTCAGTATTTCAAATAGTCCTATTTTTTAGTAATCCAATTTCTTGAATAGTCTTGTGGTCCTTATATTTTGCAGTAATAGCTACACCTTATCTCCTTTCCATAGGTGTGGGTCCAGTTTTTGATGTTAGTTGTAATTTTCTTTTTGTCTTAATTGTGCTATCATCATCTCCAACTGTAGAGTCTTGTGTAGTTGACTCATATTTCCCTTCTCCACTATCAGTCCTTTGGTTATATGACCAATGGTCTGATATTCTAGATCTAGGACATAATTTGTGTAGAAGGGTATTGTCTTAATTGTTTCTTGTCTTCTGTTATTGTATACAAATTCTGCTATCAGTTGTAGTTCATTCAAGTTATCTTGCTGATAGTTTGCATAGACCCATAGATATTGCTCCAATATGCTATTTATCCTTTGACTCTATCTATCCGTCTGCAGATGGAAGGCTGTCGGTAGCTTTCTTTTGATTTCAAGTTCATCTACTACTTGTTTCTATAGGCTGGATGTAAATATGGATCCTCAATCGGTGATAATATCTTTTGGGAGTTCATGTAGTCTGAAAATTTCTTGTATAAAAGTAGTTGCGAATTTCTGTGCTATTGTATCCATTCTTTCTAATATGAAATGACTCATTTTGGTCAGGTAATCTACTATGACTAAGATGGTATCATAATTATTTACTCTGGGTAAATTGGTTATAAAGTCTATAGATATAGAGGCCTATGGTTTTTCCAGTATTTCATTAGATTTAAGTAACCCATAGAGTATGTGTCATACTACTTTTGTCCTTTGGCATCAGTTGCAGTTTTTGATGTATCTTTTAACTGAGTTTTTCAATCCTGGCCAGTAGTATTTTTGCATAATCAGCTCTGTTATTTTAGCTATGCCTTTGTGTCCTGCTGGTTCATCATCATAGTGTTCCCTTATAAGGTGTATCCTTATCTCTTCATCTTCAGGTATCTATATCTCTTTTGTTGTACTAGAGGTATTCATCTTTCAATTTGCAAAGCTCTAAAGCCACCCCTTTCTTTTCCTTATCTCCACGTTCTAAGCTTTTCTTGATTTCTTGAAATTCTTTATCCTCTCTTATTGCTTTTCGTAGTCTTTTCTCTTTCTTATCCCATATTTCAGTCATTTCTATGGCTTTGAAATATTTCTGTAAGAGGAAGATCCTGTTTTTCTGTTTGATCCTTTTATCTACTTTATCTTGAGGTTTGTCACTTGAGATCCTCATTAAGGTATCTGGTTTTCCTTTCTCCTTTCCTGGTTGATATTCGATTATGAAGTTGTATTTGCTTAAGCTTTCCATCTATAGAATTTGTTGGTTGTTAAGTTTATTCATAGTTATAAATGGGACCAGATTCTTGTAGTTGGTTAAGACTCTGACTTAGTGATCCTTATTCTGTATATATCTTCTCCATTCCTTTAGGGCTTGAACTTTAGCTAATAGTTCTTTGTTGGCCACATTGTAGTTGCATTCTGTGGGTATCATTGTTTTCGACCAGTAGCACATGAGGCACTATTTCCTATCGTGACATTTCTGTGACAAAATCCCTGAGCAAACATATTTTGATGTATCCATTTTGACTGTCATTTCCCTCTGAGAGTCGAAGTGTACCAGTATTGGTACTGAGGTGAGCTTGGTTCTGATGTCGTCATATGCCTTTTATTATTTTTCTCCCCAGTCCTATTTGACGTACTTCTTGGTCAGGTTATATAGGGGTTTTGCTATTCCACTAAATCCCTCCATGAACCTTTAGCAAAAATTGCAAAATTCCATGAAGTATAGGATGTCTATTTGGTTGTTTGGCTTTGCCCAATTGGATATGACCACTGTTTTAACTGAGTTGACTTGAACTCCTTTTCCATTGAAGATGAGGAATTATAGATATTCTGTTACTTGTTTGTGAAATTTGCATTTGGATGGTTTGATCTTTATTTGTGATTTTTGAATTTGCCCCATAATATTGCTGATATCCTTTTGGTATTACTCTATAGATTCTGAATATATGAGGATATTGTCTAAGTAGACTATACAACATATATTCAAGAATTTGTTGAGTACAGGATTGATCTATTGTTGGGATGATGCCAGTACATTGGCTAAGCCAAAAAGTATAACTAGGTATTTGTATATTTTGTATCTTGTCGTAAAAGTCATTTTCTATTTGTCTCTTGCTTGAATCCTGATATTGTGGTATGCATCTTTGATGTCCAGTTGTCACGAATGTGGCTTAGCAAGAAAAGGTTTTCACATGACTCATAGTTATGAGTCATAGGTATGTTATGTTTCGCACATGACCTCATTAGAGGTCATGGGTTTCGCACATATGACCACTTTGGTTATATGATATGGTTATGATGATATGTTATGTTTCGCACATTACCTCATTTAGAGGTCATGGGTTTTGCGCATGTGACCACTTTGGTCATATGACTAGTTTATGATGTTTTGGGTATGACTCACAGTTGTGAGTCATATGTGGCGTGTGACTTGAAGGATGAGTCACAAGGGCGTGAAGGGCAACTGTATAAGGAGGACATTAGGTCCGAGTAGATAGGCCATCCTCCGTCTCCTCTACACACCCGGCGATTGAAATCAACCCTCAACGCTAGGTA
>JACCEG010000068.1:215383-284066 GCA_014065205.1 Tuber brumale | reverse complement strand
TATGACTCACAGTTGTGAGTCATATGTGGCGCGTGACTTGAAGGATGAGTCACAAGGGCGTGAAGGGCTACTATATAAGGAGGACATTAGGTCCGAGTAGATAGGCTCTTCACGCTTCGTTCTAAGTTATTTCCTTACTTATTACTTTATGCTTTTACGAATATAAAACCTTTACGCTCTTTACGAATACCTACCTACGAGACGAGGACTCTGATATAGAGTCAAGTTGAAGAATGAGTACGATAGGCGATAAGGACTAGAGACACGAGAGTCTCCCCCACCTTATCGTAGGCACAGGCCTAAGAACTATCGTCAAGAGAGAGAGAGAGAGAAGTATCGTCTACCCGTTGCTAAGAACTGATACCGATTAGGGATCGTAACAATCGGCTTGCACGCATGAGATATGCAATCTCACAGGTTGATTCTACATGGTTAGATAGACCACTCTCAGTCAATCGATTGGCACAGCAACTCCCTTTCAAGAACCAGCACAACATAGTCCACATAGATGAGAAATGGTTCTATATGACTCAGAGGTCTACCCGATATTATCTTGCACCTGGGGAGAAGCCTCCACAGCGCCAAATCCAATCGAAATCTCATATTCCGAAAGTTATGTTCCTGGCGGCAGTTGCACGTCCCCGTGAAGGATTTGATGGGAAGATAGGAATCTTTCCATTCACAGAGGAAGTAGAAGCACAGCGGAGTTCGAAAAATCGACCACGTGGAACGACCGAAACAAAGGCCATCCAGAATGTCAATAAGGCACTGATCAAGGACTATTTGATCAGAAACATCTTCCCTGCAATCAGGGAGAAGTGGCCTGAGAATGGCCCACGCGATATACTCATTCAACTCGACAATGCACGGCCACATTCAGGTATGGACTATCCAGATTTGCCCTACCCCTTGGATGTTCTGATACTGATGTTGGTTCAGACCGTGATGACCCAGATTTGGTGCATGAAGGACAAAAGGATGGCCTCAATATTTGTCTACATCCTCAACCTCCTAATAGTCCTGATTGCAATGTCTTGGATCTTGGATTTTTTTGGGCAATTCAGTCTTACAATATCAAACTTGCCCGAAAGGCATTGAAGACCTAGTTAGGGCAGTAGTTGGGGCATATTCTGCAATGGACCGGGAAAAGCTCAATGCAGTCTTTTTAATATGTCAAGCATGTTTGATTGAAGTGTTGAAAGATAAGGGAGGGAACGACTACAAGATTCTCCATCTTCATAAAGAAAAGCTTGCCCGAGCAGGAGAGTTGCCGCACTGTCTTTTTGTGACAGACGATCTCTACTTCAGTTCAAACGAGATCCTTCAGAGCACTGATAGAGGTTCAAGTTGATGGAGAGACATTTGAAAAAGTGGTGTGGTGGCGTTCGACATCCCTGTTCAGAGCATGGATCTATAAAAGCCTCATTTCACTCTTTTCAGGACAGAGGGAGTATTATTATAGTAATTATGGTTCTGGTGGTGTTATAGGTGTTGTTTGGTTTTCTCATGGGTGGTGAGGGCTCGATCGGGGGGGGGGGTTGGGTAACTGCTTGTGGAAGGAGGGAGGGTCACTGGGGGGCGGGTTGGACTGCTGTAGGTATTATGGATATGGTAAGTAGGGCTGCACGCTTCACTTGTGGTCGGTGGCTGGTGGATGAATGAATGAGTGGAGAGGTGATGGTGTGGTTTGGGTTAATCCAGTTCATGATATGCCTATGATACAAAGAGCAAGGGGGAAATGTACTATGATATTTCTCAAGAACCTTTTTATAATATAGATACCCACACTCATTATACTACCGGCCCCACCGGATCCCTCCTAGCCTTTGCTAAATGATTAATGATGGCGTAAGCAGTAGCAGCCCCATAACTCTTCTCCGGATCCTCAAACGAAGACTCCTTGCACTTCAAAACGCTAAAGTCCACATCCTCCCTCTGCGGCAGCATCTCCACAACCTCACAGAGCCGCTCCTCGGCCGCAATCACAAGCGGATGCTGATGCTCATGCCCAAGTTCACTAGTGGTATTGACGTTGACCTTCGCGTCGGCAGCCAATAGAGACTTTGCGATTTCACATCCAGAGTCAAATCCTAGCGATCTCATTGGCCCAGAACCTCCTTTGACCCACATCCAGGATTCTGGGCCAATGAGATGGCTTGTATTTGACTCTGGATGCAAAATCGCAAAGTCTCTATTATCCTCGTCCCCTGGATCTGCTTTTCAGCCACGGCGGAGAAAAACGGTGTGCGCTGCCATCCATCCCGAGAATTAACCTCGGTTCGCGGACACGCCAACAGCTGGCGCACTATCTGCGGACTACATCGTTGAACGCACTAATGCAGGGCCGTTCGTCCTGTGGTATCGGCCTAGTTCACCTCCGTTCGCGGATGCTCTAGGGGTAACTCGGGGGCCCCAGTTTGGGCGGTCGCGATGGTTGATATCAGTCCTTGGGTCTGCCAGGAGCAGGTCCACAAGCCCTTGTTTCCCCTCTAGGATTGCTGCGAATAGCGCAGTTTGGAAAGCTTGGCCCGCAGCGTTGACGGGCAGTCGCTCGCCGGCGAGTAGTAAGCTCATGACTTCATCGTTCGCGTGGTGCGCTGCCAGGAATATAAGTGGCGAGCGGGCGCTCCCTGGCCGGAAGATCACGTCTGCGCTCAGGTATTGGGGCAAAGTGCCTGTGGTAGGGTCGTGCGGTGGAATCCGCATCGCAGGGATTAGAATCGAGTTGCCGGTACCCTAAAAACTCGTTAAAACCCACGATCACCCATCGACCATGGATCTCTCTGATCACAGACAAAATACCCCGAAAGGGAATAGTGTTTCCGGACGGAATAGCTTGTTGAGGCTGAGCTAGCTGGATCTCATTAACTGGTATTTGTTATTTTGTTAACATACTCTGCTAAGCCTATTGTGGTTTAGACAGTGGCTTCCGTCGAGATCTCAGCTCCGATAATGGATTTAACGGGGTTTATTTTTTTTTTGGAGGTTTGCCGTATTGGTGCGGCATGCCCCTTGCATGCTCCGCGAGGTGGGTGAGATCCAACCACTGCTTCCGTTGGGGACCTAAAGCTACTGCGAGACCTTCTACGACCCCGCTCATTGTTAATGCCTTCACCCACCTAGACCTCAACAGAGAAGCTTTTGTCTATCGCAAATTTACTATATCCTCAAAATCTCTTGTATGAGATTTCCTTGCTCGAGGTTTGTGCTCCATTTTCGGCGTCTATAGACTACCGGTATTGGTAATCGCTCCAACTTTGTGCCAGAATTTACCAGCTCTTGTTTCCAGAGTTTTTCGTCCCGCTCGGTCATTGTGAAATCTGCCTCAAGCATCCCTTGTGGTGGCGCTTGCGGGATGGAGATGTATGATATGCTCTCCCGCCGACCTCGCTCCGCGACTGAAAGCCGGTTTACTGACAAATTTCACTTATCTGGGCACTAGCACAAGGGAATTTATCCCCGGACAGGATATTGTGGGTGGCTATAGCGGAAGCACCAATAACTTTAACGCCGTAAATATTGACAATCATGACTGGTTTGACGATGAGGAGGACGATGAGTCGTGCAACGGTATTGAACATGCTACCACTTATTCGACTCGTTACAGGTCTAATCTCTAGCGTTCCTACAGATTCTGGAGCAAGTCTAGACACCCACTGGATGGTCCCGTATTCTCGGAACGTCGAGTTTACAGGGCGAACAAGTGTCATCGAAGGCATTGAGAAACGGACAGAGCGCGGGACCCATAATCGGATTTCGCTCTGTGGGTTGGGGGGAATTGGGTATGTATAAGCCTTCCTTTTCATCTCTAAATCACCTGTTAAAGCCTTTTAGCAAAACCCAAATTGCACTTGAGTATGTCTACCGGCATAAAGGTCTCTGTCATGTCTTTTGGGTGAACGCGGGCGGCTTCCTTAAATTTAGCAAGGACTATCGGAGCATCCTGCATATTGCCCAAATTCCAATTGGAGAGGATGTGGACGACGAGGGGCTAGTAATGGCGGTAAAAAGGTGGTTCGAAGGTTCAGATAGCGGAGACTGGATCCTAGTCCTTGATAATGCCGACAATGAAGAAGACTTCAGGGGCAATGCGAGTTTGATATCGAGATCCTTACCACAGGGTTCAAAGGGCACAATCATCATTACTACAAAGTCTCGGCAGATAGCAGAGCGAGAAGGTTGTCAGTTTATCGAGGTCGGAAAGATGGCGGTGGAAGAGGCAAAAAACTTGTTTTTATGTAGAATTATGAGTCCGGGTCTAGGTAGCCTGGGAGACGACGAACGGGCTATCGAAATGGTACTTGATGCTGTGGATTATCTACCTTTGGCTATCGTGGGAGCAACCGCTTTCATTAGGGAGGCCAACTCTTCACCATCCGAATATTTGCAGATCCTTCAGAACAGCGAAGGATTCGGAAAGCGACCGCTCTCACCGGACCTTTTGGGCTCGGATATTAACCCGGAGAATACCATAGAAAGTGTGCCGAGTACCGACTTCGTCACTTTCGAGCGAATCGCAGAGCAAGAGCCAGCAGCCGCAGACCTTTTAAGGTTGATTACCTTTCTCGATCGCCAGAATATACCGGAGGAACTCTTAACTAGGTCTAACTTGCCTGGTATGGATAACCCAATTGAGTTCCAGACAGCCATTGGGAAATTAATCGGCTTCTCAATGATCACCAAAAAGCCGGGCGGTAGACCTCTATACGAACTCCACCGTCTGGTACAACAATCTATCCGGGAATATCTCACGTCTGATGAAGTCACTCACTGGAGAAACATCGCACTCGAAGTAATGTGGCGGTTGTTCCCTCGATATAAGCATGAATCACGACATCTCTGCTCTCTTTATTTTCCACACGCACTCGCTGTCACAGAAGGTTCCATATATCCGATTGATGGCTCTCTCTATCGCCGCATGGCATCATATCTCTCTTCCATAGGTTATTTCAATGATGCAGAAATCCAAATAAGGCGGTGTATTGCTTTCCGAGGGGAGGTCAGCGATGAAAGTGAAAGCCGGGCTCATCTATCTGAGCTTAGTCTCCTGGGCTCTATTTTGCTTGATCAAGGAAAGTATAACGAATCAGAGGAGGTACATCGGCAAGTACTGAAAGGCACTACGAGGATTCTGGGGAACAATCACCCGAGCACATTGGCTAGTGTCAACAATCTTGGGATTGTGTTGAAGCATCAAGGGAAGTACGGGGAGGCAGAGATGATGTATCGAGACACATTGGAAATTATAGAGAAGGAGCTCGGGGTAGACGATCCCAAGGTTTTTGATTCCATGCACAATCTGGCAGCGGTATTACACGAGCTAGGGAGGTACGGCGAGGCAGAAGAGTTACATCGGCGTGTATTAGAATTTCACGAAAAGACTCTAGGATTAGAACACCCCGACACCCTCCGCAGCAATGGTGGCTTGGCAAGCATGCTCGATCTCCAGGGGAAACATGCCGAGGCGGAGGCTATACAGCGGCGGGTACTGAGAGTTCGAGAGGGGTTATTTGGCCTACACCACCCCAGCACCCTCACCACCATGTACAACCTAGGATCGGCGCTCTACAGTCTTAGAAGATATGAGGAAGCAGAGGAGATACACCGGCATACTCTAGAGCGCATCGAAGAAAATGTGGGACCGAACCATCCTAGCATGTACAAGACCATGAGCAACCTAGGTCTCACTTTAAACGAACTGGGAAAGCGCGACGAAGCAGAGACGCTGCTTCGGCGTGCGCTTGACAGTTCTCTGAAGACCCTGGGACCAGACAATCCTGAAACTATCAGTAGTATGCACAATTTAGCTGCGATTTTGCTACGCCAAGAGGATCTCGCCGGGGCCCAGAGCCTGAACCAGAAAGTACTGGAAGCGAGGAGCAAAACCCTAGGATCTGACCATCGCGATACCCTCACCAGCATGAATAACTTAGCCGGAACGCTACGAGACCTAGGGCAGTACGAAGAATCGGAGGAAATGCAGCGGCTTGTAATGAAGGGTAGAGAAAGGGTTCTTGGGCAGAAACATCCCGACACCCTTGACTCTTTCAACAACCTGGCCCTCGTACTTGAGGATCTGAAGAAATATGACGAGGCAGAGAGACTGCACAGACGGGCATTGGAAGGAAGGGAAGAGGTGCTCGGACCAGACCATCCCCTAACCTTGAAAAGCCTTTCATTCCTAGCCGAAGTGCTTCAATTACTCGGAGAATACCAGGAGGCCGAAAGCCTACATCGGCGTGCAATGGAAGGTAGAGAGAAGGTGCTTGGGCCAGAGCACCCCGATACACTCCTTAGCCTTAATGGCTTAGGTAAAGCCTTGGACAAGCTGGGGAGGTGTGAAGAAGCTGAGGATATGTATCGGCGCGAACTCAAAGGTAGCGGGAATGCCTTGGGGCCGGATCACGCGAGAACACTCATAATTTCCAATAACCTGGCCATCTCGCTCCGCCGCTGGGGGAGACTCTCTGAAGCAAAGGAGTTGCTTCGGCATACAATAAAGATCGCGGGAAAGGCCCTCAGGCCTGAACACCCACAAGTTCTCATCGCTATCAGTAACCTTGGTACAGTTCTTCAAGATATGCAGGAATACGACGACGCAGAGACAATGCACCGATCTGTGCTACAAGCGAGAAAGGAATCCCATGGACTCGAGCATCCAGAAACTCTGGATAGTATCCATGAGCTGGCCAGGGCACTGCGCGACTTGGAGAGGTATGAAGAGGCCGAGGAGATGCAGCGTCAAGCACTTGATGGTAGAGAGAGATTACTCGGACCGGAGCATCCCAATACTCTCGACAGCATCTATAACCTAGCTCTACTCTTTCAGAACCAGGGTAGAGATGATGAATTGGAGGAAATGAATCGACGCGCGTTAGAGAGCACTGAGAAAGCATATGGTCCTAGTCATCCGGACACTCTTCTCTGTATGTCTAATCTTGCCTCTATGATGTACAGACGTGGTAAACGCGCTGAGGCAGAAGAGATGTATCGACGGGTGCTGCAAGTTAAGGATAAGGCACTTGGACCCGCACACCCCGACACCCTTGCTAGCGTCAATCAGCTAGCTTATATTCTGGAGGACTCAGAGAAGCTTGAAGTTTCCGAGGGGGTGTATGATCGTGCAGTGGAAACTTCTGAGAAAGAACTTGGACCAGAACATCCAGATACTTTAACATTTATTAGCCATTTTGCTAGGGTGCTATATCAGCGGGGAAAGGCTGTAAAAGCGGAGGAAATGTTCCGGCGTGCGCTAGAAGGTCGTGATAAAGCACTCGGGCCAGAACATCCAGATACCTTCAAAAGCTTTGACAGCCTGGCGCTTGTTCTGCTTAAGTTGGGAAAGTGTGAGGAAGCGGAGAAGATGTATCGCCGTATATTAGAGTACAAAGAAAAGACACTTGGGCCAGACCATGAGGACACTCTTGAGTATGTCTATAGCCTGGAAAATGTCCTAAAAGACTTGGGAAAGTACGAGGAGGTAGAGGAGATGCACCGACGCATACTCGAATTCGCAGAGAAAACTCTCGGGCCAGAACATCCCACAACTATTACCAGCACCTACAACGTCGGAATAGCTCTCCAATTTCGGGGAAGTCATGCTGAAGCAGAGAAAATGCATCGACGTGCCCTTGAGACCGCCGAGAAGGCTTTTGGGCCAGATGCAATCAAAACTCTAGCGAGTGTTAATGCTCTTGCCATTGCTCTCTACCGCCAAAACAAAAAAGTCGAAGCCGAAGAAATGTTTCTGCGTTCGCTGCAAGGTCATGAGAGGGGGTTAGGGCCAGAACACCCGGAAACCCTCGATGCAGTTGATAATCTAGCAGGCATACTCCAAGACCTCGAGAGGTATGACGATGCACAAGAGCTCTACCGCCGATCGCTAGAAGCTAGAGAGAAGACTCTAGGTCCTGGTCATCGCTCCACCTATACCACCCTCCGGCGTCTCGCCACCCTTCATGAAAAGCAAGGGCAATTCTTGGAGGCAGAGCAGTGCTACCAGCGGGTGGTAGAAAGACTGAGCACAACTCTAGGAGAAGACCATCCCTATTTCGTTCGATGCTTGGGGCGTTTAGCAGAATTAAAAGAGAGAATGTCAGCCAGCCATGAGCCAGACAACTACGCAGTCCTCCAAGTGGTTCAGACACAGGAACCGAAGTCGCAAAAGTCGGATTAGAAGCTACAGCAATGGTCGATTTTAATCGAAGCGGTGCCCCAAACAGGCTGGGTTGGGCTGTTAAGTTAATGTAGCGAATGGATCGGTGGGGTGTGGGGGTCAGAGATGTCCAGAAAAAGAAAAGCCCTAAATTTCTGCATAGTGACATGCAGGGTTTTACGGGATTCCACATAGTTAAAGTTCTGGGGGTAGATAGAATCGCGTCCTTTGATTTTCTTGGTCTTGTTTTTTTTGTTAGTTCTTTCAATAGTTTGGGAGTGTGATTTCTGTGCGCAACCGCTGCGTGACGAGATAGGAACTGAGGCACTCAATTGACGTAATGGAAATCGTAAACGGCCAATAGCAAGCAAAACAAACAACACTCAGGGTTCTAAAGCAGAGTAAAGGGATCCCCCCTTTCCCCCCCCTTTCCCAAGAAACCAACTGTGACACTCCCACGAAGGGGGGGATATCTAACAATCGAGTCAACCCCCTTCCATCGCAGCTCCAACACAGGACATGAATAAAACAACGTTACATGACAAATCCACACAGATAGGAATTTAGGTGTTTTCTCAGCCTTGTGCTGTTTGGGGGTGTTATGCGGGGGGGAGGAAATGTCTTTAGGCTCTTAGCTAAACTCCTTGGAAGGCGCAAAATCTAAACGACTTCTATGGCCTGTTGCTTGTGTCATACCTTTTTCTCTCCCGACCGCTGATCCACAATCCTCCCCCAGCACCAGTTTGTCTCGCGGAAACACTGTGAAATTCAGGATTAGGTGAATATGCACTCTAGGTACCCGGAGTCCTAGGTGGATGATCCCGCACTTCAAAAAGTTTTTGAACCCTAGAAACCGCTTTTCAGTCAACTTAAAAGGTTGCGGGCTGCTGGACCATCCCGTGAGCAATCGTGATGGGGGCTGTGCTGTTGACCTTGGGAAAGGCCTTGGCTCCTCTGCCCATTTGAGGTATTGCACTCGTGTAAAGGATAAATCCCTAAGTCAAAAGAAAAGGGGGGGGGATTAGATAGAGATATTGGTCTCCTTCATAGCTCATCACTCGCTGATCCGGGCAATCCCACAGCTGTAAAAATTGGGATAATCGAACCAAGTGCTATGCCATTGGAGCTGCCTCCTCTGGTAAGGTGTAGCGATTCCCCTGCTTGTTTGAGTTTCTCAGGAGGGCTGAACAGCGCGTTTCCTCCCTGTGTTTTTCTCCCCTCTTTTCCAAAGTAAGGAATTCTTGACTACCCCGCACATGGTTCGATCATTCTGGTTTATGCTGTAGATCTCATCTTAAGGCTGATGACCGGACCGCCCCCTCCCCCCGTTCCCGATCTCTCAATTGATGGACTCGTAAATATGACTTTTGGCTGATAGTGTACAGTATGGTCTCGGTTACTAGCTACTAGTAGTGTGTTCGGATATGGTGACATTCGGAATCCCTGTCACGTTTATTTAAACCCTCCGTTCGTTGGTCTGTATAAATCAAGTCTAGTGCATTTTCCTGGTCCAAGGTCGGTCGCAAATCAAGTACTCAACTCCTGCCGGTGCCTGTTTATCTTCATAACAGTCTTCCAATACATACAGTGCAAAGGCAATCAATTGACGGTACACTAACCAAAATCACCTCTGGTGGGACAGCCCACCGAGGCACTGAGCGCTTGGGTGAGTGGCAACTTCTCCATTACCGGGCACCGTAATAGGGGAAAAAAAAGAGCAGATCATAAACAAACAACGCCCATCTCAAGTTTTCCCTAGAAGGACGATGGGTTATTCTGTGTTATATTCGGCCAATATGCATCATCACAGTCACCACTGGTTAGCTATTAAGGTACTTTTGGAGTGTCAACTCTTCCTCTTCTACAAATAGCCCGCTCCCTATCAGCTCCTTAACCGCTATATTTTCCTCCCACCTCCCTTCGCTGGAAGGCGCGGGGGACTCCTTTGCTTGAAGAAGCAAAAAAATTGTTTCCATATAGAATTATGAGCTCGAGTCTAGGTGACGAACGGGCTATCGAAATGGTACTTGATGCTGTGGATTATCCACCTTTGGTTATCGTAGGAGCAACTGCTTTCTTGAGGGAGACTAGCTCTTCACTATCCGAATATTGGCGGATCCTTCAGAACAGGGAAGGATTCGGAAAGCGACTGCTCTCACAAGATCTTTTGGACTCGGATATTCACCGGGGGAATGCCACGGAAAGCGTGTCGAGTACCCACTTCGTCACTTTCGAGCGAATCGCAGAGCAAGAGCCAGCAGCTGCAGACCTTTTAAGGCTGATTGCCTTTCTCGATCGCCAGAATATACCGGAGGAACTCTTAACTAGGTCTAACTTGCCTGGTATGGATAACCCAATTGAGCTCCGGACGGCCATTGGGAAATTAATCTGCTTCTCAATGATTACCAAAAAGCCGAGCGATAGACCTCTATACGAGCTTCATCGCCCAGTACAACAATCTATCCGAGGATATCTCGCACCTGATGAAGTCAACCGCTGGAGAAACACCGCACTGGAAGTGATGCGGCGAATGTTCCCTCGATATAAGTACCAATCACGGCATGTCTGCTCTCTTTATCTTCCACACGCACTCTCTGCCATAGAAGGTTCCATAATCTAATTAATGGCTCTCTCTGCCGCCGCATGGTATCATATCTCTCTTCCGCAGGTTATTACAATGGTGCAGAAATCCAGATAAGGCGGTGTATTGCTTTCCGAGGGGAGGTCAACGGTGAAAGTGAAAGCCGGGTTCATCTTTCCGAGCTTAGTCTCCTGGGCTCTATCTTGCTTCGTCAGGAAAAGTATGACGAATCAGGGGAGATACATCGACGTGTACTGAAAAACGCAATGAGGATCCTAGCGAACAGTCACTGGAGCACATTGGATAGTGCCAACAGTCTTGTCGAAGTGTTGAGGTGTCATGGGAAGTACGGGGAGGCAGAGATGATGCATCGAAGCACATTGGAAACTGCAGAGAAGGAGTTTTTGGAGTAGATAATCCCGATGTTTTTGATTCCATGTACAATCTTGCAATGGTATTGCGGGAGCTAGGCCCGCCGAGGCAGAAGAGTTGCATAGGCAGATATTAGAATTCCGCGAAAAGACTCTAGGGCCAGAGGACCCCTACACCCTCCACGGCAGTGGCGACTTGGCAAGCGTGCTCGGTCTCCAGGGGAAACATACTGAGGCGGAGGTCATACAGCGACAGATACTGAGAGTTAAGGAGGAGCTGTTCAACCTACGCAGTGATCCTAGGCGGCCAGTGCGGTCGAGATTATTAGCAGCCGCCAAGGTCCAGCGGTCCCTAGGCAACCGCTAGGTCGGACCTTGAAGCATCCGAAGTCAAAGCCGTCAGATGCACAGATGCTGCTGCTAAAAACACTGGCTTCAATGTAATAGTTCTCGGGTTCTAATTTCTTGTTGGACGGAATTCTTTTTGGCTGCTCACCACATATCCGGTCCTACTGAACTTTTAAACACTGACCCTGCCACACACAACATCCTCTGCATGTTTGACTAACAACTGGTCAAACACCTCAAACACAACTGGCAACCGCCGTACTGGTCAAACACCTCAGACACAACCTGCAACCGCTATTCTGAGATCTCCTTGCAGACAGTCCTCCTAGCATGTGGAGATATCATGAATAGGAATATCCTCTGTCATACTCTTACCCTCGGCAGGAATGGAAGTTTGGTGGCCGGCAAAGGTGGATGTGATGGCGGACTTAGCATATGCTGGAAGTATGCCGGGAATGATCTGGATGGCCCTGCAAGGATAAAAGGCAGCCTGTTTTCCCTTTGTCAGTTGTTTTCATTCCATCATCCGAAAAGTTATCCTTTGTTTCTCCATTATCAGTTTTTTGAACCCATCAGTCTTTCATTCCTTTTATACTTGTCTTTGCGAGAATACTTCTCCAGTTTTGGATATTTGAATACACTCCTTATACTATGAAATTATCCTTCCATACGAGCCAACTGTGTGCCCAGACCGCTGTCCGTAAACCTTGTTGTTGAAAATTTCCGATACTATTGGGGCAGCGAGATGTATCAAGTCGTGGGGCAAAGTAGCCTTGCTATTCAATCCAATTTATTCATAGCTAAACTGGAGGACAACCACCGAACCGGTCTACCGGTACGTGCCCTGGCTAGGTATAATTGAAATAGTTGGTGTGGGGGCGATGCTTGAAGGGTTGTAGAAATAGTGTGTTATAAGCGATTAGTGCTGCTGAATGACTAACTCTTAGTAATGAAACACAAGATATCGGTTGAAATCTCGCTCAGCAGCTGCCCTAGGCCCGGGCATGGCTTTGGCTTTGAAGAATCACTTTTCCATTGTCCGGCCGGCCGCCTCTGGAAAGAAAGCCTGGGTCAGCCCGACCGTGCTCGAAGCTAGAAGGACTGGCTGTTTGGATTGATTCAATGGGATGGGGGAGAGTGTTGGTGGATATTCTCCTAACTTATGAACATATTGATAAAGATGAGGGAAAGATAGAGTGATTTTTTGGCTTGTAGCATATTCAGAAGAGTATTTCTGTGAAGATTGAGAGACAGAACCCTTAGGGGATCACAGGCAGCCTGGGGTATATAATGGAAGGCCAAGCAGGTGGAGTGGCAGCTTGAATTGCTCAAAAAGGAGCCAATTCATGATTACAAAAAAACAGTGGAGGCCTGTTTTGTGAGAGCTAAAGTGATCTAGGGGTGGCGGAAAAGAAATGGAAATGTGATGGTCGGGCATAGATGAGGAAGGGTATTTTAAGATTTCTGATTTTATAAAATTTGACATTGAGCCGAATCTAATGAGCAATCGGGTACGTTGTAGACATGCTCCAAGATTTGGAATTGCTCGCAAGTTGCATGATTTCAGTAGGAACTTTGGCACAATTGCCGCCTTTATTCCCATTTAATAAACATAATGGAGTCGAGTTGTAGTGATTGGACTACATTAGGGGTGGGGAAGATTATATTATGGCTTGAAGACCTGGTGAATCTATGCTGGACTTAGCTAAGTAGGGCCCGGAGAAGTCAAAGAAAAAGCGTTGGATGAATGCGATTACATCTACAATTACACCTCGTTCTAAGGCTTAGGTGAGATATAAATTTGAAAGTCTTATTTGAAAATCTTAAGACATCCTACCATGGGGCCTTTTGTCTATACGAGGGAGAGTATGTATAGTTCTTGGAAAAAAGTCATCGTTGGTGCTCCCAAGTATCCACAAAACACACCAAAATCACTGAAATTTGAGGTCTCAAAAATCCCCATCTTGACCTGCACCGCTCAATTAATTAAAATGAAGATTATATCAACCACTAGTGGGGAACCCAGCAATACAGCAATAAGGATTTTTATAATGACCTTAGTGGTTCTGTGTCCTGTATAACTTAACAGGATGGGCTCATTGAGATCCAGGCGCCAAGCCTTGAGAATTTGTATGGTGACCCATACAAAAAGGTACCTGATTTTAAAATGGCAAATTCCAAATGATTGCAGTTCACTCAATCTGATACTATTTGCTTCAATATTTAAATTAGCAATTTATAATTGGCAGAATTGCAATTTCACCACAAATTGAACAATGTGCATAACAGATGGTGGAGTTCTTGGGACCCGAAAAATGGCATTTTTGGTGTAAAACAGGCCACCAACGATAAGATTTGTCCTGGTGCTGTACATATTCTCAGTTGCTTTAAGTCTGGTTTTGGAATAAGTCGGGCCAAGTGCTGATAAGGTGCCCACAGAACAGAACAAACAACTTTGTTAACAGAAATGTGAATTTCAGAACCCCTAGGTCTCCAAATATCTGTTGGTATATATTTTTTTTTGTTTCGATTGATTAAGAGATGGGGGTGCAAATTCGCGATTTCCATAACCCTGAATTTCGACCACTTTGGTGCGTTTCGGGAGGTACAGTACTGTACTGTACTGTACTTGGATACACCAACGATGACTTTTGGCCAAGATCTATATAACACACGGTTCAACTATTCAAGTTTTTACGGTACTATACTCACAAAAAAACCGGGAGGGAAGCATAATATCATGATTCCTTAAAACGGCCATTGTATCATTTGTAAATATGTAAAATGGCGGAAGAGGAAAAAAAGTTTTGTGGGATGTATGATACTGAGGATGTAAAAGTGATGGGTATCAGTGATTCGATTCCTCCACTTCCTCATGTATACATCCGTCAATCAATTGGCCGGGATGGACCCGGTCCAAAGAGAAAGAGGAAGAAAAAAAGTCAAGAATGAAAAGAACTCCAAGCGAGTGTAGAGTACATTACGCCCCTCTATGCATGTCCATCGAGATGAAGTGATAATGAAGGAAAGGAAAAAAGAAAAAAAGCGAGTGTAAAGTACAACGAAAGAAGTATAATCATGATAAGCTTGAATAAAGTAAAGGACGAAAAAAACAAAAAGAAAAAGAAAAAGAAAAAGAATAATATTGGTATCAAGCCAGAAGGAAAATATGTACGTGAATATAGGTACCACACAATAAAGAAGTTTTGCTCCACCCCATCGCTTCTTCCAATATAGTATAACACTCTCCTATCAATGAGGAAAAACTACTCCGCAGTCTCCCCTTCACCAATCCACCTGTTAACTCTCCCCCTCACCTCCTCAAATAGGTTCCCGAGACTCTCCCTCCATTCGCTCTCCAGCATCTTCACCTTCTCTTTCAAGTCCTCCGTGAGCACCGCCTCCTCCTTCTTCCGGCGCTCTTCCTGAATCCTAGCGTTCTCGGGGCCCGGCAAACGGACTTTCCATCCTGCAACCATGCTCAGAGTCTTGACCTCGTGTAATAAGCAGAGCAAATTTGTCTGCCCCTCGACAAACTGATATATCGACTTCTCCGCCATTTCAATTTTTGAATGGAGGTACCTCAATGGCTCTCTCAGATAAGCGGGGTTTTCATGGTACTCTTCCGGCGGGACAATGGGATGGACGTTCGTCAGGTCCGTCGGGATCTTTTCAAAGCACTCCATGATCAGCGGCGCAACCTCCCAGAATGCCGATATTTGCTTTTCGACGCCTTTGATCACTTGGTTCTCCACCAAGTCTAGGAAGCCCTCATATCGGGTGAGAGATTCCTTGTCGGCCCTAAGGCGGCGGGCATTCTCGTCTGTTGTGAAGAAGTCTTCCGCTTCTCTGATCTTGTCGGCGAGACGGGAGGCAAAGAAGGGGGTTATTACCACTTCCTTATAACGGCGGTTGCGCTCCGACAGCAGGTCAAAGATCTCACGATGGAGTTGCTCCCGCACATCAAAGACCCATTTCAGGCATGTCAGCTTTTCGAGGAGTTCGGGGACTTGGTCGCCACCTTCTTCCTGCCCACCGAGCGGGTTGTCCGTGTTCGCGATGATCTCGGCGGCGAGGTCGTTGTAGGCCGCTGATGCGGCGGAGATGCGCTCCTGCAGTTCAGTGTGGACCGCGTCCACGACTTGGGATTGGAACAAGTCAAATTCAGACTTGAGGGATTCCTCGGTAAGGACGTTTTCGTGATTCTGGAAGTCGGTGTTGAGGGTTTCGAGTTGGTCGAAGCTGAGGCGTTTTTGGGTCTTATTGCCCGAGGGCATGCTGTAAAGGGATTGGATGTACTCTGAGTGCTGGTTTCGGCGCTTTAGTGACTCGATGGTGAAGGTTTCCTTCCGTGTTGAGGAGGCAGCATTAAAGTCAGCCTTGATCTCTGTGATGGAAGACAGGTCATTCAGTGTTCGCACAAGGTTCCGGAACACTGCAAGTTGGGGGTGAGCGTTGTTCACTGCTGGGTAGACTCGTGGGTAAGGCGGGAGCAGAGTGAGCAGTGGAGCAATATCGAGATTCGTCTTGACTAGTCGGACAGGGGTGCGAGTTCGTGATTGCGAGTGAGCGGGTCGCGATCGAGAACGAGACACGGACATGGTCTTCCTATCCGGGGGATATGCGGAACTACCAACATAACTAGCAGGATCGCCAGGGAACTGTGAATTCCGCGGGGTAGTCACATGCTCAGCTATCTCGCGAAGCGACGCTCTAGGAGTGCGTGTGTATCTGTGGCTCGACCGTGCCATGCCGAACTCATCGTCTCCCATTCCATCGGAGCGAACAGCCAAGTGATCGCTAACCGATCCGCCCTCCGCGCTCGCCTCCCACCACCGCGAGGACGTCCGTCCACGTGAGGATTCCTCGTCCCTGATTCTCGCTTCGAGCGCCGCGCCCGCAGGATTACCATTATCGAAAGAATCGCTGTTCAGGTTCTGCCCCCACCACTGCGTTTCTGGCCGTCCCCTGCCCTCCTGTGTGTTCTCCATTTCTACATCCTCTCCATCCATACCCTTCATGACCGGTGAAATTGGTGACAAATTTTGTCGTGTTTCCTCCGAAAATGCCGAACCCAATTTTGTCGCAAGAGACGATCTCATCTTCCCGACAGCGCGGGAATACCGTTCCTTCCTCAACCTGCACTCATCCAATAAAAAATCCAACCACAATCCTACCCTCTCCTCGTCCGTCGACGCTGCAGCCTCCAACCGAATCATCTTCCTGTGCCTCTCCATCGCGGATAGGTAAAATGCGTTCATTTCTTCTTCTTCTTCCTCCTCCTCCTCGATTAGTGGGGGCTGGAGTTTCCCTCCCGCATTAGGCAGGTGTAGCAAATGTGAAACTGGCCTGAATTTGGAATCCCTCTCAACGCCAGGAGGGGGTGTAGGAAGCTGCTTTGGCGGTTCATAATTATTATCTGGTGGTGAGGTGATATGTATCGGCTTACGCTTGACCCTGTTATTATCCATGGAGAAAGGGAGAGCTCCAGCTGTGCTGAAGGGAAGTCTTGGTGTTACATCTGGGGGTGGAGGGGACTCCCCTTCTTCGTAATCGATCAAAAGAGGCGCCGTCACAGATTGACCACGCGGGGCGCTAAAGCTCAATCCACGGTCCCTTTGTCCAACCATCTCTTCGGTTGAGCCCACCACCGGACTAGCTGATGTTTGGCGCCAGGGATTATTATCTGCCTCCAGTCGCCTCTGATCCCAGGCGATCCCTAACCCTTCCTCTCCCCCACCCCTTGGCCCCGGGGAGCTCTTCTTGTGGGGCATCTCTTCCCCTTCCATCTTTCGCTTTGGCGGAGGAGCCGGGGGCAGACTCCTCGAGTCAGATGGTGCAATGGATTGTGCGGATTCGTAAAAATTCGAATCGCTATTTTCGGTCGATAGCCTGCTCGGTTGCTGGGGAGGGGATCTACTACTCAATCTCATGACAGCGGGGTTCATCACAGGAGAGGAAACCGATCGACCTTGGCCCATGACTCTGGGTAGGCTCGGGTTTCTAGGCGGTGGTCCGGGCGGTGGGGGAGGGATCGCACCGCCATTCTGGGAATCGCTCCTCATAGACGCCGGAGCATAGACGCTTCTCGGTACAGATTCACTTCGTGGCGGGGGCCCAGGAGGAGGAGGGGGTATCCGAGAAAGAGAATCGGCTCTCACAGCTCCGGGCGGAAGTGACACCGCTGGAGGCGAGCGGGAACCCGATCTCATCCCAATTCCGAGTCCGGCAGGCATAGCCGGGCTGCTAATGCTATGCGTTCTCCTACCCTGTGCAGCCATCGGTGAGCCGTCTCGAATATAATTATTCTGGGCTGGGGGCGGCCCGGGCGGCGGCGGTGGCACCACCTCATGCAAGGTTGGGCGCCGACTCCCGGCTCGGGATGGTGGCCCAACGCTATCAGCGATGGGACTCGAAGGTGGGGGTATATCAGGAGAAGGATAAGACGTTTGCTGCAAGCCTGAAGGTGCGTACCCCTGTCCGCCAACGACCCCCGGAGGAGAATAATTTCTTCTGCGAGTGGAGCCATTCCACCCCAATTGTTCCTGCAGCAAGGGTGCGTAAGGAGACAAGGGGGTAGTATTGGCCGTACTGGTAGCACTGTTTTGCTGCGAGAAAACCGGAGAGAAGTCCCGCGAGGTCGCAGTTGAGGGAGTGACTTGCTGCGGTGAGATGGGGGTTGTATTCTGGCTGTTGTAAGGCCATGAATGCTGCCTCTGATGCGGCGGGTTGAGCTGCAATCTAGGGTTGCTTGGGTGTCGCTGGGCACTCGGAGGTGAATAGGGTGGCGGTGGAGCTGCAGAGGCGTCAGTCCAGCGCACGCGAGGCATGGAAGTAGAGATTCACGGATATGAAAGAAAGACAGAAACCCGCCATCAACATGAAAGGAAGGAGAGGGAGATTACGAGTAGCTACATATGAGGGGGAAAAGTGGGGGAATAATAGAAGAGGTGAGAAAAGATGCCCCCTCTCCGCAAAGGAGGAAGGGCGACGATGATAACGATAATAATAAGGAAATGAAAGATGATGGGAAAGTGGTGGTTTTATCTAGGAAACAAAGGCTCTATACCATCCTCCCCGGCAGGCCTAGGAACAAAAGAACCAGTACCATTCGCCGCGACAGGGCCGTAGTGCTGAGGGTTGTACTCTCCGCTCGCGTCTCCACTCTCGGTAGGGTTCCTCATAGGACTCACACTCGGTCGCCGTGGGCCGTACCCCGCTGGCGTGGTGGGAGCGTTGCCAGGAGCGTTGGTGGGGCCAACGGTCGGACTACCGCCAAGTCCACCTGGGTAGAGTGCTGGATTGTAGCGAGCATAGGCGGCTGGGTTATTGTGGAAAGGATAGGGCGACGCCATTGTAGAAATGTCAGCAAGCAGCAATCCTCTGTGATTCCAAAATCCTCCCTAAGCTCCCATTCCCAGCAATCCGGTCGTTGGCACGGTAAACACTTTTCACTAAAGAGAGGGCAAACTAGTGGCGCGGGAGGGGGGGGGGGTAATGGAAGGGTGGGGTGAAGTGAATATATGAGGAGGGGAAACGAAAGAAGGAGTGGGCGGGATGAGGGAGAGAAAGTACCGTACGGGAATAGGGTCGGAAGTGCAGGAGGAGGAGGGGAGGGGGTGAAAGAGAGAGAGAGAAAGGGTGAATGGAGAAGGGGGAGAGGGGGAGAGGGAGAGTACCGCACGGTAGCGTTTCCCCTTCAAACTCGTGCAGGGCGAAGAGGGAGAGAGGAAGTGGATTGATTGAGCGAGCGTTTGATCAGGGAGGGGACAAGCAATTTTGGGATTCGCGACATTAGAGCAGAAAATCTATAAATAACTTACGGCTAATCCCGAAGCGTGATTCGTTCCCGACGAGTTCACCCAGTCCATGCCCAACGCCTGAACTTCTCGTCCCGCAGGCACAAATCGCAATCAACGTGCGAGAAAGGGGGGGGGAAATAAACACAGTAATGAAGCACACAAGCAAAACTTGTAAGAGCCTCTCTCTCTCTCTACCTGTACCTGCCAATCGATTCTATAAACCAGACAATCCATAATACGAAATACTCTCTCTCTCTCCCTCTCCAACCTTTCATTGCGTCCCCCCACCTCCTTTGTTAAATTTACATAACCACTCGAGCGCTATGCTATCGGTAGCACACCCACCTACCGTGCCCGCAGCATGCCTCACTATCATCTCCCACCTCTTCAGTACTGCGCTCTGAAGGCATAACATCCCACAGTACCAGCACGGTATCACGACACACCTCCTGGATCGCCTGTCCGTCCACAGTACCGGTAGACTATCTGTAAACAAATCGGACTCATCAAAGAAGGGGCAAAAGATTGCTAGTACCGCACAATAAAGGAGAAAATAAATATAAAAATAAATAAAACAGAGGACCTATAAATAACCCCCATTCGCCTGTCGATATAGTGCTTGTACCAGTACTCGAGTAGACTATAGTACCCGTACTGCATGCCAGACACCCGCAACCACTTGCTCCCGATACCGGCATAGCACCGTACCATCCATCAGTCACCAAAGCGAACCCCTACCATGCTTTGCCTAAAAACTTACCTGCATCCTTCCTCCCCCTTGTCGATCCCTCCTCTTCCTGTACTCGTAGCCGCCCGCCCAGCTAACCGACCACAACTGGGTTTTGCTCCCCAAAAGACCCCCCCCTCCCCAAACCTGACCAATTGGTCGCTTTGATGCCCTGAGCTAGGATGGGCGGACGGAAGTAATCTATTTTCGGTTCCGCCGTTTCGCTCTCGCCGTTGGGTGAAGCGAGGTGCGATCATCGATAGGGTAGCTCGATAAGGCGCTTGGGGGATACGGTGGTTAGATCAGGGTGCACAAGTACAGTTTCCGTGTCCTGAATTTTGGGTACGGTGGAGCTACGGCGAGCGGAGAATATTACGGTGTGAGTGGAGAAGGGTGGTAAAAGGTACGGTGCAAGTACTGTGGCCTTTAGTATTTTCCCTTTCTTCTCCCCCTGATGTGTTGTTGCTGGGAGAGGGTTTGCTGTCGCAATGTTGTAGGTCTATCACAGCTCACTGCAGGACCATTACTCGAGTGCTGTAGGAGTATGATACTTTAAATTTACGGCTTTGGTGGATACTGCACACGGGGACACTGGTATGGTGCTATCTTACGGGTACAGTACCTTAGTTCTTGAGAACTAGCGGTACCGGTACTAGGGTATGGAGGTTAGTGATGACATGAACGGGAGTGTCGGTGGCCGAGGACATATCCAGAGATTCCCGCGGGGCACATATGTCACCTGTACCCATATCTGTCTCATCACTAACCCCCATACCAGTGTAGACTACCTGTATGCTGCACGCCATCTCTACACCGGCACTCGAGCAAACTACGGCACCGGTATTCTATGATACCACACATGCAATTCCCGTAGCTCACGATCCCTTCATGAACCAAAGTTAACTTATCGCCGCAATCACAATCACAGAACCCTCAATCCTCACCACCCTGGCCGCAGTATCATACCGGTACTGGCATCCCCCACAACAACACAAAATCCAACCCCCCACCCATGGTACATATCGCACAAGCCCCTCCAACAAACAATCCTTACCGTACCATTCATCCCATGAGCACAATCCCCACGTAGAAGGACAAAAAAACCCTTACCCACATCCTACTCTCTCCTCGCACGTAGCAGGGCAAAAAGGGAAAACCTACACCGGTAACTCACCCATTTTTCGCCAGTTAGACAGTATCGTACAGGCACTTCCCACCCGGACAAGCCCACAATAGACTACAGCACAACGGAAAACTCCACAAAACCTCCACTCCACCCAACAAAAACCCCAACCTAACCGACTCGGACCCACCCATCATCATCCCATCCGATATCACATCTATAAAGAGAAAAAAACCTCAACCGTTCCTGAACCACCACCACCCCGATAACTAACCCGTACCAACTGACCCACAATTACGGGTAAGGAGCAAGGCGATCCAGATCCCCGGACACACACACACCCCATAATTATACGGTCACGATCTTCAATCCCTTTTTATAATATTATAATAATAAATAAACCAACATGATAACTAACTTGCACAGGATGCGCACGAAGTATCATACTTGAAAATAGAAGGCGAACCAAAAAAAAAAAAAAAAACTCTCCTTGCAAAAACGGGTTTTAACATATGATACGTACGTATGATAAGTGATTTATTTTTATGTTGTAAACGTTAAACCGGTAGCTTTATTTTAGGAGTATGATAGCGGGGGAGAGGAGGGGGGAACAAAGGAAGATTTCTAATCTGTTTTTTGTTTTTTTTTTGCCATGTTGTGAACCCATTAGGGTAGACTATTAATTTATACGAGATTGTTGTTGGTAAAAATGCGTCGTCACGTGAATATAAGCGAAAGCATGTGTCAAGAGAGATACGAGTATGATAATTATATTATGATAATTATATTATGATACCGGTAGACTAGAGAGAGTGTGTCGTGATAAATTTAACTGCCACTATCATCATGCTCTAAGGCCAGTCTTTTTGTTTCGTTCCCACCCAGCCACCCACACACACCTTTCGCTGACACGAGCTCAGTCTGTGATGTGTGCTTTTTCTTTTCCATCCTTATTTCAAAGTGTTCGGCCAAGTACTCGTACGTTAGAAGTAGACTACCGTAGTTTCCATCCATCGGGCGGTACAGTACGTAGATACGCTCACGTGGAAATTACGTATTGTTTGCAACGGCCGATTTCCTACTGTACCGGTAATCTATATATGACTTTGGTAGGCCCGTGAACAGTCAAGTACGAGGTACTTACATCCATCCATCAAAGCACAGTAGTAAGGAGGGAAAGCAAAACCATCTCCAGCACACTACACTACACTACACTACACTACCAGCACTCTCGGTGACCGGGGCAGGAACCATCTAACTTAAAAAAGAAGCAGCCCTTTATTTTCAAACATGACACCTAACTTATGCTTTTACCCCCCCCCCCCCTCTCTCTCTCTCTCTCCTCCCTTCACAAGTTCATCCACTCTCAAGTTGTTTCGCGAAGGGGAATGACCACTCGTCGTATGATAATTGGATATGCCACCGCGCAAGGACCAAACCCGAGTGACGCCAAATGATGCCTCTTTCTACTCGAGTACTAGTACAGTATATATATACCGTATTTCCGCTCACCCCCACCCAAATTTCCGGAAATACTGTACCCCGGCGCACGCGGGGCCTGGTTATCTAATAATGTCCTCGGGGTGCGGTATCTATCCATCTATATTTACACTTTGGTAGTTGGGAACTGGTGCAGCTGTGGGGGAGGGGGGGGGTTAGCCGAAAGAAGGAAAGGAAGGAAGGAAGGAAGGAAGGAAGGAAGGAAGGAAGGAAGGAAGGAAGGAAGGAAGGAAGGAAGGAAGGGAGTAGTATGGTATCTGCTTGTATCATAATGGGTCGTGAGGAGGGTTATAGGTCGTGATAATCACGGATCGCATAGGCTGCTTAACACTGTATCCGCTTTGAGTGCTGGTCTTATAATCACGGTGCGGTGGGTGATCGGGAAAGCCCTGCCTGCAATACGTTGTCCCGTCGCGCTCTGTATCTTGGAAAGATATCCCTTCCCCCGGTTTCAAAAGTAAATCCGAGTGACATAAAGTGATGGCGAAAACCAGACCGCTTGTCAAGTGAGTCACGAATTACAGGTGAAAAACCATGGCATTATGATACCCCACTAACAAAAACCCGTGATTTAGACATCTAACCAACGCCAACGTAAATCTTACCCCCCCTCCATCACGGCAAAATAGCTACCGAGTAAGAAAGTAGAGCAAAGAGAATTCACCACCCCCCACCATCCTTACTAGCCAACTCCACAACACTAACCTCCTTCAACTTGCCCCCTAAATCATTCTCCACCTTCCGGTATCCAGTAAACAGTAACTTATCTTTAGAAACGCCCGTCCTATTCTCCCACCCCTCGATGAACCTCTCCACCCACTCCCCCTGCGCTGCGGCACATTCCTCTCCGTTCTCTTCATCTTCAGCAGACGAATAATAAGCTTCATCGACCCTCCCCAACCACTCCTTCTGCGTCCCCGCGCCAAGCCCCGAAGCAATAATCTCGTCGTCATACCGAACTTGTCCACCGCCATTGGTACAACCACCAGGACAGGCCATGACTTCAACATAAGTGTACTCCGCCTCCGACCTTCCGCCCGCTTGTCTTGAGGCGACAGTGGCTAGAGGTTTGCGTTGCGAGGTTGTAGTGGAGGCTTTTCCGAACCGCGGGAGAGCACGGGCTTTCGCGGGCTTCAGACGGCGGACAAGGTTTTGGATGTTGCGGAATCCGTAGCAGCGGGATAGACGAGCTATTGTCTTTTCGGGGGTGGAAATCACGTAGTCTATTGTGTCCGAGTTGCGGCCTGGCTCAATACGCAGGGTGGAGGTTGGGTGGAGGGTTAAGATGTGGGCTGCGATATGGATGAGGTAGCCGTCGCTGGTTCCTGGCATGGGACTGGTTTTGGTGGTGGTGGTGGATTCTGTGGGGGGGTTGAGGGTTTGTAGGAGGGTGGAGGCGATATTAGAAGGGGGGAGGAGTGGTGGGCTCTGCGGGAGGGTAGCAAAGTCCACACCTCTGGCTTGCGCAAGAGATATTAACTCCCGGGTGGTAATTACGCAGTCCACGTCTCGGACTACCTCTCCCTCACTTTCCATCCATACTCCAGAGGTCAATTCGCCACGCGCCCCTTCAAGCTTCTTGTCAAAGCATGGCATTACACCAACGACGTAAATCCCCTTCACCCCGTCCTTCACATCCCTGTGCAGTAGTGACTTCACCGCTGTCCCTAAAATCGCCTGCGGGCTCTTCAGTCTCGACAAGTGTGGAATCAACGCCGGCTGGGTAGACTCTAGATAGCACACAAAACCTGGACATGCGCTCGTCAATATCGGCATTTTCCTCCCATAAACTCCATCTTTACCCCCCTGCATAGCCGTAACAACCTCTTCAGCAGCAAACCTCACTGCAACCTCCCTGGCGGCATTCGTATCCAGGATAAAATCGAATCCCTTCCCCTCCCGGCAAATCCCCTCCGGCGAACGTAGCAATCGTTCAATCATGTGTCCAGCAACATCGGTACTGACGCCATAAGCTGTAGCAAGACTCGCCTTCGACTGCGGGGATATTAGCGCTACGAATAACTTCTCCGGGTGAGCATTTAGGTTCGCTAGGACTTCGTTGTGGGATTGAAGGGATACAAGGACGGCTTCGGCAGATGTGACGCAGCCAGAGCAGGCGAGGCAGTCTGTTAGTGAAATTTGTGCGGGTGGGAGATCTGTTGGGGGCGCTTTGTCTTCCAGGACAACTTCGTAGGAGTTGGAGGGCGGCGGGTTGGAGGCGGCTGGAAGTGTTTCAATCGGTTTTATGCAGGCGACGCCTGGGGAAATGAAGTCATTCAGGTCGTCAGCGCTGAGGATCGCGCTCATGGTTTGGAGTTGTGTCGTGGTGTTTGCTGTGTGTTATGCTGTGATGTGTTTGATTATTATTGTGGTACGGTTGTTGTTATGGAATGGAAGTTTTTTTTGGGGGGATGGAAGTGTTGGTGGGGAAGGAGTTTAGAGTGGCAATCGATAAAGAGTGGGAGTATTTGTCATCAACTACCGAATTTTAATGTGCTGCAAGAACGGGAAAGTTAAAAAAGGGGAAACAGGAACAAATTCTTTAGTCTACTCGAGCACCGGTACAGTACCTAACAATGACAGGAGAGTGATTCCTCGCAATTTGCTTTTCCCCCGACATCAACATATCTATCAAAGTATCGTTATCAACTTTGTGATTTGTGAGATGAGGGCCTATTATAAATTCTCTTGGCATCCTGAGGATTCTGGAAGAAGCGTCATGCCAATGATATCTTTACAGAAATTCTGCAAGCCAGAATATCTTGAAGCGATTTTCTTCGAAATCGCATATCATAGTTCAACAATTCACGTAGAACCCGCCACTCAAGATTTCATACACAGCATTTCTCGCTTGGAAGTACATAACATGCATATGAAAAAATGTTTATTTTTAAAACGCCCTGTCCTCTACCAGCCGGTTAACGCCAACAAAAGCGCAATAACACAGCCTCCCTTAGGCAGAGACGAATGCCTCTGGGAACGTGCGCATATTCTGTTCCAGCCTTCCATGGGGCCTCAGAAACTGGACGTAAGCACCATCAGCTCTGAGTTCTCCGTTCTGACGCTTCTTGAGATACTCCTCGCGACGGAGAGGGGTGAAACCCCAGTTCTTGGAGACGATGATCTTTTGGCGGCCGGGGAATCTGTAAATAGGGTATTAGTAGCTACCTGAGGGATGGGGAGCCGAAAGCGGAAAGGGAGAGATTTACTTGTACTGAGACCTCCTCAAAGCTTCAATGGCAGATCCACGATTACCATCACGAGTTCTAACGGAAATAATGATCTGTCCGATGTTGACACGGGCAACGGTCCCATTGGGCTTCCCCCAAGCCCCGCGCATACCGGTCTGGAGCCTGTCCGCGCCGGCACAAGACAACATCTTGTTGATACGGGTAACATGGTAGGGGTGAGCTCTGTTAAATCGCTGGTTAGTCGCCATGTGCTCCAAATTATTAGAGGAGAGGGACATACCGGATTCTCATATGGAAACCATCCTTCCCAGAGGTCTTGACGAGGTACTTGTTCGCACAGATACGAGCTGCCTCGAGAGCCTCGGAAGAGAGTTGCTCGTACTCATTCGAGACGAGGTGTATGCAGAGAGGGAACTCGTCGACGGTGGCACGCTTGCGGCCAAGATCGAAGATGCGGATCTTGGGATCAGGGACACCACGGTTGAAACGGGATTTTGGGTACGGCTTGTCTGGTAGCCTCTATTAGCTCTACCTCATATCTCCTCGTAGCATAGTTTTAATACATACTCTTGCAGTAACGATAGCAACGAGCAGGTCTGCGAGCCATTTCGTCTTAGTTTGTCAAGTTTCTTTTCCTTTTTTCCCTGTTTTTTTTTTAAGAAAAAAACGGATATGTGCTGTAGTAGAAGTAGCGTAGTTGTTTAGGGAATGAGGAGAAAAATGTTGGGAGGGAGAGAGGGTGCTTTTGAGGAGATACTCCAGAAGGATCTTGGTGGATTTCAAATGCAAGTCTTGGCAGGGCCGCTATGAGAGAGGTGTGGGTTAGGGTCTATGTGTGGCGAGATTTGTGTCATACAGTATCATAACGCCGCTCCATTCGCAGCCAATCTCCCGGTAACTCCGACCTACAGATCCGCTGGTGTTAAATTGGGCGAGTGACTCACTTTGCTCGGTTGGTCGGTGACTAATGGGGTCGTTTCTGTTTTTCGGCGCAATACCGGTAGACTGTCTGCTCTGTCATGCAATGCACTATCGTCTGGCAGACTCTTGAGTAGACTACCGGTAGTATTACGAGTGAGCGGGTGTGAAAATTGGCTACCAGTCGCACGCGCTAGACACCTGCTATCATGCCATTTCTGTATGGTTGCTGTCGTGCTCGTATGAAAGATCGTCAGAGCACAACAGGGGATAGCGGGAGCCAATAGTATCCTTGATGCGTTTATTAGTACTATTCCTGAGAATAACTTTTTCCTTCGCTTCTCGACATGCAATGGCTATCTGACGATGCCAGTAAGCCATAGAGAAATCTGAAATATCGGGAGCGCGTGTAGCCCATTATTCTTTCACTCGGAATATTATTCTTCATCTGCAAGATTGGGAATGGTGAAAGGAAAAAGAAAAAGAAAATACCCGTATCACAGCACAATGCTTGAACTCTTTCTCAACAGAAGCCCTTAGCGATTTAGGACTTTGTGCACTATATGCAGGAATCACTAAACAATTGGGAGTCTGTGGAAACAACTAAAATTACCGCTGCCTGCTACTTGGGCGGAATGAGAAGTTATCGCACTTTTGCCCTATTGGCGCTTTAGTAAATTTCTTTGCATCTCTGTCAAGTCTTCACCGGCTGCTGCCATGACGTCTATGTGACGGTGGTCTCTAAGCCCAATTGGATGGCCGAACAGAGGATATGGCTCCCACGGCTACACATCCTCAAGTAATAATAAGGCACCTCGCGGCAAATATAGAGAAATTCAAATCAGTTTAAGATACGCCTCCGAACCACACCCGATCCCACAATGCCATGACCCTCCTGCTGCGATTTCCGAGTGAGAATCCATGCACTACTTCCTCTAATTGGCTTATTCTCAGTTACGGTAGTCCGAAAATTGATTGCGGAGCAATAAAACCCGCCAGGCCTACTCCAAACCCTACTCAACTCGCTACTCGCGGTGCCCATCTTCCCGCCACTAGCATCTCATCCCCTAGCATTCATTGCATAATAAATCTCGAAAGACTCACAACCGATCGCAACTATTCGAACCCACTCCGATATCACCTCCTGTTCCCCCATGTTTACCTCGGATGGTGTCGTCATGGTATCATGGGGGGCTTATCTAATCTCGGCCACGTCGTCGCCTTCTTCTTCTCACAGGGGTGAGTGGTCTTGATTGTATTGCCTTCTTCCCCAACTTCACGAGCATGGGTACCAGATGGTGATAGATGGGCATAATGAGCCACTCGGTTTGGGATATCTGTTGGAAGTAGATGCTGCCTGGCATGCTTAGGATGTTGTTTGATTTGCTCGGATAGTAGTTTCGGGTGTGCGCTTTAGCTTAACACATGATGGGAGGAAACGATGTATCCGCCGGAAGCAGTATGGAAGAGTCAGAGAGACTGAGCGGAGCAGAGGCTGCGGGCAGTGGGAGCCTTTATGGAGCTTGTCTTTCTCTCGTTAGCATAGGAGTACGCAGAGAAAAGGGGGACTTGCGTGGACAAGAGCGGATATGTGTGGTGATCGATGGAAAGATAGAAGAATGCCTTTGTTACGATTCATATATGCTCCTGCCTTACCGGTTGGCTGGTTAGGTGAGAATGATAACGAAAAAACCTTTCCCAATTACCCCAAAGTCGCACGCTGGTGATCGGAGTCGTGTTTTTGTCGCATCGATAATCGTCGCCGTTTTAAAATATCGCTAATAGTAGCTCGGAAAAAAGGGGGGGCGGATTTGGCACACTTAATGATATTGAGCCGCTGGTATGAATGCATGTGTAGCAGGAGTCCTACTGCCATCAACAGGCTCGTGTTAGTCACTGTAGTTCTACCCCTTTAGCTTTTGAGATATACCGCCTTCACTACCAGCTCAGGGCCGGAGGTCGCCCGCTTATCATGTTGGACAATGGTTGTCAACCACACTTCGCTCCTCTTGTCAGCGGCGGCACGGGCATCGTATCCAAGCCAGGTGGGATTGTCCGGGTTATCTCCCCTTCCGCTTCTACCACTCTTTGGTCAAGCAGGGTACGTTCACCGCTTCAAGCAGAAAGGACATCTCCAGTTTAAGGACGATGAAAGAGTCTACCTAAAGGTCTATAACTATGTAAGGACTCTGACAGTTTGATATCCAGAGATGTACATTGAAATAACGTTTGTTACGTCCGGTGTTTAAGCATTTGGCTTTGTGATTGGAGCATGTGGGTTCCTTCAAGCGTGGGAATTGCCTTTATTATCCACTTTGTCATGTGAGCCCCGGTGTTGTCCGCCAAAAAACGTACACCTATGAAATCCGGAAAAGGAGGGTCTACATTTTTGTTCTATTTGGCTCTCTATGACCCTCCCCTCCCCTGCCCAAGATTGGATATACGTGTGCCATTGAGAAAAAATTAATTGTAGATCCTTATTTCTACCTAGAGGGGAGTAGTGGGATGGGCGGTAGTATGATGTAGCAAACGATAGGGGGCTCTGTAAGAAATCACGGGAGAGTATATGGTTAACCCATCGGTTTCTGATATCAACTCACTGAAGCCTCGATATTGCAGGAGGAGAAAAAAAGTCACCGCTCTTCCGAAATCTACCCTAAGTTGCTCGACATGCGAGTACTTTCTTTTGATAATCCTGTTGGAGATGGGAAATGATCAGACTGGAGGTTGCACAGAGTCAAGAGAAAAGAAGTTTAAGGAACGAAAGGGTAATCGTATTAGGAGAGGAGAAGTTTGTCAATCGTTCGATAACTTAAAGTGGGACATAAGAGGTAAAGTACAGAAAAAGAGAAATATATATCATAAAGGAAGAAAGTTTTCAGTGCTAGTGAGTTCAGCTGACGTGTACTAGCATGTACGCACTTGTGCGGATATGTCCAACAAAATCTACGAGTGGTCTAAGCGAGTGAGTTGCTATGACCGATTAGAGGGCGGCGTGTCGTGCCGGGGGCGCGGGTTATCTCATGGCATCATACCAAGTTCCGGATGTGCCGTGATGCCCAGGCCTTAATTCCATTTAGCTTTTTTTAAAACCCGGAGTCATAAGTGTTCGGCACATCTAATAGAAACCTATGATACTGTAGTCCACAAGCAGCGTTGGAGCAAAAGGCATACTGTAAAATCGCGTGAAATCCACTATCTCCGTCAACCCAGGATAGGTCTAGTTCGACAAGTTAGCAGAATTACGGATGCCAGTTAATGAGATCAAACACTTATTGAGGGCTGATCTTATACTGTGTCAAGAAAACGTTAATCCTTCTCGGGATCCTTTGACTCAGAATCCGGAGATTACAGCGCTACCGAAGATAGTGGATTCCACGGATTTGCGGTGGCAGGGGACGTTCCCCAGATGAGTCAATAGATCAAGAGAAAAAGAGGGAGAATAAAAACTCCACCTGAAGCCCCAGGACTTTCCTCCGAGAGGGTGTGTTCTACCACACACTACTCGAGTAGGCGCAGCATCCTAGCAATTGGTATCGAGATGTCGTGCAGATGCTCGAGCACTATCAAACTAACGAAATATAACACTCAATTTTCATGAAAAATTGCTAATTTATATGTATGCATTGGCACGCTAGCAAAATTGCATCCAAGACCCTCAAGCCGGTGGTGGGGAGCCGAGTAACTGGCGATATCTCGTATTGTTCGAGGCGCAATCAGAAACATCTTAGAGGAATAACCTTTCGGAAGGTTCGAAAAGAGATCTTTGGAGGGAGTGTACAGCCGGTAAAAGGGTGAGTATTGGCGGGGTATTGGCGGGGTATTGGCGATGTGCTGGCGATGTACTGGCGGTGTAGGCAAAGGTAGTTTCGCAGCCCGGTCGTCGAGAAAGGGAGTGTGCAGCCAGTCTCCGATAGCCCTCTCCCTTTTTGGCTGAATCGCGGTCCTCGTGTCTATGATACATCATTAGGATGGTAGGGTTCGTAATGATACAAACACAAGAGGAATGCAGTCTCAGAAAAGTGAGGCATATTCTTGTCTTCCGCTTGACCCTGTGAATCTAGACCCCCGATGCACAAGGCCGCGAGAGGGATAGATGCAGTAACCTACATAAGAGACACAAGTTTCATTAGTCACGGCCAGAGCCAAAGGTAGCGAATCTCCCGACAGTATGATGCCAGTATTGTATCATAAACCAACCAAATTTCAGACCTACGAAAGTACGAAAGTACGAACATTGGCCGTGGCTCGCAGAATTGCCCTTCCGGTACTGGACTGCAGTACAATACTCGGACATGTGAGATTATCGCCAACCGACTCGGACAAATTCGAATACCATACATGCATCTGCAAAAGGCTGCCCGGGTATTAGACAGATATATGCCTCATAGACGGTTGAATGTTTAGAGCCTGACCTTTTCCACTAACTTGGACACTTCACGTTACTGCACTGGAGTAACTTATCTTTACTGTCGTTTAGGTACTGCTTCTAGGAACTGCAGTATGCAGAACTAGATTAAACTCTAATGCTACCTCCTGTACCCAGGCGAAAACAACGGGTTTGAATTCCCATATGACCCCAAGAAATTCCCCCCGCCTTGGTCATCCGGCTCCTCGGCCCTAGACACTGTTGGGGAAGTGGCTTGGCAATATGGTTGAAATTGTGCGAAGGCTATTACCGTATACGTATATTATGCAGTAAGTTAACAGGCGAGGACAGTCTCGCTCCAACCCCCAACCGACTAAATCCGACAGACCAGCCCCCCCCCCCCAAAAAAAAGGGCGATACCCTCAAAAAGACGCTAGGGGTTCAAAATCTCTTATATTGGCTACGGTAATAGCAGTGTCTACTTGACAGACAGCACCGCGCGTCGCTTAGGATGCTGCCTACTCTAGCTGAGCGGGGGCCCGGCCTACAGTACTGCAGGTGCTCTACGAGTAAAGTATGATACCGGTAGTATGATCTTTGCACTGCTCCGGTACTGCGTCTTCCTTGGACTCCCTCCTGATGAAACTTGGCGGGTGCTGAACTTTCCACATGGAGAACGGAAGAAAAGGTTCGGGTCAGGAATGACGAATTTTGATCTCTAAGCCACTAAAAACCATGAGCACCGGGTCATTACTCGAGCACCGCATTCAAAACCTTGACGTTACTGAATTAGGCCCCGTTCGGTTGCAGCGAGAATCTACTCGTACGAGTACTCGTACGATCGGGGGGCAAATCGATGGATTCAACACTACCGGTAACCCATGGGTTGTCTCAAATGGGTGTTTGGTTAGCCAATTTGAAGCTACAGATATTTCTAAATTCTGAGAATGGCCTCAAAGTTTTGAAGGAAAAAAAACTCCGCTCGGAGGGGGGCTGAACAGCAGCGGTACCCAATTACCCCACCTTTTGTGTAATATAATTTAAGCAATTGCAAATCCATGTTCACCTCAACAGTCAGAGCCTTCTGCAGCACATCACCCCCTGACAGCTTGCGGGTTATTGACAATATCGGTCTTGATTGCCATCATTGCCATGCCCAACTTCACTCAGCTCCATACTCGTAGACTGTTCGTATGCTGGCGGTGGTAGTTCAGAGCAGTCTATACTTATATTGGAGAGTCTGACTTGCTACTATCTTTATCCATCAGCAAGGTTGTGCTGTGCCAGGATATGACGCAACTCTTATCTTTTGGTGACTTCACGGAGCAGCCGTTTTAATTTATTGGGGGCACTCAGCCCCGGGGTTGAAAAACGCTTCTGCAAGTTTTTCGAGTCGAGGGGCTTTGGTGTGTGTAACACCTTTTTTGAACATCAACATACAAATCTGGCAACTCACGCAAACCCACTCGAAACTTGGCCCTTGAAAAACACTTTTTCGACCCGGCCGAATGCTTCTATTGTCTCCGGAAAAGATTTTTTTCTTTTCCTAGATATTATTGTCTACGAGTATTTTTCGCCCCCCGGCTAACCGAACGGGTCCTTAGGTTAGTCTGGGGCCCTTAAAGTATCATACCGGTATGTACTCGCACAAGTATGATTGATCAAACTTTCAGTGGCGAAGCCCCGGAGTGGCACCCACTGCTGAGCCACAGCTAAACCGCTTTTGTCCAAGCTTGTTTCCCCAATCAGGGCGGGAAGGCGGGTACCGGTACGAGTAAAGGAAGCGCGAATTTTCCACCAGCCACGAACCCTCTCTACTCGAGTAACAAAATCCAACGGGGTCGAGCGAATGTAATATTAAATTACCCTATGACCTAATCCAAGAAATCCACGCGGCCTGAGATGTGCCCTTTTCATCATTGCCAATCTTACTGTACCCTGCTCGTGTCAGCTCTCCTCCAGGGTATCGGGTGTCTATCTGGGCATCCGACCGCTCCTTTCCCCTAATTCTATGCCAGAGCCTCCTTCTCCTACCGGTGTACTCGAGTACGCTCTACGAGTACAATATAGACCTTCAATTAAATATCTTCCCCCCATCACCTCGTACCAGTGACGAGACTTACGCTCACAATGGTTCACTGCAATGCGACCCTGTCCGAAACTCACTGTAAGCCATTTCTGGTGGATGCCCCTTCCTCGAACCTCAAGTGATCGCTAACCTCACCGCTACCCTTTGCGAATCTAGGGGAGACGGAGAAGATCGTGGGAAACTTGAACCTACATACCTTAGGATGGCTGATATGCGGTGTATGCACATGCTTCACAATTCCTACTTATTTTGATTGCTCAGCTTCATTCTCTGCAAACGCGTTGAGTGAAGCGGGGAAAATACTGACTTGAGGTTTTTGTCTACAGGCCTGCGCTATTATAGCCACAATTATCTCGTTTTTCTTGATATTCCGACACGCCTCCCATTACACAAGACCAGGTGAACAGAAACAGTAAGTCCTGCTGCTGGGTCACTCACCAACACTCCGGCTAACAGAACCCGTCAGCATTATCCGCATTCTGCTCATGATTCCCGTCTATGCTATAACTTCATGGCTTTCATATGTATGGTACTGGCATGCAATATATTGGGAAGTCGCACGGGTGAGAATAACTCATGTCACAGTTTAGGTATCCGAAATCTAACTTATTTCTAGGACTGTTATGAAGCTTTCGCAATCGCATCATTCTTCACACTCTTATGCGCATACATCGCGCCGGATCTCCGTGGGCAAAAGGATTTCTTCGCGGCGATGGATGTGAAGCCGTGGCCTTGGCCAGCAACGTGGATTAACAAATGCATGAGCAAACGGCAAATACGAAAACCCAGGAATGGTTTGACATGGTTTAACGTTCGGCTTACCCTTCGATCCACCAATGTGGCACATTCTGACAATGGCCTATACAGTTGATATGGATGGGCGTTTTTCAATACATCTTCATTAGAATTTCAACTACTGTGATTGCTACGGCAACACAAGCTACCGGAAACTACTGTGAAGATTCACTTCATCCGGCATTCGCGCATTTGTGGTGCATGATTTTCAATGTCATAGCTGTGACAATTGCCATGTACTGTCTCATTGCGTTTTACCTTAATCTCAAGCGGGACCTCGCACCAAACAAACCCTTTTTCAAACTACTTTGCATAAAACTAGTCATTTTCTTCTCTTTCTGGCAAATGGTATGAGAATATCATGTCTCACACCTCATCACTACCGCTAACATTTACCAAGATATTGTTAGATTTCCTCGTCTCGTCTAAGATTATTAAGCCAAGTAAGGTTATGTCTCAAGGTGACATTTCTGTTGGATTCAATTCTCTACTCATTTGCTTTGAAATGATCATTTTTGCCATTTTCCATTTGTGGGCATTTGCATGGAAGGATTTCGACCACGGTCCTGGGCAGAAGACGTCTGTTTTCGGAACGCTGTTGGATGCGTTCAATCCATGGGATACCATTTGTGCAACAGCAAGAGGACTGAAATGGATGCTTTGGGGCTGGAGGAAAAGACATCGGGACGCGGAAAAGATTATCAACCGGAAGAAGGAAAGCCAAGGGTTGACAGGGGATGCCGCACCAATGGGAATAACAGATCTGAGGCCGCTACCCGGAGGGTTACAGGTACACCATCCCACTCCCGCAGATGCAACAGAAGACCTCCAAAGTCCGACGGAACGCATGTACGACAATCCGAGGATGGGGCCGCTAGGCACCATGGAAGACTCCTGGACACCGAGGCCCTTTTCGTCGCAACTACCCCACCACCCTGAGCCGACAAGAGCAGACAGCCCCCATACCCCATACGCACCCCAGCCGTATCCACACAGCGCCAGTTTTCCTCTACCCTATCCGGACGCACAATCCTATATACCTCGAGGCAATAACCAAACAAGCTACAGTCGCCCACGCCCGCAGCTGTCACAACCAAGCACAGAGCCGTTACTTCCCGACGACCGGACAGATCCAAGCTTCAGGTACACCCACAGCATTGCCGGATCCAGCCAGGAGTACCAGGGTGACGCAAGGCCAGGAACGCAAAGGAACGCGGACGGGCAATGGGACAGACCGTGGAGAGAAGTATGAGTGATAACCACAAGGGTGAAAAAAAAAAGTAATTAATCTCGTTTCTTTCTGGTCCGGTGTTGGGTTTTTTTTTTCTGGGTTGAAGCTTTTTCTTTTTCTTTCTTTTCTGTTTTACGGGGAGTTTTTTCCTTTCGTTCTTGTGGTTCGAAGATTTAATGTGCCTATGAGCCGTAATTTTAGTCGTATGATGCGACAGTTGCAGCTACAAGAATGAAGATCCAGAAATATGATACCCCGTACCCTACGCATTGAATGATAAATTATGCTCGAACGCACGGAGTGGGGGAAAGCGCTGGGAGGTGAATGCAGGACGGGGAGCTAACGCATGAACTGATATCAACCTCGGAACCAAACTATGGCTATCATAATTTGCGGTGTTGCTAATCACTCAAGGAGGCAACCTTGCCTTATCATTGCAGCTACAGCGTATCCGCATGTTACTCTACTTAATCGGCCTCCGGATAAGCTTCCCCATACCAAGGTTTTGAGCAGGTGACCCTTTCAGTGATTCCAATGCTATCATGTGTGGGCAAGCTGTTCACAATAACTCTACCACGATACCTGCCTAGGGCGAGGTGGATGTGTTAGAGAACAAGGGAAATACTATAGAAAAGGATAAAGGGGGGAGGTTTTGTGGCCGGGGGGGTCACCTGTAGAGGAAATGGGTAGCACGAGTGAGTTTTCGTGAAGGTTGATGGGGAGTAGAGGGTTTGTGCACGAGGCTGGGCGGCCGTTAACAGAAAATATATCATACCTAGGGAAAAGAATAATTTTACGCAACAGGTGTATGATAGGTAGCTTGGCGGCCAAGTGATGGTAGAATCAGTGGAATATCTACAAAAAAAACACCCAGAAAGAGTCACAAAACAGCCTTCGATCAACAACCTCTAGCAATAATGCTTGCTAGTGATTTTTCTACACAAGCGAATGGTTTGGCAACTTGGTGCTTTATAGGAACTATGGGCTGTAGGTATCATACTCAAGATGACAGTTGAACGCGGGGAGCATTAAGAGAGCCGGGCCAAATAGACTTTGATTTTGCTGGGAAGAAAAGGAGTAGCGGGACCTATTCCAGTAGGTAAGCAATATAAACTTAAAAAAAAATCAATTAGGAATATAGAGATTAAGTATCATACTTACCAAAAGTTATTCTCTCTTGACCTTCAGTATTCGTTGTTGATTTGATGTTGTGAAATGCATGTCAAAATTCCCCGTGCCTGGAAACCGGCATTTTTGTACCACCTCTGTCTCCTTGCGCAAATCCTCTACCGGTATTCTTGCGATCCCTTTCTGTGCGGAAAGGGATAACCCACTTTTGGTAAACACCAATAGGTTTACCTTATTCGCTGGTCTGATAGTGGTCTGGCAGTGGGATATCAGTCACGCTGAAGCCCCAACAATACCCCGCTGAAAACCCACCGATTTTGTCCCATTCACTGAATCAGTTCTCTACAGGTATGACAGCCTGTGTATCTCTCAGCCCCCGGGAAGGTCTGAAGTTACACTATCGGGAATACCGGGACCACTCGCGATGGTATCACCACTTCTAGCATTGGGTTATCGCTATCCCTATATACTGAGTGGTATTGACTAGGATGTAGGGGAACCGACCACCATCACTACCGGCGGGGGTGACGACCCATTTCAATCATCATCACCCTATCTATTGCTACGGATGCAGTATTTACGTAATGCTTTCATTGGCAGCGCCGTAGTCGTGCTTCCCCCTCTGGAACGGAATCCTATGTATCGGCATTGAAAACGGCCCCCACGCTGCATCTGTCCTATCATCTTTCCCGCTCATTCAGTGATACCCCCCCCTCTTCCTTTCCTTCTCTTCGCCGCTTTCCGGTGGGCTAAACTCTGCTTATATGTCTTATTCTCCGGAGTTAGATCTTCATCCCTAGTTTGGATTACTGTCAATTGTCTAATTAAGCATGCATTTCAAGGGACTCGGTGATCGTGGATGGATCGGTAGCTCTGGTTCGAAGAATGGAGAACACCCATTTGGGCTTGTGGCACGAATTTTGGTTCACAGGAGACGGCACACTGTCAGTTCTAGTTCCTACGCCTTACTCCATCCACCCGGGAAACAAACCTTATTCCAGCTCCCCGATACCTCGCCGCAGCAGATACCCAAAGAGGCTGTGGGAACCCGTCTTGCCCGTACCACGGGACTATTGCCTTTCACCTCTTCATGCATTGTCGGTTAGAACAGCTTCACCAAGACATCATTGGAACTGTAACAAGGGAATCAAATGCTACAAAAATATGATACTTCCAATTAACAAGATATATTGTGGCTATGTGTACACCTCAGGGTTGTGGGAAGACAATTCCTCTTCCAATCTGCATTATTCTTTTCGCTCCTAACAGAATTCTATCAGAAGATGAATCGAAAACGGAGACCTTTGTTCGGGGATTTGTTTCATCTTCATATATTGAATCCCTCTCCGGGACACTGCAGCACTCCGTGACTACTATACGTTTTTACTCATGCACCGTGTTGTTCCTTGTTGCGTTCGTCGTGGAGGCTGTTGATGTATCCGGCCGAATACCGGTACATTTTGAAAAAAGGAAACGTTTCCGATCGAAACTGGGCAATTTGGGCGCGCTAGATTGGCGTGGCCGATCTAGCACTCTTTCCGTTCCATTTCACGTGCAGACTTCCTTAAGTTCCACTTAACTCACCTAAGTACTCAATCTTGGAATCACAATATAAAAAGAAAAAAACCCAAACCCCAAAATTCACCTGAAAAAAAATCACTTCTTTGTGGCCGAAACAAATGGCAACCGGCAAGAATTCGGCGGCGTTAAGCCAGTATAACTGGAGAGACAGGGGGGAACCTGGCAGTATTACCCCGAAGTATTCCGAGATTATTATGGGATCAATGGGTGGACACGAAACTCGAGGAATCAGAGGGAAACAATAACTAAATTTAGTTTGGTCTTGATTCTAATGATCTATGAGAGGGGGGGGTAGGATTGTGGTTTATCAAGATCCGGTTATTGAGGTTAATAGGTGAGGTTTACAACACAGTTAGCCCAAGGTGGACTTCTCGTAGAGCGGGGTTTGTATCCAAGACCAGGGTTTTGTCATTGCACGATGGGACTGTACCGTATAGACTTTCTGGTCAGAGTTCGCAGGGGACTTGGGAGTTACTGATTCTAAGAATCTGATGCTAATACCAGGAGTATCTCTACCACTTGGATTTCCTACCACTGAAATTGCGTATTTATCCCGCCACCACCAGTGTTTATCAGGCACTCTTATTGCTAACACGACACGCGCTCTCGCTGTGCTGATACCATACTTGAGCTACTCGAGTAGAGCGTATCGCACTTGGGGACCTTGGATATATGCGGGTTTTCTGCAGAATCAGAAACGCCACGTGGGCCCGGTCTGGTCCGGCATGATATTTACTCTGTTAGATTCCACCAAACTACAGCCGATTCCTTGTAACACTATTCATTGATTGGGTATAAGGCGGAAGTTCATGGGTGATGGCATTGATTTCGTCTCTGGCTGATCCTTGTCGGGACAGCGTGACTCGAGCATGCTGCAAGAACCTATCTGCGGCACCGGATCTTGACTCGTTGAAAATGTGAGGAGAAAAAAGTTGGAAGTCTGCTGTTCCCCCTCCCCCATCCGAGCCACATGGTTTGCAGGGTTCAACTGCGGGGGTTTCTTCGATTTTCCTTCCTTCTTCGTTGACTCGAGTACTCGAGTACGGAACTTGTCCCACCCAAGTTTACCACGGTAGATGAGCATTTCGCGACGGAAATTTGACCCAGCTCTGCGAAAGAAACGACCGCTGGGTCAAATAAATGCATTCGTTAGGTCACGAGCTATCCAGGAAAAGAACCTGTCTGTATCCAGTAAGGGTGCTGTGCCTCGCCTCACGCCTGCTTGCATTTTATGCTTATGATGGAGTACAAGTAAGTGATCCTGGAAAAACTTGCAGTCCACGGAAACCTACCGATCCTCGAGTGACATTCGGTGAGTAAATTTAATGCCCAAGCGTGCGGACCGCGTTTCCCTCGTCAGAATAGCAACATTGCATGATATCATAGAAGGAAGAAAAAAGAAATGCCGTAAAGTGTTGTTTATGCAAGTGCAGTGCCGGACACCAAAGACTGACATTGTTCTCGTTTTTCTCGCTCGGTAATGCAGACAAAAGGAGTAGCACTCCGGCACAAATTTGTATGTGTGTATGGCTTTTTCAAAAATGCCCCCTCGCAGAATTAGAGAGGAGCAGTTTGATACAGAGTTTTTTCTCCGGGAATATTGTTGTTGGGGCCCCCGTTCATTGCTGGGTTTGGTGGTGAGGGTCGATTAGGCAAAGGCTACAAACAGGGCAAACGCCATCGTATGATTGCTTAGGTGAATGTACGGCAATGTGAAGGTTGGACAGCAGGAATCAAGGCTTTGGGGAGAGTGCTATATTGTACCAGGGTGTGAGGGTAAGTGATCGGAAAAGAAGTGGTGTTGTACCAACCACATTTTTTCCGATCACTTTCTGCTCCAGGCTGGTACTCGGGTATGATACTAGCACTATCGAGTGCTTGAGTGGTATGATACGGTAGTAGGGCGGTGGTTGTGATGGTCGGTTATAGCCTCACCTTGTTTCTCTTCCCACACACTTTTTTTCTTCCCATTCCTGCTCCGTGGTAAATTGCCGTACCCGATGCGGAGCGCCAATGTGTCTTGGTGAAGTAAGGTTGGTACAGCACTTGCACCATCAGAGTACTCGGGTAGGGTGGAGGCAACAAAGCCGGGGGTCAATAAGCTTCAATAGAACAAGGTTCCCTCCTGTCAAGCCGATTTGGCACCCACAGCGCTTGCGGTTAAGGGTACTGTAGCCTGGAAGGAAAGAATAGGGTCAGAAACCAAGTCCATACGGAGAATTGAATGGAATTTATAACCCCGGCAGTCTAAATACGGGGGCGAAGGAAGGGGGGAAGGGGGGGGAAAGGGGGAGGGGAGGTCATCATGTCACAATTGGCTTTGTTCTTTTTCTTTACTTTTTCATGGTACTGTGTGCTGCACAGTTATTTCTTCCATCTCCCTCCCCCCCCCAACAGCCTACCGGTATTCGACTACCGGTATCCCCCCTTACCGGTATTCTGCCGTTCGAATAGTTCGCGTGGACAATCCACGATGCAGAGCCGACATGTGAAGGGCGTATTAATTTGAGCTTGACCTATGGAAAGAGAAAGCCCCTTCGCTGATACGGCTTTTCTTAGCGATGGTGGAGTTCAGATCTACTGGAACCGTTTGGTGCGTTCTCTATTGTAAGGTGCCGGACGCCAAGAAACCGACCTTCTCGCTCACCCCTGACCCTTTTCCCACTTGCCAATACCATGCATGCATGTACGAGTACAAGGGGGTGGAAGGAAATAGCGGTAGTGCGACACCATTGCAACGACTTCCCACACAATCACACCTCCACTACCGGCGACCACATCACGGTAATATCAACTGTGTTCATCACAGCCCCTCAAATAATTTCTGGAAAGCAACAAGTGGGTAAAAGGAACTTGGGGCAGTGGGCATAAGTAGTCTAATTAAACAAATGTACATGGTTAGTTAAAATAATAACAGGATGAAATGATTTAGCAATAAATCCACAAAATCATGAGCAATGATGGTTGATAAAGAAAAGGCAACATGTGAAGTGGGAAATGGCATGGGATAACTAGATCTGAATTATTGCCCCCCCCTGGAAAATAGCAGAATGTTCTTTCAGAAAGATAGCTGCTGAATTGGAGGAAAAAAATGGGCATCAAAGTTCACCATAGTAACCATGCTTGCACAGTTGGACTCTTGCACAGTTGCACTGGCATCTATCAATACTATCAGGAAAAGGACACCAAACTTATTATTGATTTATGATTTTTTTTTTTTCCTTTTATTTTACTTCAAGGGAATACTGAGGATTATTTTATTTTATCTCCTTTAATTATTTTGTTTATTAAAACGTTGTTGTTGTTGTATGGGAGTTTGTGTTGTAGGACTGTCGAATTACTTTTTTCCACCCCCCTTGTACCGTACAGTATTAATCCTTTAAAATCCACCATCGCCCATCGACCTCGGATCCCCCCGATCAGAGACAAAACACCCCCAAGAAGGAATAGTGCTATCCAGACGGAGTACTCGTACCGGTATAACTTGAGGGGCCTGAGCTTGCTGGATCTCATTAACCAGCATCCGTAATTTTGTTAACCTACGAGTACTCTGCTAAATCTATTGTGGTTTAGACAGTAATTTCTGGTCGAGATCTCCGATGGTGGATTTAAAAGGATTAATACGGTACTAGTACAGTACCGGTAGTACAAGCACCCGGGAATATGTTTTCGCACGGGTTAATTTAGGTTAACCCGCAAAATAATCCCTGTCTCGTACGAAAACATATTCCCGGGTGCTTGTACTAGTACTGTACCATGAGTACTAGCACACTGTACCCCTGCGGTACAAAATGGGAAGCGCCTTGGCGAAGTTTGCATGTGTGTTCTTTTCAAGATGCCCTACTCACCCTTAACTGGTGCTCGCTCTATCAAGAGAATTGAGTTCATTGAATGAAGAGGAAGCCAATTTCAAGTGATTCTGTCGAGAGGCTTTTTCTCCAAAAACTTTGCTGCTGTTGGGGCCCCTTAAGTTGGATTTGGCGATGGTGAGGGTCGATTTCAGACTATCATACTAGCACCGCACGAACACTGCACCGCATGGACAAGGTATTACCCTTGTCCGTCAATATTAACTACTCGAGTACAGATTGCGATGTTGAACGACATTATTCGACACCATACCATCAATAAAACCGTTTTACTCGCGTGGGAGCGAAAGGGAAAAGAAAAAAAAAACGTGTACTCGAGTAGAACAAGTAGATACCGGTACCAGTAAGAAGCTACCAATATGCGCGAAATACTTTTTGACCCTACCGTTATGCGCGTCTGTTACAAATCTCACTGCTAACAGATGCTTGCTCACCTCCTTCCTTGGGCTCTCTCCATCGCCCTGTGGGGCAAACCGGAGTTCCAATTGACTCTTAAAATACAAAAACAAAAAAGCAAAAAGTTTGGGGTTTTATTGGGTTCGTCGGGGAAAGTGAGTGTGTTGAGTGTGCCCCTGGTTGGTTGGGGAGGTTCATTACTGTATCCTCTTTCTTTGCTTTTTTATTCGTTTTTTTTCGTAGGCAACGTGGAGCGGGATCTAACGTGGTGGTTGAAATTTGTTTTGGGGCTGGGGGGGGTGGCACAGGACTGGGACTGCAAAAAGAGACTCGGGAACCGCAACCACCGTGTCGCTTAACTCGCGTTGGACTTGGAAATTGGGCAAACGGTTTTGTACGAGTATCGCATCGTGCGGTTCGAGAATCTTCACATCCCCTCCGCCAAAACATGGCGCGCTAGCCTGGTGGGGAAGGGGGGGGAGGAAAAAGGAAATACTCTGGGGAGCGGTTCCTTTTTCTGTGTGAAACCATTCGGTTTCTAAGGTGGAACTCCTTTCAGAACTTGGGGCTGTATCCATCAAAGTGTAGGTCGATCCTTCTTGTGCGAACGGTGCTCATTGTGGACCTAGCCTACCCAGCAGTGCCATTGATGGCGGCCTTGGCCTATAATGGATAATCGCTGACTGAACTGATGGCTTGCAGGTGTAGTCTACTCGATCAATAGTAATTCGGGCGACGATATTGCATGCGTGAGTGAGTGGGCGATTGAGATTTTGGGGGAAGAGACCGGCATGCCGTGGGCGCGAGGAAACATACGGTACTATAGGAGCCAACATGCCGTGTGGTGCTGGATCGCTCTGCGCACCGGGCATTACAATGTCATTGACTGCTAACGGATTATTTTTATTCTTTTAAGGCGAGGCGGTTGATAGAATGGACTGGGGGGGGGGGTTAGGTCCATCGCGTCTGGTCCAGGGCTACCGTACCATTGTACTCCGCGGCCTTGGACCCTTCCCCCTTCTTCGGTCACTGGTACTGCACCTACCCACCACTTTTCTATTCACCCCTCTCCCACCCTCGTTTCTCGTCCCCCCCTTCTTCTGCATATTTCTTCGGGCAAGACTTCTTCCACTTCCTCTTTCCTGCATTATCCTCCTACACCTTCTACTCGTACACTCGCCCGGTCGAGGTTGTTCCCTTGTGATATTTTTTTCTCAAGCGTATGCCTCCTGCCCCATAAAATGCTTCTATAATTCTAACAAGTTTCCTCTATTCCTAGGTTTATTTCCTGCTTTTCCCGTCGATTCCAAAAAGCACACCGCGTTCAGTTCTCTTCTCACCATCCCCATTGCTCACAATGTTCTTCAATCTCTTTGGTCAGGCCGTATATGGCCTCATTCAACATAAACTCTACCTTCTCGCTGGAACCCTCATCCTAACACTTGCTTACTGGACATACGCCTACCTAACGAGTCCATTCCACAAGCAAAAGATCCCTGGCCCATTTCTGGGCAAGTTCACGAATGCCTATCGCTGGTACTATGTCATGCGTCACACCTGGCACAGGGACTTGGCCGCCCTGCACAAGAAGTATGGCCCGGTCGTGTGGATTGCACCGAACGATATCTCGGTCTCGGATCCTAGTCTCAGGAATGTGATCTATGGGTTTCAAAATCATAAGAAGGACTTTACGTTCTTCAGGAAATCGCACGCGTACGAGACTGGGTCTATCAATCAGGATTTCAGCTTTATTTTCGAGCTAGACCCCGAGAAGGCTCGGCTGGGAAAGTATTATATGTCGCATTTTTATTCGGAACGGGGGTTGTCGGATCTTGAGGAGAATTTCGATAAGGTTTCTTTCCATCCTTCTGATATTTCAATTGGTTAGGAGTTTTTGTATTAATTTTTGTGGAAAGGCCGTGAATGAGTTGATTGAAGGTCTTGACAAACATCATGCGAGGACTGGGATTCCCTGCAAGATGGTTGAATGGGGGGAGCTCTTCGCTCTGGACTTGGTTGCACAAATTACGATAGACCAGTCTGCAGGGTTTTGCCTTGCTGGTAAAGACGTCAACAACACGGCTTATGGAATGAGAATTATTCTCAAAACTGTTGGTGCCCTAATGATGTTGCCATGGGTATTGTCGGCTACCTCCCGTGCTATCCGTCAGAACCTTTTACTCAGGTTTTTGATCAATCTTTATCGCAACGTGTTGCTCTTGCCGACATTTACTTTTGATAATGGGATTGTGAGTGCTCCTCATAATCTTGGGTTAAAGGATGATGGCTGACAGTTGGTTAATAGGCGGATCTTAAATCCCTCAAGGATAAGAATCCCAAACACCTATTGGCGAAGTTTTACAATGCGCAGAGTAAGATGAGGGAGCACTATCCTCATGGCAACCAAGCGGAAGGCACAACCATTCAACTCTTCAACTTGATGTATGCAATCCACCCCCATCAGACTCTATTTTTCGCGAGACTAATAATCATCCTCCATAGTGCCGGCGCAGCAGGCGTAGTCCCGCATACCCAGGTAAAATTGATCCAGGAACTCGCACTTCACCCTGAGATCCTGCAAAAAATTCTCGAGGAGCTCGCAACAACAGACAACACATTTCGCCTCGAAGACTTCATCCACCACGACAACCGTCAAAAGTACCCAATCTTTGAATCGGCCGTGCGCGAAGCTGTACGTCTCCACCCCGTCGTCTCCTTCTCCCTGTCCCGCAAGGTTCCCCCATCCGGCTGCCAACTCCACCAATACCACATCCCGCCAGGCTACAACGTTGGCATGGCCTCTTACCAGGTCAACCACGATGAGGGCTACTTCGGCTCGGATGTTCTGCAGTTCCGCCCAGAGCGCTGGCTGGAGGACCACCCGACCGAGATGCTCGAAGGTGAAAAGCGTAGTATGAAGAACTACATTGAGGCTGGCTGGCTCACCTTTGGCTCTGGTGGGAGGGTGTGCATTGGGAGACATCTCGCCATGTTCATGATGATGAAGTTCACTGCTGCTGTGGTTCGCGAGTTTGATATTCGCGTTGTTAAGCAGCCGGTGGAGTATCATACACTTTTTACCGAGATGCAGGGGATGGAGGTTTTGCTTAGCAGGAAGTGTGCTGTCTGAGTCAGTCAGCATGATGAGTAAATAGGGTTGTGCGTCTGGCGGATGGATGCAGTAGATAAAAATGAGGGTGATGGTTGATGATGGTTGATGCGTGTTTTTCTTATTGGATTTCGGGACCTCTTTTTTTTACATTTTTATATTCCTATATTCCCCCCGATTAGAGGGTGGGCACTATGTTCGTTCCTTACGCTGGGGATGGGAAGTTTTTCTTCTCTTTATTTGACCCATTTACTTGCGTCTCTGTCCTTGAACAGCACTGGCAGAACCGGGTGGGGATTGTACAGTACATTCATTTTTTTCTTCTCTTTGAATATATATTACATTCCCTTCCTCACTACTACTGCGTCACCTCGCCCCTCACGAGCGTGATGCCACATCATAACTGCGAGTCCCGGATCAATCAATCAAAGCCTAGATAGATAGATACGGACTCGGCTACACGCAGGATACCAAACAAGTAGGGTTCGTCATGGCAGGGTAAAGCCAAGCGAAGTAAGTTACGGTAGGTAAGTAATTTAGTAGGGTAGGCAGGTAAGCAACCGACGAATTAGACGAGTGATATTGCGTGATTGCGGCAATTCGTCGAATTACTCAAGTGGATGGGAGGCGTTTTAATGTATGTAAGGGGGGAGGAGGGCAAAAACTCAACGTCGGTTGTTGACATGTAAGATGGATTGATTAGTCATCAAGGAGGGTAAGATTATGGGAGTTTGTCATGTGATTCGAAGAGGAGGAGGAGGAGGAGGGGGAAAGAGAGTTCGAGCAACAACCACGCAAGACAAACCCCATGAAAAAAAAAAAAATTTTTTTTTGGGGGCCGCTGAAACGTGTTGTGTGTGTGTGTATGTGTGGATTGCGATGCGATACAGTACAGTAGACCTTTCCCACACGCGATGCGTCAGGATAGTTAATTGATTAAATTAATTATCTTTGCCATGGGGCTGTGTGTGGGGGCGGTGTGTGTACTGTACGAGTACAGTACGAGTACAATTCTCCTGGGGTCAGGGATTTTCTATGATACCTTACCATTAGTTTGTTATCGTTATGGTGTAATATTACCGGTAATAAGAATGCTAGGATTTGGGGGTATTCTAATGATGAGGTGATCTTGGGCTGAGGTTTGTTTCTCTGGGAGAGAAATTGTGGGGAAAATCTGGGGTTTCCTTCCTTCCTCCCCACAACGGTACTCGAGTATTCGGGAATAATAGGATGAATGGTTTTGAGGCTTACTTTTTTTTTTTTTTTTTTTTTTTTTTTTAACTTTTGCAGAGCTGAAATTTGGGGTTCGTATTACTGTATCATAACTTATGCCCCTTTCTTTCTTTCTTTCTTTTCTTTTTTTTTTTTATTTTAATTATCGTTAGGGAGTGTGTGGTGTTTAGGTAGCAGGTGCTTTTTTGATATGATAATTCGGATATTTTTTTTCATTTTCCTAATGATGTGTACTGTACTAGTACTAGTATAGTACGATATGCCCATTTGGAATTCTTTCAAAAAAAAAAAAAAGCATCTATCATATTATACGTTCTAGATGCTTTGGCACTATAGGTACAGTACAGTACCTATGATACTGATTTTTTTTAATAAATTTTTTTTTTTTACTCCCTCAAAGGAGAGGACAATATTATCACCATAACAGGATATATATCATATCATGTTTTAATAGTTGTGATATGCATTGGTTTTTATCTAACGCGCGGACTTTTTTTTTTTTTAATACAGTATTCCACATTCCTCATGCTAGCGCGGTGAGGGGGGGGGGNGGGGGGGGGGTTATAGCTATTTTTATCTTTCATAATATTATTATTTATCGCGATACCCGCCGAACAGGAAGGAAGGAAGGAGCGTTTCTGGTATTATACAAAATATCGTGGTACAGTACAGTACACACCTCTCTGCTGGTAAGATGCACCGGGGGGGGCATTCAAACCTATCGGACCCCTTCGCTGCGCGCTATTCTCGTATGGGACGTCCTGTTTGGCGGGTATTATTAATTAATACATTCGGACTTGGTCGGACAGGACTTATCCCGCTTCACGGACTCTTACTGTATTGTACTGGACTAGCCGCGAGAGTGAGCAAGAAAGAAAGAGAGAAAGAAAGAAATCGGGGAGATTCCTGGCTTTTTCCCCCTTCCTTTTTCTTTTTTCCCTCGTGCTGGGAATAAATATGTGTGCCATCCGGGGGCGCTCGGATAGCACTGAGAGAATGTTGGAAAGGAAATAATAATAAAAAGCCCTTGGTATGATAATGGCTTGTTCCATCTACGCTCTCAGAATGTTCGAGGACAGTGGGTATATATTATAATATTATATATATATCATATCCGCATAAAAGCTCACTTTCCCGGGGTTCCTCTTACAGCGCAGTTGGTACGCCTCATTTACCCCTCACATGTGCTCCGTAGGGTGAGTCAAATCCACCCCACGCGGATCCACCGCAGCGGATAAATACAACTTCCGGTATGAGTCACAATTACTCACTCGTCTCACGTCTGGCTTGGGAGTTTGGGGAGGACGGAGTGTCACACCCGACTCGCTCGTGGGTCGATGTTGAACACTCTTAACAGGTCGGTGTGGGATTCCTATAAGCTTGGAGAATCCGCTGTGAACCTAGGGGTGTGAGTAGGGATATCGGGGGAAAGGGGGGGGGTTGAGATACGCACTGGTGGTCAGGAGGCGGAAGTTATAATGGTAATTGTTGGGCTCCCTTCAGAGGGGAATCCTTCTCAGCGTATTCAGGTGGGAGAAGCTGGGGGGGAATGATATGATGAGATTATCATTATTTTTTATCCCTTTTTCATTTTCTTATCTTGATCTGTTTCCGTTTTGGAGGGCCACAGCCATTCGCCAACTTTATAGCATGGTAAAGTACCTGTTTGGCTGGAGGGAGATTTGGGGATCCCAGGTTATGCGGGTTCACTGTTGGAGGTCGCTAGATACGACTTCGTTGGTGACCGTGCTGGCTCAAAAAAGGAACCTGACTTGGCATGAACTCCATGTATCAATGGTTTGCTAAGAGATTATCCATCTGTGGTCTTTGAGTCTAACTGGCCAGGACCCCCTGATGAGTTGATGAGTGACAGCTGCCAGGGCTGTGGTTTTGTGTAAAGTATTTGCTCCTGATCAAGGCAGTAACATTAAAGCTACTCTCACGATTTATCGCATGGCCTGAATGGCGCAATTGTCCAGGAGGAGTGGGTATGATCAAGAATCCCTGTGAACGCTACTGTATCACTTTCCCCCTTTGCCACTGAGAAGTTCGGTTGAGGTTTAAATGTTGAATACTAGTCTGTTTGTGGAATGGGGAGTAAACCTACGTGGAGTCACTGGTTTCTGTTACGGCAATGTTGAGCTATATAGATTTCACAGTACTCTGAGCACCACGTCACCCCAGAGCCACAATGGTGTCCCGGTCATGGTTGCTCAACTACGCTTAGTATTTAATGTTTAAAACTGGTCAAATATCACTGTATTTGTGGAGATATGCAGAATCTAATCTGGGTTTACTTAATCTAGGAAATCTTTCCTGCTCATGCACATGACCAAACCGACTCGTATATTACCATCGATGAGATCTTCAGCGGCAGCACCCCGACTGGATTGGATCTTAATGCACGACTTCCATTCAATATACAACGCTTTCAAGAGGATCTGGATGCAACTATTCGGCAAAGTGAGCATCTTCCTACTGAATACTCTCCAAAGCATCTTGATCTAGCTTGGGGCCATTGTTGCTTGTTTAGCCTACTGTTATCCCTAAATTATGCGTCCATTGTGGACTGTTCCGGTCTGGCCATTCGGATGAAAGCAAAAGCTCATCAGCAGGGCTTTCAAGTTGACTTATAATGAAAAAAAAAAAAAAAAGTACAAAATTTAATGTAAAAATGTTTTCCTTTCAGGCAAAAGGCTGCAAAAATTTAGAATACTACTGCTTTTTATATCGTGTAGATCGGGACCTCGTTTTTTTTTTTTTCATTTTCATGTAAAGTAGATTTTATGTTAAATTTATTTTCTAACGCTAATTTTAATAATTCTACCTCAATGTAAAAATGTTTTTTTTTCACTATTTTTCTTCTCTCGATAAATCCATTCTTGGCATGTTTCGTTTCTAAACCAGTTTTTTCGTCACCGAAAAATATCATACTCAGCGTATGGCCCTTTATCGGATCTTCATATCGCCCATTGAGGAATTCGTTGTGTAGTATAAATGCTTTTCCCCCATGGATACTCGGTAGGTGATCCAACCAAATATGTTATCCTGGTAGTAGGATTCCCCCGCATCGATTCACCGCGGCAAGCAACTAAAACTTCAAATGTATGTCACAGTCACTCACTCGCCTCTCATTGTCCTATTGTTGTTGAAATAGGAACAGTTTGTTGTGCGAAAATCGTTGATTAAGTTCATTATCTAACTGTGAGGGACATGAATGGTATATATATACACCCCATCGTGGCCACGCGAGCCATTACGTGGAATGCTAACATCCACATCCACTCTCATCTCCGTAATAGTGAGTAGGAAGCTCAGACTACACTCGTTCCTTAAACCAAACGATCGTTTCTCAACAATTATAGGACCTAGCAAACCTGAATCTCTGTGACTGTGTGGATTATATGGGTTCGTGTCGCCCGGCACGGGGATTGGACCGATTACCCTGGGAAGAAGAGAAGCCGTGGTGGGCGAGGGGAGGCTATGGCATCGTGGGATATCTTTCCAGACTCGCTCGTAAGTCTGTATTGGGCATTTCGGTCACCCGGACAAGTTGGAGTAGGATACTATGTAGGCTTGAGAAACTCGTAATGGGCCTGGTGGTGCAGGCAGGTATGTTAGGGTTTAACCCACAAACACAAACTAGCGCCAGTGACCAAGCGGAGTATGTATTATAATAACAGTTGTTGTGCCCTTTGGGGCAAGAATCCCTCTCAGCGTATCCAGGAGACAAAGCTGGGCATCGACGCACTGGGCAGGATATGCTGGAGTGCGCTGAGTGCTGTTCTCTCAGATTGTATGGCGTGTGGGTGAACTGCATCTAAGACATGTACGGGGGGTTTCACTGAATAGCGAGTCTTTCGAGTTTAAAAGTGCTCGTGGAATAAGAGTTGATGTCGTAGCCAAGGGACTCCCTGTTGTATTAAGTTTTCTTGGTGAGCGAGATTAAAAAGTGTGGACAACCTCACGACTTTACCTTTAAGCTCAAATCAGAGGATCGTGGCATATGAGCATATCTTCATTGAGCTGTGTCCATGAGAAAATCAATCGCCATCATACCAGAGTTAACAGCTAGCTTTAAACTCACTTCTCAAGAGCACCAAAAGCACTTGACACCTTCTCCTTCTCTGTATTTAAAAAAAAAACCATCACTTCTACACTTGAGGGGAGGGGGAAGAAAAAAAGAAATTGTGGAAAAGAATAGATGAGCTGTAAATTTTCAAAAAGGATATACAACTAGAAAATCACAATAAAAGTAGACATGGATTTCAAGCTACACTAGCTCATCTCAATGCTATAGAAATAACCCCCTACTAACGCAAAACTCTAGATTATAAACAGAAGCTCTCAAATCTTGATCAAACTATATAAGAAAACCCGTATAGAGGCCCGGGCGGGTATGTGATAGATATGTGCATTCCAGTGGCATGTGATTCCCTATCACTAAAAGAAGATTAAGCTGAGCTTCTATACTATGGAAGATTTACTCCGGAGGGGGGAAGGCGGTAGTTACCAGGAGGCGATGTCGTAAACTGCGGGTGGGAATGGGGGGAGGGGTGGAAATGATAGCAACGGAGGTGATTGTGGCGGGAATGGAACACATGATAGGTTATCCATATTCAAAGGAGGCGTCGTATGGAGGGCTACACCTCCTTGGCCTTGAGATGTGCTGGGAGCGGCAGACCGTGGGGGTGCAGCAGCGCCACTACCATCGCATGGCCATACCAGGCAGGCCACCAGAATGGTGTTCGGCCAGCCTTATCTGGTTTGTTGGGGTTGACATCGCCCCGTCCGAGTAGGGTTTTCACAACTCCCTCATGCCCATTCAAGGCAGCATGACAGAGTGGTGTTTGGCCGTCATTATCAAGTTCATCGGGGTTGACGTCATCCCGTCCGAGTAGTATTTTTACCACTCCCTCGTGCCCATTCAAAGCAGCACAGCAGAGTGGTGTTTGGCCGCCATTATTGGGCCTATCGAGTTTGACGTCGTCCCGTCCAAGTAGTATTTTCACCACTCCCTCCTTCCCACACCAAGCAGCACGAGAGAGTGGTGTTTGGCCTGCCCTATCTGGTTCATCTGGGTTGACGTTGCCCCGACCGAGTAGTATTCTCACCACTCCCTCATGTTCATTCCAGGCAGCACAACAAAGCGGTGTTTGGCCGTCATTATCGGGTTTATCGGGGTTGACATCGCGCCGTCCAAGTAGTATTTTCACAACTCCCTCATGCCCATTCCAAGCAGCACAACAGAGTGGTGCTTGGCCGTCGTTGTTGGGTATGTCGGGATTGACACCGTCCTGTCCGAGCAGGATTTTCAACACTCCATCATGCCCATTCCAAGCAGCGTAACAAAGTGGTGTTTGGCCGCTATTGTTGGGTTTATTGGGGCTGACACCGTCCCGCCCGAGCAGTATTCTCACCACTCCCTCGTGCCCGTTCTCAGCAGCACAACAGAGGGGTGTTCGGCCGTCATTATCGGGGCCCTCGGGGCTGACATCACCCCGTTCGAGCAATATTTCCACCACTCCCTCGTGCCCATTACAAGCAGCCCACAGGACAGGTGTGAAGCCCCTGCAGTCTTTCTGGTTGATATCACAACCTTCCATTTCTGCCAAACCAACTACAATCTCAATAATCCCGAAGAGGGATGCACAGTGCAGACCACCAAAAAGGGAAAGCTTATCCCAGTCAACGGGGTGCCAAAATGGCACCTGTGCCTTTAAAAGGATCTTAGTGGATATATGGTCTTTGAAGTCACCAAACAACTTCAGCGCAAGCAATTTTGTGCAATCCGAAAGGTCCCTTTTTGCGTGCATTCCCCAATATAGAGAAGAATATTCGAGTAAGGGTGTGTCTTGGAGCTTGGGAGAGGGACTGGGCGAAAGATCCTTGACCTGCTGCGAATTCAGATAACTTAAGCAGGTTTCTGCCAATATCGAGTGAGCTGTACTATAAAGCTCGGGATGAGCTTGGAGGTACTCTTGAAGCGTAAAGTGGATTAGCCGAACCGTGGAAGCCTCCTTATCTACAACGACGAGTCCTTGACAACAGGCTAGCAATGTCCCAATTGAGGGGACATTGTCGGTATTGAGATTCGGCGACCCAATTTCGACAGCTAGGGCGTGGCATAGTTCATCGACCTTCAAGGGCCGCTCCGAGTGAGAGATCCACATTAAAGCGGCCATACCGAGCCGAGATTTCTCTCCACCCTGTCCTTTTATCCGACCAAGCGTTGCACAATAAGCACCCCCCAACCCTAGCCCATTGGTCATTGCGCTAAGCTTTTTTCGCCTGCGATGGATTGCAGTTTCTTGCAAGATTCCATCGATATTTAGCGAGACCAGAAGGAATCTAGATACTATCTCTCAGTGGATGTAGATAACCCGAGGTAGTTTCCCTATCTTCGTTGCTTCTACGTACATTTCAGAAATATCTTCAGGAATTTTCTTCAAAATGTCTGCCTTCAGACTGCTGTCCATTGCATCGGGGGTTGTGTCCTCGTCCAGCCTGGTGTGAAGATATCTGATGATATCACCTCCCCTTGGAGTGACGGATACACTCGTTATTCTTATAGAAAGACGGTTCCCGATTTCTGCCTGAATGTGTGGCCTTCCGGTCACGAATATTCGGGTGCCTGGAGACTTTTGTAGGATTTTATTTAGCGCATCAAGAAGCTTGACCCGATCTCTCGCCGCACACTCATCCAGAGCATCGATGCATATGAACGTGCGCTTTGCGGAGGAGGTAGTCTCAAGCATCTTTACAATATCGGCAAGCTGTGGCCTCCGTCCACCAATAGCCTTCTTCTGGTCCTCATAGGCTTGTGCTATTCCCCAAGGCACCTCTCCCATCCCACCCACAACCTGTTTTAGCAAGGCGCCCAGAATACCCGTAGATGACTGCTCCTTTTGGGCGACGAAGTCGAAGTAAAAGCACGCAACGGCGACATTTTGTCCCGTGGCCTTATCGCACAAATGGTCTATTACCAATGAGCTAATACCGGGGCTGGTCAGCATTTGCCCTTTTCCTTCCATTCCCCGGGTCCGTCCTTATTACCTAAGATACGTTTTGCCGACCCCTGGACCTCCATAGCAAAACAAGACTGCATTATTGGATTCACCTCCCCTACTGTCAGTATACCAGCTTCTAAATTCCTCGGTTTCTAAGAGCCATTCCCCTACATTTTCGACTCGGCGATTCTGGATGTCCTGGTGTGGTAACCTAGGTTCCAGTGGGGATAGCCAGGCTAGGACGTTGGATCGGTCATTGGTGAGAGTAAAGTTATTCGTGACAGTCGTGTTTAAAGAGTTGAAGGAGTTGATATTATCATTTAAGTGATATTGAGACATCTTCGTTGTTTGGTAGAGGATAGGTGATTGAGTTGGTCGGTTGATGGAATCGCTGAGAGCTGAAGAAAAGTGGGATCTTTTGTGCCACCTCAAGGATACCTCCGGACTGTCCAATCAATCTCCCCCAAATTTGTACAGAAAACGCCCTGTCAGTGCTTATCGCTTCTGCAGTAGGGAGTGAAACACCTCGTTTGAGTAGGCATTACCCTGCGGCAGTGCACAAATCCAGGACACAATGGACGAACACCCTGCTCGAGCACAACTCCTACGGAAGAATCGGTTAGCTTGGTGTATATACACAAAAGCACAGCAAGCCAGATGAATAAATCTGTCAAAATACTTATATATCACCTAACCTAAAGCACCGTAGCGTAGCTCCCCCACAACCCCGTTCCAGGTTCTATGAAGATAGGGGCCGTGCTTTTGATATCCGCCGAGACGGCCGAGTATAGGGCCCGTACAGCGCAGTGCATACGGTGTCACGGTATGTTGTTGCATTTACCATAAACTATCCAATCTTTTATAATGATCGAGGGGTAAGTTCGTCAGAGACGGATACCATTCGGCTGCCAGCCCGAGTAGCGATCCGTGGAGTTGTTGAACATGCTGACCAAGTCTCCCCTCAGAGCATAGGATAATTTAGGATCCAAGGCTTACCACTAAACTAACTAACCGAGACAACCGAGTAGATCTCCCGTTAACTGGTCTGAAAGAATTTACCTTATGGACGATACCCTTGATCTATTGTACCCGAGAACATAAAGGAAAAATTCTATGGCTAGTATCATACCATATAGTACGTACGAAACCTCCCCGCAAAAAAAAAGACTAACTTAATTCTACTTCGGTGTGTTCACACATACTGCGGTGCTTGGTCGCTATCTCCAAGCGAACTACATCACAGAACGTCACTCGTCTAACTAACTTCGACTTCCTGTTGTCTGGTATGCATGCTTGTTATCGGGAATGAGTCGCAAGTGTGTTGCTGGAATGGCCCTGAGTTTGGAATGTTGGTTGGTTTTCGGAATGAGGACAGGTATGGAATGTGATGGAATCCGGATGGCCCTGCTGAACCTGGAAGTCTGTATATAGTTGATGTTGTTCCTGTTATTGTTATGATGGTGAGATTTTCAATGGCGCCCGACGATCTATATATGGCTGATACTGGTTTTCAATTCCTTCTATTCACGCTGTCGCCCAGTACCTTCCTCTCGACAGCCTAGAGTGTCCCAGAGAGGAATACTTACGAACTCAATAATATCACAGTGCGGGCCTGAATAATTACCTGCAGCGCACTCACGATTCTCGCAGCCTAGCCTTTCCCGGTTACACATACGTCACTTCCCACAACTGAACACTCACCGCCCGGACCGATACAATGCGAACGCCAAATCTTCGTAACAAGCCCTTTCTCCCACGTTGTATGGCCCACCCGGGGCTTACGATGATGGAAGTGCTTCTTTGGGAGTGGGTGATGGAACATTTTCGCTCTGGATTGAGATTGGAGGTGGGGAGTTGGCGGGAGAAGATATCGAACGAACCAACTCACCGTAAGGACTAAAAATAAGCGGCCCCTATCCTAAGGCGTTGGAGTCGCCCTGCCTCGTGAAGGTCCAATGTTTTTTCTTCCTTCCTTCTACTATGATTTCAGCCTATTTTACAGAGGAGGAATTTTTGGACCTAGCGCATGATCCGTTTACTCGGTCTCTTATGATGGGTTATGGCATTACAGATAATATACGGCACCGTGAAATCTGGCAGTTAATGAGCTCGCCCTGCCTAGAGTAACCTGGGGGCCCCTTTTCCAAAAATCTCTATTAGTGAGAAAAGTTTTAGTTTTTGAAAAATTACTAGAAGAAAAGAGATATTTAGGATGTTTTTGGTCCCAGAGGATACTTCGACTATTAACCGTCCTGGGCCGGGCAGGGCTAGTTTATTAGGAGCTGGGTATTGGAGCATTATTGCTTCGAAAACAATGAACGGGATTGGGGGGCTTCATGGCTTGGAAGCACAGGCTGTTCGGACAATTTTGGAGGCTATTGGTTATTGAACGGGGGGTTTCATGCATCGTAAAAACTTCCACTTCTGCTCGACATCCTTCACTATGGGAAGGATAAAGTATGATGAAACTAGCAAGCCCCTTTTAAGCCTGGAGAGTTTGTAAGACTTCCGTCCCTTGCGCAAGTTTCGTCCCCGATCGCTGTAATACTGGCGGGCGGTGAGGGATCCACTCCCATCGAGCAAGGAAGGGGGTCAATGAGCTGTGCTCATAGGGCTGCAACCCATATTAGATATTCAGACCCCATCCAGTAAAAATTACACTAATTTCCGTAGTGCAATAACAATACGAGTAAGACAAGAAAATTGTAATGAATGACGGAATTCAAATTACGGATTACAAACAGGGGAATGATACGAATGAGTGTAGAGTGGGTAACCTCGGCTTCTCAGAAAAAAACTCCCGGAGTGAGCCTTGGTGATTCTCAAAAACATATATACCGGGTCGCTCCCATTCCTCATCCTCCGCATTTCTCTTCACTCCAACCGCGATGACCCCCCCCCCTCCCCCCATTACCACCAAATAGATCTGGGAAATTGCTAGTGATAGATTGAGCGAAGGGGGCAGATTCGACATACTTAAAAACACCTAATTGCTAGCACAGATGGATGGATGTGTAGCAGAGGTTCTAACTCCCGCCGACATCCGCACTACTGTTCTTGCCTTTACCACTACCGCCAGATCTTTTTTCGTTTCCAAGAGGCACTATAGTGAACAGCTAACATCACCCACTCATGATGTTGAGCAAAAGTGATCAACCATATTCTAATTCCTCTTGTCCGCGACAGTCCAGGTATCAATCCAGGCCAGATCGGATTGTTTTTTTTGTTTTTTTTTACAGTTCTTGGGCCAGCCAGGCATTTGCACAGTCTGACGAAGAAAGGGGATTACCAGCTCAAGGACGGCAAGACTAAGGAGTTAAAATCTGAACTGATGTGTCCCATGGAGTCTGCCCAGAGGTCGTTAGTCAGTTTAGGGATTTTGTGAGTGTTCCCTTAAGAAATATCAATAGCAATGAGATTTGTTACATTCCGCATTTGAGGTATTCGGCATATGATATATGATTAGAGTAGACGAGTTTTTTTTTTTTGCAAATATGGAAGTTGCCTTTTTATGACCCACTTTATCCCGCTATCGTTGTCTGTCAGAGGAATTGCAGACTTGTAAAAAACCAGAGAAGATGAGACCTCTTTTCATACCCTCTTGACTTACTTGAGCACCCTCATCTCTTCTCTACCCAGAATATCTAGAAAAACACTGCAAATAACAGACGGGAAACCCAAGCACGTGATATCTCCTAGCGACTTTCTCTCTATCCTTGATAAATTCTTCACTGACTTCGGATTCTCTATTTTCCGTAGATCCACCCACCCCAGCGAACTTACAAATAGAAACAAGTCTCTCGCTTTCGACAAAACTATACACTAACAATCCATCTCTATCTCTCATGGCTACCCTGAAGGGTGGCCCGTGAGTGCTACTAATGCCATTCGGGTAGTGCCCCGCACTTATATCTCCCAAATATCTCTCATAAATACAACTGTGGTAAAAAAAAATCTGGATTACGGTGTCGGGAACTCCTACCACAGCCTGTCCCAAGCCTCCCTCCCTATCATGCCACTTGCTTCCTGGTTCTCTAAGGACCGATGGACAGTCTGGGTTATCGGGTAGACTTATCACACTCTCCAATACGCCAGGGCGGACAGAATAAAAAGTGATTAAAGAAGTAACGCAAAACTCTACCCGTACGTTTTCAATTGTCTGCATCCTCAGACGGATTGACACTGCATCATTGTCTCCTCGGAGAGCGGATGTATGGAGAGAAAGCCACGGGTGATGCCCTGACCTTCGTTTGTTCAAAAAAAGTTTTTTTTCCCCAACTCATTTTCGATCTTTAACATAAATATAATATGCTATGTTTTTAATTTATACACCCCTTTCTCAGCCCACAAACTTACCCGCACTAAGTTCTCCCAGGAGATAAACCTTGAACGATTCTGATGCACTTTTATTCTCCACGTGCTATGCCCACAAGATCCCTTTGTCTCCGAGCCCTCCAGGGACTGGGTGGCGGTGAGACCATCTAATCCCCTCACCAATGATTGTTTGCCCTGTACTAAGGTTGAACTTTCTGGTACTTCCCTGTGTTACCCGCTCCGGTTAATGACACCTCTTTCACCGGACCGTATATATGTTAGGCCTTATAAGTCCTGAGGAGAGTCCCCAACACCCCGGAGGGAGTTAGGTTTGTGGCCAATAATGATTGCGTGGAGGTGCGAGCTACATCCTACAGAACGGTGGGGGCTCACCGAAACATAGATATCAAGTGAACAGGGATAGCGACACAATTAAAAACGAAGGAGAACGCGCACTCCCACGCTGTCATACTTTCGGACAACCCATGAGGCTCGCCGAAATATGTAATAGACAGATGCAAACGGAGTTCCCCTAATATTCATGTTGTGATATGGCAGGGGTTGTCAGGGACTTCCTGATAACCTCATGCGAGGAGCAGTATGGGCCTATGCGAGGAAGTAGTGTTAAGGAGTAGTATGGACTTATGCGAGGAGATGTAAGGTGTGGTTTAGAATGGAGTGAGGAATGGTATGGATTGGGAGGGATGTAGCCACCAGATGGATATCTGGTTGGTTGGGATTTTCTATAGTATATAGTTGTCATCCACTTTGGTGATTGGAAGAGGGTTAATAAAGTTAATTAACGGTTAACAATCCTTGCTCACCCAAACGATCATAATCCCGCCACAAAAGTACCTACCTAAACTCTCCCCTCTACTTCAATTCACAAACCAAAACTCCGAGTGACTCTCCATGATCGCACTTTCCATCACAACATGCGCTAGTTAGTCCCCCCTCGTTTTAGGGAAAGCTGGATGTAACAGATTATATAATATATTATGGAATCTCACAATGTGTAGCGAGAAGCGAAGGAGTTTCCATAAATAATTACAACTATGCCTAACCCAATGGTATCGATATAAGTAACCTAGTCTTTAGCGAGGATAATATCAACTTGGTCTAAAGGCACGAGTTCCGGGTTCCTTCCCTCTCCCTTCACTCCCCCCCCCCAGAGAACAACCCCGGCTTCATACCCGTGACGCCCGAAGCGAGATTTTGAGGAAAAAAATGGCAAAAAGAGATCTTTCAAGTCTCGCGCATTACCCCGGGCGGATCAATATTCCGAGGCAAGGAGGGTGAATGTTGAACTTATGGGAAGAGAGGCTTTCTCCGCTTTTATGGTTTTCTGGGACGGTATTGTTGTGCCCGCGGACCGTGACACCAGGCACAATATTGGTGTTGGTGGGGACGGTACAGTAGGGTACCATCGGGAAAGCATCCCACATTCCTTTTGCGAAATCCCGTCACGATATCGCTGCTGCTTCTCCGAAACTCTCGTGGATTATCATGATTGAGGTTGGCCCGGGGTAACAAGCCAGGTTTTCGACGAGGGAGACCGAATACTTACCGCATATCCAGAGGGAACTCTTGATATTTAGGATTTGGGAGGGGGCGCACGAGCAGTTGTAGTGGGATGGAACCCACCCAAGCAGCGAAAGCTCCCGGGTACTGTACGCAAAGTATTAACAGTGAGCCACGATACTTCATCACATCATGCAAACACCGCATTTTCCTCATGACGCATTGTAGTATCAAATACCGGTATTCTTCGCACTCTAGATCACATTCCACCGCATAGACACGCTACTCCGAAAACCGTAGACGAAGTCCCTACCGATACCAATACCCAAACCCCTAGACATGAGACACCCAGGGACACGCACCGCGAACCACCGGTATTACCCACCTACGGGAGCCTTACTATCACGTCGTGCCAATCCATCCACGGCACTGTTCCGCCAACCTACGCCCTTAAGGCCCTCAAAGTTTATCGAAGGCGTCATCATGCTTCCACCATTGCACAGTCGCTTACAGTATGATACTATCTCCTGGACTGTTGAAGCGGCGGGGAATTTTATGCCAACCTTATCAGTGTCTGAGACACAGACTAATAAGTAACTTTTATTAGTTACAAATGCCGTACTACAGATACAAATCCACAGGTACGAAAGCTTCGGACAGTAGCCAATATTAGCTATTTTATCGTGCTTACGCACATCACTGCAGAATACTGAGAGAGCACCTGAGTAAGCTCTATCTTAGACATTGACAGGGGTGGCAAAAAAATTTTCACCGTTTCAACAGTTGAGGAGACAGGGTAGCTTGCGATGAACCACCAGATCCAAATCTCGTTTATTATGAACGAGAGGAAAGCACTTCCTTCCTACTATCAGGATGACACAGAAGAGAGAAAAAACCTCTTTCTTGGACGAAGGTTTCAGCGCACACAGCACTGTGCTGAGTACAACGGTATCCAATTGTGAGTTTTTTCCTGAGTTTTTTTTCAGCTCAGGCTGAGAGAAAAGTCACGGAAATAAATAACCGAAGCGTGGAGTCAACCGGGAATAGTACCATAGCCGCGGTTGCCTAGGCAGCGAAGGCAGATAAGCAAAAAGAAAAACCTGGAGATCGTGGTGCGGCAGAGGAACTGTCAGGGAAGAGATTTGTGAGTCGAAGAAGGGAGGTCTGGATTCAAACAGTCGCTACGAGTACCGGTATTCTAGCGAAAATGTAAATCCTGTCTTAGAGGACGGCAGGCTCGAATTGAATCGAGCAGCGGTATGATATCACACCGGTAGTAAAAGCCAGGAGTGGCACAGGGCAGAACGAATCGCCGACCATAGATAGACTACCGGTAACACTTTCTGCGGACGCAGTTGAGCTCTAGGCTCTGACGATGCCGACACAGGCCCATTACCACAAGAACGCGGTCAAGCTCTAGTCTGCCGGCACTCCCGCCGGCTAAGTTGGGCCGTAACTGGGCTTACTCACGAGGGCTTTCCTCGTGACAAAAAGCTTAACACACCAGCTTTTCCCAGACGGGTGGTTAGAGTTGGGCCTTAACTTTAGACCCCCCGAGTTCTCAAGTACCGCACCCGACGCCTGTGAATCATGGCTGACTTGGCTTTGCTGCAACCGCATTCGAGCCAGTGGGGAGCTTTTGGGGGAGTCAAAGTGCACGTGCCACCGAGGACGTTTTAATCGCACCAGGAAGTTCCAGGGTGTGGTGCTGCCAGCTGCGGTTGTGGCCGGCACTCTGTGCTGACTGGTGCATCTCCCAGCCGACTGGTGAGGGTGTTGGCGTAGCAGGTGTGGTGCCCGGCTGCAGTTGGGGCTTATTCATTGATGGCTGGTGGGATTGAATTCTCCCAAACGCACACCCGCGCTGCACGGTACAGTATCCCTTCGTCTGTTCCCGAATTTCACACACTTTTAGCATCGCACTAACAGGAGGATCGGCAATTGCTAGGACAGGACAGGGAGAGTCAGATCTGAATTTAAGTGCGTGAAAAAAAAGGAGGGCGAAGAAATAAATAAATATACTAGCCCATTCAAGTAACCATGACCAGATCTGCACCAGTAATCCTACTTTAAGTTATTTCTGTCACAGTCATGATGAGCAATACCGATTTTGCCAGTTTCTGAGTACCAATACTGTATGATTTCTCTGAGTCTTTTCCATCCCAGTTACTCTCTAATAGGCTAGTATTCCAGATTTCAAAGCTGGACCGGAAAACCTCAGCAGTTTAGGATAATATTTTGGGGTGGTGTGCAAGTTGCATCATAAATTGTTGTAATCACTGCTATTGTAACTCTTTATGGTTACAATGCTGCCAATCACACCTGCTGCTCCCCTAACTCACCTTTAGCCACAGTGCGTGAAAACGGTTTAAGGGATGAGTACTCGAGCACAGGTACTCGGGGACTGGCACATATGGATACAGTGCGAGTACAGTAATCAAGTGGGGTGAGTGCCTGCAGACAGTATGGATAGCACCTATCATGCTCAGTACTGATCATGCTTAACGAGAACTAATTACGGAATCTCATCCTTTCGGAGTAATCATGTCGCTTCGGTACCACTTGTTATGCTCTCACCAAGGCTCGGCCTTATCCCAGGAGCCAGCACGCCGCCACACGGTAGGCTAGCACCATCGGGGGTTCTAGGCTGCGAGTGTGATATTCAACCCTGTCCGATCTCGACAGCTGGTGGCCTCAACTTGCCCTACGACTCGTATCGTGTCTACTATCACAATAATTATTATTGTGGTGATGCTCGCAACCACCTTACTAATATACTCATACCATAGGAATTATCTAAACAGCCCAAACCGCGTACGCCCTGCAGCCCTGGCCAGGGTTCCCTTCAACTGCAAGGCCTGAAAAAAACCTGGCCTCAACATCAATGAGTCCTTCCCCCCCCCCCACACACACCACTCGACACCCAGTCATGCAGAGACGGTCGATTGAAAGACGCTTCCCCACTCTCGCATGAAAATTAGCTTTCCATTTTCGACAAAGGAAAGAAAAGAAAAAGAAAAACCAAACAAAGATCTCACGCTGCATATGGTATACTAGTGCTCGAGTACTCGCAAACGCATGACGTTTGTGAACACAACTGCTATTGCATACGGGCAAAAAATTGGCCGGAGCCTCACGATTTTGGTGGTATGCAATAGCAGTTGTGTTCACAAACGTCATGCGTTTGCGAGTACTCACTTATCCAGCACCGCCAATCGGAAAAAGCGCAGACCTGGCGGTTAGGTACTGTATGATACCGTCTCGAGGAGGTAGGTATGGTAGTTACAAGACCGATATGCTACTACGCGACCTATACCATATCACCATCTACCTAGGTCGCCTAGGGGGGGATCCGATTACGCCGTAGGGCCCGAATGACGGGGTTGGCCCGGCCCTTCTGTGGCGGCAGGGGTCTGAACACCGCAGCTGGGGATTTGTCCCGATAGGTTTGATGCGCAGGATAGGCTGATGATGGTGATGATGATGGCGCTGATGGCTACTCCCGATGGTGAATTCCCTGTGGAGTACTCTGCCCTCCACCACTCAAGTTAAGTTACTGTATGATTTTGTCGTGCAGAGCTTAGTTGCGCAATCGCATTGTACTTGAGTAAGGGAATTGTGGGAAATGAACCTCTTTTTTTCCCCTTCTAATAATCTAGATAAATACCCTCGTCGATGCCCCTCCGCTTCTTACTTCCACTCCCCACACCCACATACATACATACGTACGTACCGCTCTACGATTGAAACGACTAGGAAAAAAACTTTACTCATAGTTTACATACGAGCAGATAACCAAATTTACAATGGCGACGCTCTCCCCACCCGCCACTGCCAATTCCTCACTGCCGACACAATTTTCCCCTCTGTCGATATTGGAAGCTTTCATGCCTAGCTACCTCTCCCCATTAGTCTCTTACCTTGGTCTCAGCAATGCGTTCACACACATTCTCGCCTTCTTCCTCATCACTTCCTTCACGGCAACAGGTTGGACATACTGGTACGACAGCCTCATGAGCCTCTTCCGCCGGTTCTTCATGTCGACAGTGCAGATCCGCTCCCGGGACGAACTCTACGACCACATGATGGCCTGGGTTGCCGAGCAAGAGTTTTCCGCCCGGACACGCTACTTTGTTGCAACAATGGCGTTCGGGTCCTTGTTCGCTGAGGGCGCCGGCAGGGCGGAAGAGGAGGAGGAGGAGTCCGAAGAACCCGATGCGCCCTCTTGGGAGCGGAATCGACGGGCGCCGTTGCAGTTCACTCCGGCACCGGGACTGCACTATTTCAAGTACAAGGGGAGCTTCGTGATGCTAGAGCGGATCGTCGAGGACAATGACAAAACATGGTTCCCGCAGGAGATCCTCGAGTTCTCAATTATGGGCCGGAAACCGCAATTGCTGAAGGATATGCTGAAAGAGGCGAGGTCGAGGTACCTCACGAAGGATAAGAGCAAGACTGTAGTTCACAGGCCAAAAGCCCCTGAGGCCGCCGGTTCACCGCCGACATGGGTGCGTTGTCTTGCCCGTCCCAGTAGACCTCTCTCCACCGTCGTCCTGGAACAGAACCAGAAGAAAATGTTTGTCGACGATATCAAGGACTACCTCGAACCCGGCACTCAGAAATGGTATTCGGACCGCGGAATCCCTTACCGTCGCGGATACCTCCTGCACGGCCCTCCGGGGACCGGTAAATCATCCCTCAGCTTTGCCGCCGCCGGCCTCCTCGGATTGAAGATCTACGTCCTCTCCCTCGCCAGCAAGGCCCTTTCAGACGCGGGGCTGGCAAGCCTCTTCGATGCCCTACCCCCCCGCTGCGTGGTGTTACTTGAAGACATCGACACCATCAGTATTGCGCAATCCAGAAAACCTGCCGACACAACAGACGAGACCCCGAAGAAGACCACGACAGACACAAGCACCGATGCTAGCACCAAAGTCTCGCTCTCCGGGCTACTCAACGTCATCGACGGCGTAGCCTCCCCGGAAGGCAGAGTTCTAATCCTCACAACAAACCACCCGGAAAAACTCGACGCAGCGCTAATCCGTCCAGGCCGTGTAGACATGAAGATCGAATTCAAGCTGGCCGGGGAGGAAGCCATTGCGGGACTATTCATGAGAATGTACGAGGACTATAATCGCCCCATCGCTCACGAGAAGGAAGAACCCCTCGTTGAAGGCTCCGGCGCACCCACACCACCCTACACACCTACTTCCCCTGCTGACCCCGCTCTCATGGCAGAGAAGGAGCGCATTAGACTGAAGGAAAAGGAGGCTAAAAGAGCTGCGGAGGAGCGCGCGGCGAAGGAGAAACATTTATCGGAACTTGTAGCCAAGTTTACACAGACCATGCCACAGGAGATGTTCTCCCCGGCCGAAATTCAGGGGTACTTGTTACAGCACAAGAATCAGCCGGAGAGAGCGGTTGAGTGTGCTGAGAAGTGGGTTTGTGATCGGATAGAGGCTAGGAAGGGAGGGAAGATTGACTAATTGGCTGAGTGGGCTATGGGCTTTGAATATGGTGCGGTGCGGTGCGGTGCGGTGTGCTTGTTTTTGTTCCCCACATCTGTTTGGTTCGTTATTGTTGGCTCTGATTAGAACTATAACATGATAGAGATATTAGGGTTTCTTATATAGTTTCTCTCCTTTCTTCCTTCCCTCCTTGCTACTTTAGCAAGTGCTCGCTTGTTTATTTATCTATTAACTAAACCATTTTTTCCTACCTCGGAGTTTTGTCTGAAACCATATCTACCCTTTTATTTTACTTTTCTGCCATTGCTTCTTTCCGCCAATCAACCAATACCTGTTTTTGCCATCACCGTCACCATCTATCAGATATTCAAAGTTAAATTGAAAATTGGTAGCACTTTAAACAGCCCTCCCCGGCACCACTTCACGAACGATCACTCGCACATTCAGCCCATCGTGGGCGTTAGAGGTGACAGGGTAGATGAGGGTAGCCTAAAGTATAAGCACCGCATCATATTACCTCCTGTTTTGCACGAGAGTCGGTGCCTGCGCGTTTGACAGCCACCTCCGCAAAGTTCCCATACACACAAGCACTGCGAATCCCCGGAAACTATTTGCTAACTTAGCCCACCCTTTCCATACCCAGAATTGCGACAAAGGCTTCAACGCTCCGAGAGGCACACCTAGGGAAAGCCATCTAACAGACCCCGATTGTTTTGTAGCTATGATAAGATATTGTTCTTGGAGTACGATACATTAATAGGTATGAGAAGTTTACGGGGAACGTGACTACCTCTAAACCTATCAGATTTATAGCCAAACATAACTCACATCTTTTCTGTGTCGTTGTCGGTATTCCTGATGTGGGTATTCCTCGAGCTCAGAGCGATGTCGCCATTCATTAATAGGGGATCGAGTTGTGGCCCCGGTTTTTTGGAGGATGTAAAGTGCCTGCTGTGAGAAGATAAATCCACCTTCAAGTGAGATACCCTTTTTTACCCACCCCAGTCGCTCTAGTACCTGTCTGTATGGGCGCCCAGTGTAGGAGAGGGAAGGCAACTTGGCCGTGCGCGGACCTAATAGTGTCTATTCAACATTCTACATTTAATATCGAGTGATTGCCAATGATCATGCACAGACTTCATTCCAAACCATTTACAGGGACGCGGAAAAGAAACTTTCCACCACCTATCGGGCATGGGGAATAACTTTAAACTCAGTGAATTGCAACGGGTCCCCTTCTAATGCCGAAGGGTCTATGTCCGAGTTGGATCATTTCATTTACTGTGCGCACAGTACGGTAAATACCGGTAACTGGTTTAGACGCGTGTTAGGCAAAGGAAATGTGATTTGCGAAGGGGGGGGAAAAAAAAAGAGAAAGAAAAAGAAACGATCTCCGGCGAAGCCAAACAGGGCAATGAACAAGGTCTTAACACATTTGGTAGGAAGGCTACCTAGGACTCCCACGAAAAGGGTTGCGGAATTCAAAGTGAGGCTGTTATCCCATAATTACCCCCGGGCTGAAAATTCCTAAAACTTAGGAGTGTCCTCTGGTCCGCTTGACCTAATTTCTATACAATTTTTTTTTTTTTTTTTCCTATATACTTTTTCTTGAAGGGGCTTATATGTGTGTATAATTCTGAAAATATGCTTGGTCATAGAAAGTCAGAAAGGCATTATCAATTGCACAGTATTGGCGGGTATAAGATGTGTTTTCCCCTTTCGATACATAGCAACCCGGCTGGCGCAATGGTAGCGCGTCAGACTTCTAATCTCCTTGGAAAACTGATATCTGAAGGTTGTGGGTTCGACCCCCACGTTGGGTTTTCATATTTTTGGGTGTTGTGATGTGCATGGTATCGTAGACACTTCAGAGAAAGCTGGGCACTAAAGCAGGGATGGGACTGTGCCGATTGATCAATAGACATCGTGAAGAGATTTCACAGGAGATTCTGAAGGACTTCTCGGTGTTTTTTCGGCGCTTACAACCCCGGTGGGATTGGTCTGTGCTGAGCTCGATTTCATAATTCCTACCGGTATCTTGAGCTATTTTACAATTAGTACAAGCAAGATGATATGCTTGGTATCCGCTCCCGGTTGCTTGTGTTTACCGGGCCTCCTTCTCTTCTACTGATATTGGCCGTCTACACACTACCTCACAGGGTCTTGCTAATATTCCACTTTCCGCCCTCCTCAACCACGCCCGATGACAAACTTGTCGGCACGGCTTGTATGGTTAGTGATGGCGTCTTGGCAGCCACGATCTACCGCGCCTGTCGGCTGCTTCCGACGTTGACTCTGTGAACATGGCTGCTACCGGTATTGCATATGGGCAAAAAAATCTGCTGGAGCCTCAAACTATTAGTGGAATGATATGCAACAGTAACAGTGTCCTCACAAACGTTAGAAAATTACTCGTACAAGTACGGGACAGTACAGTACAGTACAATACAGTCCGATTAGCAGGCGCGCTACATGGTCCCTGCCAGGGCACCGCCAGGACACTGCCAGGGAAGCTTGGAGCGTTCGTTACCAGAACCTTGCTGACTTGAGTATAATTCTCTCCGATTCCTTTTAATTCTTTTCGTTTTGGAAGATAATCGAGTGTAGCAAGTAAGGAGTACTGTCTATATCTAGACACACACTCTCTGTTGACTAATTTATCGAGTTGGTGATATCTTGGTGTATACTAGTATATTTCACGGCGCTGCTGCGTGATGTAGTTTAGTAGGTAGGTTGGCTGGCAGATATTAAAGTTGGTTGTCTCTTGATTAGTCGTAAGATTTTTTACTTTGCTGGCTTCTTCTCCCAATACGAATGGAGTAGTATTGGTTGTACTACGGTACTCTTATAATGAGAGATATCAGGAGGAGGAGGAGGAGGAGGAGGAAGACGTACAATATATCATGATATCAATTCTTGAAAATAACTTTCCACAAAGCTCTATGCATGGTTTGGGAGGGAGAATACCGGCGCAACCAGGAATATCATAATCATTTATTCTTCTAATTGTAAAGCTTGTAAGGTTCTGTTGTTATTAATAAATGCATACTATAATATTATTATATAGTAAATCAAAAGCTCCCAATGTAACTCCTCTTCTATTATAAATTACTATATTATTCTTTATATAATATGAAAATATTATTTTATAGTATGATATCAACAGTATTGGGTATTTAAATGAGTTGTGAGAGGACTTGAATATTTATATAATAGTATGAGTGCTCATATAATATTATTATGTTAAGAACCTTAACTGCGGACTATCAGAACAACTCCTCCTACAAAACCATAATATTTAGTTCTATCATACCTGCATCTACTCTATCTCCTATTTGATATCCAATATTTCATCTTGTTTGGAATGTAAACATATATATAGACTTACTTAGATGATTTAAATACTCAGGTTAAAAAGACATGAATAACCCGAAAGTAATCCGGTTTTTGAGTCAAATTAGACTTAAAAGACTGACTGACCGGTCATAGAACAGTGGATATATCATATCATAGTATGATATCATATAGGCCGGACACCTGCCACCAACAAACTATCCATATTATTCACCCCAAGAACAGCACAACACCACTGCACTGCGTGCATTTAATAGAAACCAGAAACTAATACTAACAATATAGGCATCATTATATTTTGAATCACGAAATAATAATAAAAGTTTACAATTACGAGAAAAAGGAAATAATAATCCGGATACACCAGAAATTCATAATTTTTTATTTATTTTACCCATTAATATTCTATAAGACAAAAAAAAAAAGAACCCAAAGAGTTTTTTTTTTTTCTCCTTGCTTATATTATAAGTGTAGCCTACACCCCCCCCCCCCCCCCCCCC